>JAXCMG010000127.1:888785-922402 GCA_034642415.1 Podarcis siculus | reverse complement strand
CTCTTCCTCTTCCTCTTCCTCTTCCTCTTCCTCTTCCTCTTCCTCTTCCTCTTCCTCTTCCTCTTCCTCTTCCTCTTTTTCTTCCTCTTTCTCTTTCTCCATGCTGTCCCCACTCCTCAGATCTTGCAACCAAGCAACAGCATGCACACTCAATATAAGTTTAAATGGCAGATGTTATTCAGTGACAGACTTATGTTTTACCTACTAATCTTTATTTTTTACTCCTGTGTGAGGCCAAAGTTTGACACCCTTTTTCCAAAGCCAGATAAGAGGTGCTGGGCTTTGGGAAGAAATTGTGAGGGCTCTGGCAGGGTCCTAGAGCCCTCCAACTTCCTTCCCAAACCCTGACAAGCGCTTGCCCAACTTTGGGGGAGAGGGACTTTAGCACCCTGACAGAGCCCTCACACCTCCTTCCCGAAGTTGGTTTTGGTTTCTCTTAATTTCTCTTTTTTTCGAAGCTAAAGTTCAGTTCTCCAGATTTATTTAACATTTTACTTATTTTTTTTATAAAATAAATTATGAAGATTTGCTAGCAATTTAATCCCCAATATTTGCATTTTTGTATGCAGTTTTGACAAATATACATATTTTTGCAAGCATTTCCCCTCGTTTTGGATGTTCATGAGTGCATTTATGCACTTTCCACATGTTGTGCACACTTGAGACATAAAATTCGACTGGAGAGCTGCAAAATTTAGAGAAGTATGGATTTTGAAGGATGGTTGTGTTTTAGTCCACGTATTGTTTTGGAAATTTCTCCTACACCCCCATTTGGAGCAACACTTTGGGGGGAGTATGGCAGAAAATGATCTCTCTAAAGTGCTCAAGGATGCCACATGCTGACTTTCTGAATCGGATAATCTCTTGTTTAAATCTTGATTCTGTCATGAACTCAGGATCTGAGTTGGGCTAGTATCTCCTGGACTCAGTGCCCCTCTTTGCCCGTAATATGGAGTTAGTAACAGTGGCCTACCTTACAGAATTGTTGCCCAGATTTGAAAGAACATTTATGTGAAGCACTTTGAACATTCTAAAGCTCAACAGTTGCTATGACTACATATCTATATATCTGTCAATCTATATCTTGCCTAGCTATCTAGAGAAAATTGGCTGGAATGGAGGCGATGGAGACTTTGCATCACCAAGTGACCACCTAGCTTTGCGGGCGTCCGATGCTTAACTGTACGAGTATTATATAGATATAAGCCCTGTGACTGCTTTCGTGTGTGTGTGGCATGGAAGAGGGCGGATAGTAGTTACAAATTACCATTACGGCACCCCGATGCAGCGGCTTAACTCAATTTAGCAACCAAGTCAATGTTTTGCCAACAAACTGCCATCAGGACACTGTGCCTTATTAAAATCCCAGCCGTGCTTGGGTACTGACTTTGAGAGGTTGGGGGGGGCTGCAGCGGAGAGAGAGGATTGGGGAGGGGGAGAAAGGTTAAACTGCATATCAAGTACTGAAGGGAGCTGAAAGGATGTGGAGCCCAATTAAACCTTCAGCGCAGCTCTCGCTCATAAACACTTGCTCCTTTTATTCCCCCCGGATCACATTTCCGAGGCATTTCGAGAGGGAACCCAGCAAGAACCTTTTCATGAAAGCTCTGTTATTGAGCCTCAGGTCCAGCCCAGTTCTTCTGGGTGAGTGCCTTCTTGCTCCCTCTCTATTAATCATCCTCTGGCCTTGAAACACCTGGGACTGACTTCCACCCCCACTGTTGCTATATCGACGCTATTCCCTGTTGATTTCCTCATTTTCTCAGCCCAGGCTAGAATGACCTCTTTAAAATTCTTTATAAACGTCAGTAATTGCTGCATCAAACTTCAATTCATTACTTTCCCGGGCCTCATGTATTTTGATGATATGAAAGTTGACCACATTTACATGCAAATTGAAGTTTTTTTATATTAATAAGGGCCAGTAAAAGGAGAAGGCTGCATGGGTAATACTCCATTATGACTTTTAAATACATTTGCCCGTGTTTCGCCGCTCGGCATTAGCGTGGTCCGGCCACGAGGAAATCATGTCGGCCTGATTGCAATTTTGTTTTCCAATTGAAAGTACAATTTCATCAGGTTCCCCTGTCATTTCTAATAACGGCTTAAGTTTGTTTGCTAAATTGAAGAATTTCTCCCAGTCGCTGGTTGGGCGAGAAAACAGGTGAGCACCGGCAGCTGTTCTCCTATGAAGTGCATCATTATGAACTACCACCAGAGCCAATCCCACAAGGGTTTGCAGGATAAAAGGAGCAAAATGACTGATGGCCCGGCGCAATGGAGATTCGTTCTTTTTAAACATGTTAACTTTTAATAGAAAACTTTCGCCTGCCCAACAGGGTTTTTATTTATTGATTAATGTCGTGTTTATAACTGTTTGTGTCGAAGCAAAAAAAACCCCACACAAAACCATACAGTATGAAGAGGAAGGCAAAATCCGCAATGGTGCAGAAAATCTGGAACGGATATGTATGCACTTATATGAACACTTACGGACGTGGGTGGCGCTGTGGGTTAAACCACAAAGCCTAGGACTTGCTGACCAGAAGGTCGGCGGTTCAAATCCCCGTGACGGGGTGAGCACCCGTTGTTCGGTCCCTGCTCCTGCCCACCTAGCAGTTCGAAAGCACGTCAAAGTGCAAGTAGATAAATAGGTACCACTCTGACGGGAAGGTAAACGGCATTTCCGTGCGCTGCTCTGGTTCGCCAGAAGCGGCTTAGTCATGCTGGCCACATGACCTGGAAGCTGTATGCTGGCTCCCTCGGCCAGTAAAGCGAAATGAGCGCCGCAACCCCAGAGTTGTCTACAACTCGACCTAACGGTCAGGGGTCCCTTTGCCTTTACCTTTAGTCATAGGATGCCCTGTTCCCACAGAAACACAGGAAGCTCCCTGGACATCTTAATGATTGTTCTGTACTGTTTTGAACCATGTTTCACAGTTGCACACTGCCCCTGATAACAGTGCTGGATTTACATATACAGTAGGCTAAACAAGCTTTAGCTTAGGGCCCCACTTTCTTGGGGGCCACAAAAAAATTTAAAGGGGAAAAAACTTGATGTACATTTCCAAAATATAAGATAAAAAACAAATAAAATAAAGTCTACATACAGCGACAGTGTTTTGTGTTGTGTATGGACCTATTAGATCCATCCATTACCATATAGCATATATTCAGCACAAAAACAGTGACAATTTGTTATTGATGAAGGACAGCTGGACATATAAAGGGCCCCATTACCTCCAGTAGCTTAGGGCCTCATCATACCTAAATCTGGCACTGCCTGATACATAGAAATGGCGGAATAGAAATATTTTGCAACCGACTAACTAAATGAGCTCCTTTATACTTATGGTTCAATCAGCTCAGTTTAGTCTACACTATGGATGGAAGAATTTGTTGGCTCCAGTTCTCTCAGTTTATTTTCATTTTTCCAATCTTAAATCTTTCCAATCTCCACATTTCTGCAAGAATTTGTGAATATTCTCACAAGCACGTCCATTTTCAATGCACACTTTCTCCCAAGGCATGCCTTCTTGTGAATATTGTATTGCAAAAATTGGGCAATTGTGAATTTCAAAGGATGAACGAACACACACACACAAATCCTGCATTAAAATAGCCCCTCAAATAAAAAGTACATTAGAGATAGAGACAGGGAATAAAAAACAACCCTTCCCCCTCAATCTACCCACGCAATTTAATGAATAAATGAAATAGTCTTGGCCTGTGGTGTGGATAACATATATATTTCAAATTGCAGTTTCCTTATGGGACAATGCGAATAGTGGGCAACTTGGATCTTTATTCTCCCAGTGATTTATTAAGTAAATCGTTTTCAATCTGCGATGAATCAGTTGTAAAAAATAACTGCTGGGGTGGGCCTCCCTCTGCCTGAGACACTCAAAATGGCAAGCTTGTTGCTAAAATGTAATGATAAGTGGGAGCTGCGAAAAAATGTTCCAACCCATCTTCTTTCCTAAAATGAGTAATTCTAGTGCTTTTTTTTCCTAAAAGAAAATGTTTAGGGGTACAGTGGTACCTCGGGTTACAGACGCTTCAGGTTACAGACTCTGCTAACCCAAAAATAGTACCTCGGGTTAAGAACTTTGCTTCAGGATGAGAACAGAAATTGCACAGCGGCGGCACGGCCAGCAACATGAGGCCCCATTAGCTAAAGTGGTACCTCAGGTTAAGAACAGTTTCAGGTTAAGAACAGACCTCCAGAACGAATGAAGTTCTTAACCCGAGGTACCACTGTACTCTCATTTTCCTACTCATATTGAAATACTGCCCTTCAATGAGGACAAACTTAGATTCACAAAATGTTTAGGGGTATGCATATCCCTGCATACCCCCAGAAAAAAGCACTGAGTAATTCTATTCAGGGTTCCTGCCAGCTATCCTAAGAAGGCCACTCCATTACAATTCCCCCTTTATTTTTTTCTTTTCCTGCCTACTGTCGCTCTATATTCCACGCCTCCTCTACATTACTTAGTTGCAGTGGACTAGAATCATTATTGCTTTTTTTAGAAGGTGTGTCCATTACGGTGATGATTGTTTTTTTAACACACTTTTTGCAAATCTTGGTGTTAATACTGATACTTTCATCTTATTTCCAGTGGTGCCATTCTGGCAACAATCATGGCATCAATACCTGAGTTCACTATTAGATGGAGTGATATATAGAGAGGCTGATAGATGATAGAGATAGATAGATAGATAGATAGATAGATAGATAGATGATAGATAGATAGATGATAGATAGATAGATAGATGATAGATGATAGATAGATGATAGATAGATGATAGATAGATGATTGATAGATGATAGATAGATAGATAGATAGATAGATGATAGATGATAGATAGATAGATAGATAGATATAGATAGATGATAGATGATAGATGATAGATGATAGATAGATGATAGCTATAGATAGATAGATGATAGATGATAGATATAGATAGATTATGATGATAGATAGATAGATAGATAGATGATAGATAGACGATAGATAGATGATAGATAGATGATAGATGATAGATAGATAGAGATGATAGATAGATAGATGATAGATGATAGATAGATGATAGACCAGGGGTCAGCAACCTTTTTCAGCCGTGGGCTGGTCCACCATCCCTCAGACCATGTGGTGGGCTGGACTATATTTTGAAAAAAGAAGAAGAACGAATTCCTATGCCCCACAAATAACCCAGAGATGCATTTTAAATAAAAGCACACATTCTACTCATATAAAAATACCAGGCAGGCCCCACAAATAACCCAGAGATGCATTTTAAATAAAAGGATACATTCTACTCATGTAAAAACATGCTGATTCCCGGACCATCCGCAGGCAGGATTTAGAAGGTGATTGGGCCGCATCCGGCCCCCGGGCCTTAGTTTGCCTACCCCTGTGATAGACAGATGGAGAGATAGATATTTTTTTCTTTTAGACTAGCAAGTTCTGCAGATAATCTTTCGCTTTCCCAAACTATGTAATGAGTCACAACTCTTATAAGATCATTTTCTCCCTGTGTGTGTGTGTGTGTGTGTGTGTGCGTGCACGCACACAAACACACTGATTGCCTTCCAGTGTGTAGAACCTGAAATTTCCTTCCTATTGTGGTTCATTTTCTTTTTAAAGCCAGTCATTCACTCCTGCTTTTTCACTCACTTGAAGATTAGCTTTATCTCTGAGTAGTAAACAATGTAAGTCGTTCACATAACTCTCTGAGCCACTGCATTGTAACATCAATGGCCTGGAGCGCGTGGCTTTTCCTTACGACGTTTCAATTTAAACACTACCGCACTGCAGCATTGTCACATCTCATTTACACTGTGGGACTCAGTGGGAGACAGGGATCATTACGTGGAGAACATTGAGGAAAAAATGCATTACACTCCGATCATAACCATAAAAGTAACTAAAGAGAAGGAGACACATACAGACGCACTGGCGGTCGATGTAATAAAACAGAATAAGCAGTGCATCGGAAAAAATGTAGGAAGGTGGAAGTTTAGAGAGAAAACTGGCCACTTCACTAAAATTGTCAAGCTTGAGTCAAATGATATTACTGCTGACACCTCTGGCTATATAGTACATTGCTTTGAGATTCTGTTTCTTCACTTTTCTTTGGTTATCACAGCCAAGGCAATTCTCTTGTGCCCTGAATGCTGAAATTATCATCCTTTATGCTGGGTTTCCCCTTCTCCCCATTCTTATTTTCTCCGCTTGCTCACCAGTGGTTTGGGTATGGGCATATATTATGCAGACACCAGTTGTATGAGTTGTATTGTGTTCTTGTTTGGTTCAGACACAGGGACTGGTAAAGCCCAGTCAAACTTGAGAATATTGCTAGGGCACTGCTCAGCTTTGTTACAGCTACGCAACTATTTCTTCACCCCATAATTCAAAACAACAACAACACGCTTCTAGGCATGGTAGAAATGGATTCAACGCTCTACCCCAAATATTATTTTCATAGTTAATTCACTATGACCTGGTACGTACCCCAGAAAAGGTTCTTCATATCTGTGGGGTGGGTGTATGTTTCAATACTCCCCTTAGGTCTATGACACAATGCATGACATGGTCTGCCTTTGTGTGTACATCTTTTCCTGCCCACCCTGTTTATTTTTGTAAATAAAATTTTATTAATTTTCCACAGTTACATTTTCACAATTAAAAACAAAAGTTAACTCACAGTTCTACCAGATCTAGATTTATACAAATACATTTTCACAAACCTTCTCTTTGAGATTCTTTGAATTTCTAGACTTTTCTCCAGACCCTCTTCTGGTTCCTTATATAAACAAAGTTCTGCTGCATTTCCATACTTATACATTTCCAATTATTATTTCCCTTCATTTTATCTAATTTTCTGCTAGTTGCCAGTGTTTACTTAAAATCCTGCCAATGTATCAACTTGTTTACAAGTATTTTTGCACATAAACAATAAATGATTCCCACTCTTTTTTAAATTTCTCGTTGTCATAGACTCTGAGCTTTGCTGTTAATTTTGCCATCTCTGCAAAGTCCATTAGCTTGATTTGCCATTCTTCTTTCCTCAGTGTCTTTTCTCCCTTCCGTCTTTGGCTAACAATTTTTGGGCAGCTGTTGTAGCATAAATAAATACTTTCTTCTGTTCTTTGGGGACTTCAGTCCCTATCAATCCTAGTAAGAAAGCTTCTGGGTTTTTTTAACATAAGTTATTTTAAACATTTTCTTCAGTTCATTATAAATCATTTCCCAGAAGCTTTTAATAACCTTACATTCCCACCACATATGATAGAACGGACCCTTTTTAATGGTTGTGTGACCCATCACAGAGCTACCAATGGGATTCTCCCTCATCTCCTTGATTTCTTCATGGCATATATCCCTGACACAATTCATCCATTTTGCTTAGCAGTTTATCTGTACTGTCCTGCTAGATTGTCAGATTCTGTCTAGAGGAACCCAGCATCAAATCTCCACCAAGGCATTTGAGCTCATCTTGGGCCAGTCACTACTTACTCCCAGCTTAAACTACCTCACAGGGTTGATGTGAGGGGGGAAACTGGAGTCAGGAGGAGAGAACTATGTATGGCACCATAATACCCTTGGGAGGAATGATGGGACAATAGTAGAATAATACAACAACACAACAACACAACAACACAATACAACACAACACAACACAACAAAGTGACATGGGGAAGGTTGGACCTGGTCAGGCATTCAAGGCAGCAGGACACGACAGCCCAGATGTATTATTTTATGTATTATTTATTTCATAAAAGTTATACACCACTTGATTGCAAAAAGCAAACAAACTGCAAAGCAGTTTACAAAAGATAAAAATCAAGAAAAAATTATTACAATCCTACTTTAAAACGTAAAAGTTAACATACTAAAATAGATTAAAATCACCTCAACTTTCTAAGGATCTTGGTAGGCTTGTTTAAACAGGAATGTTTTTGGCTGATGCCAAAAACCATACAGGTGACCAAAATACCTCAGAATGAATTCTCTGGAATAGCTTGGTTGTTTGTATCGATAAGCCAAGGAGTAAGGAGAACTTCCCCATACTGAAGTGCGGTAAAATGGTACCCATGGTTCCCCAGGTATTTCCATACATTGCATACATTATTCTTGTTGGTCAAATGTCATATGGTGAAACAATGCTTTCTGTAATTCACCCCATGCAAGACCACTCAAATTTTGATGGTACACATCGCACAAGCACTTCTCCGCCGACTCTACCTCAGCAGCATAAATACAACAATAGTAAATTAAACAACTAATAATTTTTTGCCCTTTCACAATGTCCAGTATTGGCTGCTTGAGGCCATAGCCTGCTTAATGCAAGGACAAGATCTGACCCCACCACCATTTTTTGCTAAGTTCTAACATACACTCAGGTGAGCATATGGGGCTGTTATAGCGTTTCATAATCCTTTGGTTCGTAAGATTATTATTATTACTTAGTGTAATTGCCAAGTAATGTGCTGAAATTAGGGTTGTATAATTTCCCATGCTTCAGAAAGATGACAGTTTGTATAAGGGTGTTTTTTTCTCCCTTTTAAAATGCACCGTATGGCTAGCAAGTGACAGAATTAACTAAACAATGAACTAGTCATAAAGCTTTATGATGTTTGGGGGTATTAATTTGTCAGGGAGAACTAATTTGTCCAGCAATGGAATACATGCATGATAACACCATATGCAGAAAGATCGCCTGTAAGGACAGCCATTCTTATGTTCACATTTATTTAGAGCCTTTTACTTCAGCTCAGGGGAACCAGAGACAATCTTAACCAAGTAGAGGTAAGGAAGCAACCTTGCAGGAGATGTCTAAATTCCACAGAGGGATAAAAAAAGGGGTAGGGAAGAAAAGCAAACAGGAGGAAAAGGGAATCAGACCAGGGCTCATGCTCATTTCCTTAGAGAGCTTAGTCTTTATAGAACAATGGTGCATGATGCAAAAGGTCCCAGAATCAATGTGCAGGATCTGCGCTAAAAAGATTCAGGTAGCAAGTGACGTGAAAGAGCACACAGAGTTGACAGTACAGACTAGATGAATGGCCCTGTGGTCTAAACCACTCTTGGGCTTGCCAATCAGAAGGTCGGCGGTTCGAATCCCTGCGATGGAGTGAGCATCCGTTGCTCTGTCCCAGCTCCTGCCAACCTAGCAGTTCAGAAGTACGCCAGCGTGAGTAAATAAAATAAATAGGTACCGCTGTGGCGGGAAGGTAAATGGCGTTTCCATGTGCTCTGATTTCCGTCATGGTGTTCCGTTGTACCAGAAGCGATTTAGTCATGCTGACCACATGACCCAGAAAGCTGTCTGTGGACAAATGCTGGCCCCCTCGGCCTGAAAGCGAGATGAGTGCTGCAACCCCATAGTTGCCTTTGACTGGACTTAACCATCCAGGGGTCCTTTGCTTTACCTTTACAATCCAGGTCTGGTTTAAAGATAACCATAAGAAAGGAGAAGGAGAAGCCATGATGTTTGCAGCAGACTGATCAGCCAGACTTGTAACCTGGCATCTTCTGTGCTCTGGTGAGATGTATTGTATTTCTATTTAAATTATAGTAATTATTTCTAAGTTTATGTTGATGTATACATCTATATACACTTTTTGTGCAAATGGCTGGCCTCTTTTTTGGGGTGATGTAAATCTTCCTTTTTTGTCAATGTATCACTTTGTCACTCTAGGCCTCTCGCATGACATCATTGCTCTCCCTCATTCACCTGCCTCTGCTGTAGCCAATTATGTAGAGCAAGAGAATCACAAGTGGATGGTTTCAGTGGTTCACTGGATGGTTAAGTCAAAAGCGAAAATGGGGTTGTGGCTCTCATCTCACTTTCAGGCCGAGGGAGCTGACGTTTGTCCACAGACAGCTTTCCAGGTCATGTGGCCAGTAAGACTAAGCCGCATCAGGCGCTACGGGACACCCTGATGGAAACCAGAGTGCATGGAAACATCATTTACCTTCCCGCTGCAGCGGTACCTATTTATCCACCTGCACTGGAGTGCTTTCGAACTGCTAGGTTGACAGGAGCTGGGACAGAGCATCTCTATCTGGATTGTACAGCCCTCCAATAGTGAACACCTTCAAACAGAGAACTGTTCTCTATAAAGTAGGACACGTGGCCACCTTAGAGAAGTCTCTGTCTCTTCACATTACAGAGGAGAGGAGGCGGAACCTGAGTTTCTCTTCCTCACAGCAACCGTGCGTCCTTTATCATTTGCTTCCACCCACTTGGCGCTCAGGCTTAAACGCAGACACTTCTGCCATTCGACTCCCCTAGTTAGATCCCTTCTCTTTGAGATACGTTTAATTAATCCAGCCTAGGGTGAGATTAGCAACGGCAAATGGACAGTGCATAAAACTTTTTAGGCAGTCAGTCAGCCATTCCTTGACAGGTTTGCAGTTCTTGAAGGTGGTTTTCTTTTTTTTCCTGGAGAAACTTAAAAGGACACTGTCAAGGAGTTATGTGGATTCCCTCCTCCCTTGCTGCTAATATTTGATATATACCTAACACGCTTAAGTAATACTGGAATGACATACCTAAGCATAGCCCAAGCAAACATCAGGGAAAGCTCTGACTAGCCCCCTCTGCCTCACCCCCCCTCCATGCCTTTGCCATCATGTCTCAATCCTGCCCTGAAGGGTACACCTGGATTCAAAGAGCAGCTCTGTTTTTCTTCCCTCTCCTTCTGTGATGGGTTCCAGTCAGGAAAGTAATGAGAGCTCATTACGGCGAAGGATTGTCTTTGTCATAATTATTGGTGTTTGCAGTGTAGCCTTCAGAGACTCAAATGCCTACAGCCCAAACACATTTCTCAGAAGCGAGTCCCATCAACATAAATGGGGACTTTCTTCCGTTTTAGGTACGTTTGGGATTCCAGCCATAATCTGTCCCCGCTCTTTGTGAAGTGTTCCTCCACAAGGTGTATTCAAAGTGATGATGCCCTTGTGCAGGCAAGGAATGGCCTCCCCACAGAGGTGCGTCTGGAAACCTCATTATACAGCTTTTGGAGAACGCTGAAGAGCATACCCTCTAACATTTCTCTGATGACAATAAGGATGTCCTATTCCATAATAATAATGATTTTATTATTTATACCCTGCCCATCTGACTGGGTTGCCCAGCAACTGTGGACGGCTTCCAACATACAGTGGTACCTCGGGTTAAGTACTTAATTCGTTCCAGAGGTCCGTTCTTAATCTGAAACTGTTCTTAACCTGAAGCACCACTTTAGCTAATGGGGCCTCCTGCTGCTGCCGTGCCGCTGGAGCACAATTTCTGTTCTCATCCTGAAGCAAAGTTCTTAACCTGAAGCACTATTTCTGGGTTAGCGGAGTCTGTAACCTGAAGCGTATGTCACCTGAAGCGTATGTAACCTGAGGTACCACTCTATATAAAAACATAATAAAACATTAAAAACTTCCCTATACATGGCTACCTTCAGATGTCTTCCAAAGGTTGTATAGTTACTTATCTCCTTGGTTTAGGAGTCACATAACTCCATACCCTCCAACATTTCTCTGATGAAAATAGGGATGTCCTGAGGAAAAGCAGGACATTCCAGGATCATATCAGAAACCAGAATGGCTTCTGTAAGAGGACTGTCTCTGGGAAACAGGGAGACTTGGATGTTCTGCAATCAGTTTCTAGGCCCAACTCAAAGTGCTAGTTTGAATGGCTTGAATGGCTCAGGACCGCAATATCTCAAGGACCGCCCCTTCCCAAATGAACCTACTCAGCCCTGACATCATCACCTGAAGCCCTTCCTTGGGTGCCTCCTCCACCAGAGGGTGGCAACACGAGAACAGACCTCTTCTGCGGTGGCGCCTCATTTGTGGAACGCTGTCCCCAGGAAGGTTCACCCGGTGCCTTCATTATACATATTTAGGCAGCAGGTAAAACCACGCCATTGGCTGATTATCAATTCATGTTCTTTTAAATGTGTGGGAGGGGAGGGGTTATTGTTTTGTTTTGTTCTTGTTTTTATTATGTAGTTTGTGGTTATATTCTGTATTTTATGCTGTGAACCATCCTGAGATCTTCAGATGAAGGGAAGTATACAAATTTCATTAATTCATTAATTAATTCATTCATTCAAATTAAAGAAGTCATAGGTAAAGGTAAAGGGACCCCTGACCATTAGGTCCAGTTGTGACCGACTCTGGGGTTGCGGCGCTCATCTCGCTTTATTGGCCGAGGGAGCCGGCGTACAGCTTCCGGGTCATGTGGCCAGCATGACTAAGCCGCTTCTGGTGAACCAGAGCAGCACACAGAAACACCGTTTACCTTCCCGCCGGAGCAGTACCTATTTCTCTACTTGCACTTTGAGGTGCTTTCGAACTGCTAGGTTGGCCGGAGTTGGGACCGAGCAATGGAAGCTCACCCCGTTGCAGGGATTCGAACTGCCGACCTTATGATCGGCAAGTCCTAGGCTCTGTGGTTTAACCCGCAGCACCATCCGCGACCCCAAAGAAGTCATACCCAGTGATAAAAGCACATGCTTTGCCTCAGCGGTTCCTAAATCTTTTTGGGCTGCCCCCTGCTTGGTTCCAAAAACTCCTCCCCACTGCCCCCTATCCTCTAAAAAGGACTGTTCAGAGCAGCAGTTTTCACAACCCACCGAGGAACATGATAAGCACAATAAAATTCCTAATATACAAAATTATAAAGGTAAAGGTACCCCTGACAGTTACGTCCAGTCGCGCACAACTCTGGGCTTGAGGCGCTCATCTCGCTTTATTGGCCAAGGGAACTGGTGTACAGCTTCCGGGTCATGTGGCCAGCATAACTAAGCCGCTTCTGGCAAACCAGAGCAGCACACGGAAACGCCGTTTACCTTCCCGCCAGAAGGTATCTTTATCTACTTGCACTTTGATGTGCTTTCGAACAGCTAGGTTGGCAGGAGCAGGGACTGAGCAATGGGAGCTCACCCCGTCGCGGGGATTCGAACCACCGACCTTCTGATTGGCAAGCACTAGGCTTTGTGGTTTAGACCACAGCGCCACCCGCGTCCCTCTAATAATAATAATAGTTACATGTAAACAAAATCCAGTTAAAACTATTTAGTTTAATTCAACAAAACTTATGAACTTGAACCAGCAAGGCCAGCTTTTCAAAGTCTGGCAGTCATTTACACCTGCAACAGCCCCCTGCTACCCCCTTGCCCCATAGCACCCCCCTAGGCAATACCATCGCTCTCCAGGGGGTGGTAGCGCCCCCTCTGGGATCTACTGCTTACCTGAAGGCAGCCTCAATTTCAGTCCTGGTGTCTCCTGGTGTCTCGGGTAATGGTTTCTGGGAAAGATTCCTCCCTGATACCTTGGAAAGCTATCACTGATCATAGTAGTAGATAAAATTGGAGCAGAATCTGATCTAGTATAAGGCTGTATTCATATGTATTCAGCCACACACAGACTAAAACAAGGAGTTTAGGGGAGCAAACTGCTGTAAATATATGTTCATTAAAGGTAAAGGGACCCCTGACCATTAGGTCCAGTCGTGACCGACTCTGGGGTTGCGGCGCTCATCTCGCTTTATTGGCCGAGGGAGCTGGTGTACAGCTTCTGGGTCATGTGACCAGCATGACTAAGCCGCTTCTGGCAAACCAGAGCAGCACACAGAAATGCCGTTTACCTTCCTACCGGAGCGGTACCTATTTATCTACTTACACTTTGACGTGCTTTTGAACTGCTAGGTTGGCAGGAGCAGGGACCGAGCAACAGGAGCTCACCCCATCATGGGGATTCGAACCGCCGACCTTCCGATCAGCAAGTCCTAGGCTCTGTGGTTTAACCCACAGTGCCACCCGAATCCCGTATGTTCATTATTCTCCCCACATTGTATTGGTTTTGAATAGTTTGGCTGTACGACATAGATAAATGGTCACGATTCCTGCCTATTGAAATGTTATACGTATTGCAATTAATTAATATTGATGCCATTTTTTTGGTTTTTGGTTTTTAAGCTGCCTAAAGGCCGAACACGGATGTGCTTGCTCCACACACCTTTTTATAGGTTATAATTATGAATGGAGGGATAGGACCAGGAAGGATTTCCCTGCCACGCATACAATGATTTGGAAATAAAAAATTCCTATGGGATGCTTTCTTCCCCCCACGGAGCGGCAGCGTCTTGTGTTTGCTCTCACCTATCCAATTGGCTTCTTTCACATTCTTTCCATGCTTTTCATTTTGGGCTCGTTAATCAATATGCTAATGTCCCCACGCTGCTTCTCTCCTGAGCTGTATCCCCAGCGCTTCCCAAACACCAACAAATATTAGCTGATCGCTTGCCACCTAAGTCGAGGCTTCAAAAGTACTGGATTTCCCAAACAATGGGGCTTACCAAAGCTGTGATAAGTTAAGTAGGAAAGTGATTCCTTGGTGTAATCAAGCAATGCAGTGCAGTGCCCTACTGGAGATTAGGGCTTGATCTTTGAAACCGATCTCCCAAGCCTGGAGGACAAAGCCTGAATGGCATTGTGGAAACAATAGATGAAATTTATATTCTCTCTTACTCAGTAGCCAAATGACCATTGACTTCACTGGATGCCATTGCATCGCAGCCTTCTTTTAAGTAGATCTCTTGAAGTAAAGTTGAATACTTACTTGGAAGTAAACCCCATTGAATGCAGTTGGCCTCACTTTTCACTTCCATGAGCCCTCATTTTTTCATTCTTTGGCAGCAGACTGGAGGATCCTCAATGCAAATCTTTAATGAGCTGTAAAGCTCAGTGGATGCATTCTGGCAACTCACAGGCTCTCAGGGGGTAGCCATAGTTGCTTATTGTGATGATGACTGAGGAATTTGTTCTTTGGCAATTCTGGTACAAGCTCACTGCACCACCACCTGTGTGGATTAGAACGGTCATCCTTTGGATCTTACACTTTCTCAAGTGCTGCAATGTGGTTCTTAGATTAAAAACAAGTATAAAAATACATATTTTTAATAGATAAAATGCCTTTTAAAATAGGAGTTTTGACAGAAAGTGCATTCACAAATTCATATCCAAATGCAAGTTTCGTATGGGTTTTTAAATAAAAAAGATACATGTATGGAATGGATCTACGGATGAACTTATGCAAAAGCGGTATGGTCTGAAATTGACTGAACCACCCACATTTATCGGCCTAATTTACAAAGTGGGTGGCAGACTGGTCTGCTCTCTAAACAAAAGCCTGTGTGGGTAAGGGGAACTGAACGCTCCCAAAATTTCTAGCCTTGTATTCTCTTTTCTTGACTGAGGACATCCGGGCACCGAGAACTGGCCCCAGAGCAGTTATGCCATTGAAAGGAAAATATATTCAATTAGTGGCGGAGCAGCTATATCCTTCACAACCCCAAATGCTTAAATATTTTGTACTCCTGGCAGTACCTTACTCACCCTATATAGGCTCTAACCCTGAAACAACTTCTGACAAGCTCCACAACCAGAAGAAGAAGAGGAGGAGAAGGAGGAGGAGGAGTTTGGATTTGATATCCCTCTTTAACACTACCCGAAGGAGTCTGAAAGTGGCTAACAATCTCCTTTTCCCTTCCTCCTCCACAACAAACACTCTGTGAGGTGAGTGGGGCTGAGAGACTTCAGAGAAGTGTGACTAGCCCAAGGTCACCCAGCAGCTGCATGTGGAGGAGCGGAGACGCGAACCCGGTTCACCAGATTACGAGTCTACCGCTCTTAACCACTACACCAGGACGGACAATGCTGCAAATTTTGTCTTCTCTCAGTTTCTCATTTTAGACTGCGCTGTGCTTGTCTTGGGGTGATGCAATAACAGCATAACAGCAGCATTAAAACCACAGGAACCCCTGAAGGTTGCACAATACATGCTAGAATGCTCATGTACCTCATAACCTGTCGCAGAACTCCCTTAGATTCCACAGAGTCCTTGTCAGGGAGCAGTCTGAAGCGACCCAGTTATGTTGCTGAACCTTCACAGAATGCACTCCTAAGTAGAATTCAGAGCAGTAGCAGATTGTGTGGCAGCTGTGCTGCTTAGTGGTTGTAGTAGAGTGTCAGGAGTGAGACAGTGGCGAGGTCCATGAAGTGCCTATTCAGCTTTTATAAATGGACATTCAGAAAAGATAAATGGGAGTGATCTATATATGAACTGACCAGTGATGTGGGTTTTCAGGGTGGGGGATCATGGCGGCGGGAATACAAGAAAACACACTTACTGGTGTTTGCATTAGGACATTTGCACAGGGCAATTTGCATTGGGAATTTTTCAATTTGTGCCCTTGGAAACTTTTCTGATGCTTTAGTGAGTGATCTAATTTAGGGTGGCTAATTTGCTGGTATTTAGCACACAAAGCTAAACACCATGAACCTGCCAAGTTTCCCTAATATTGAATGTGCTATTGGGATCTATTGATGGTTACTAATTGACTTAAAAAAACCAAAAACCAGAAAATTTTCTGTGGAAAGACAACCATGTTTCTCAAGAAAGAGAGGGAAAATCATGCATCGTGTTGTATCTTTCTTTTTATGGCAAAAGTTAAACAGATTCAAGAGTGCAAATTGCTTTTTAGCATTAAACTGTCAGCTTTGAACATTATCCTTTACACGAAAAGTCATCATCGTGCTTTATTGTTAAAGCTGGAGCCATAACATCCACTAAGCATTTAATTCTACAATCTCAGGCGTTACCCCTCCCCGCCACAAAACGACCCACAAGCCCAAATTTAAGCTGAAATTCATTTGCTCCCCAAATTTATCCTTAAAACTCTCTCTAAAATTCTGTTGATGAATATTACTTTAACATACACTGAATATTCAATATATGTGCTTGACATCTCACCAAATTTTATTTCAATATATGACATGTTTAATTGATAATTGACATGTAACAGTATTGGACAGAATTTAACAGCTAACAAGCAAAGGTTTTAGAGGGTGGCAGCACTGTATAGCTGACATGCAATGACACATAGTATCGGACAGGATGTTTGATATCCTATCATCTTTTATTCCAATATTTGAGATATGACAAGGGATACTTGGCAATATTTGATAACTGGCATTTATGTCATATTTGATTATTGGTGTGCAACTGTATACAGTACCTGGCAGTATTGGAGTGGTGATATTCAATAGAAGTTAGTATATAATACTGTTTGACAGCTGACAGCTTACAAGCTCATATTTGATGTCTGCCAAAATAATCAAGAAATGCCAACAAACCAAACATCCCAATTCTATGTATGTTTACCCAGAGAAAGAATTCAGGACACAAGGAAAGTCAACAAGAAGGGTGGGAAATGTTGCAGTATATAAAAGTTGTAGTATGTTCCCCCAAGTCCCTAAACAGGAATGGTCCAGACAGCCACACCTTCTTCAAAAATACTACCAGCTCTTTGGGGGTCATGCAAGCCAATTTGTCCTATCCCTTCCATTTTCCTTTTCCAATTAACACTCAACAGTCCGTGGCTTCTGTGGGCAATGAGGACACTCAGTCCTCATTGGGCTAATACCATCATCTCCCTCTTGTTTTCCACTGGCCCCTATATTTGGCACCATTTGGGTACCAAATTTGGGGACGCGGGTGGCGCTGTGGGTTAAACCACAGAGCCTAGGACTTGCCGATCATAAGGTCGGCGATTCGAATCCCCGCGATGGAGTGAGCTCCCATTGCTTGGTCCCTGCTCCTGCCAACCTAGCAGTTCGAAAGCATGTCAGAGTGCAAGTAGATAAATAGGTATCACTCCAGCGGGAAGGTAAACGGCGCTTCCGTGTGCTGCTCTGATTCGCCAGAAGCGGCTTAGTCATGCTGGCCACATGACTCGGAAGCTGTACGCCGGCTCCCTCAGCTAATAAAGTGAGATGAGCGCCGCAACCCCAGAGTTGGTCACAACTGGACCTAATGGTCAGGGGTCCCTTTACCTTACCTTTACCGCTAGAAGGAGTGATACTGAAACCAGAGTTCCCATTTAGGTACCCAGAAAGGCTTCCTCTGAAGCAAATGTGCACAGGGCAACAGCTAAAATGACTCAACTTGTTGAATTTCACACACAGATTTAATGGGAAAGAAAAACGGAGCAACATTTCACATTCAAAATCTGAAGGGTCCAATTGGAAGGCTCCATAAATGAAACGTATTTGGAATTGCTCCAGCCCGAAATCATTGGCATCTCAATGGGTTGCTCATTGGCAGTCCATAAAGATCTACATAAGGTGCCTTGTCAAGTATTTTTTACCCCCTAGACTCCCCCCCCCCCCGGTGATCTCTTTTAATTAAAAGAATCAATATTCACACAGATCAAGGACTGCTTATGGGAGCAGTTTTGCCTAATGGCACTTCAATACCCATTAGTATTAGTCTGCTTCTGCATAGGAATTTCTCTTTTGCGCTCCCTCTTTATCTTCTAAACAACTCCATTGAACAAATGAACTAAATCATACATTAAAACAAATTTGGACAGAATAGTTCATAAAAATGTCAGTGTGATGATAGCAGGACAAATAATTGCAGCAGCTGTCAAAATGTGAACAAGATTATTCCCTGAAATTACCTTATCTCTCCTTTAAACAAGTTTTAGTTGCTCCGTTGAGTAATGTATGTTCTATTTCTCACATGAAGAAAAGAAGGGGGGGAAACCAGTGGAAGATACTCTAATATCTCTTGTAGAACCAGGGTTTTATTGGAAATATTAATCTTTAACTTGGCAGCTGCTAAATTCTAATATCCATTTAAGCAATTTACAAATAATAATGGTGTTAAGAAAGATTTACTGTGTATTTGTACAACTCTCAAACTTTGCTATTTCTTCCCTGGTATAACTAATATTGATCTATTAACATAATGTCAGTCCTGCTCACTCTGTTTTGTTAATTTATGTGCAAATAACATTTAAGTCAAGGCAATGTTAGTACATAAAAGACATGATGTGCATGTATATATGTAGATATACACACATATACCCCATATGCATTCACAGTAATCCAAAAGAAAGCATTGTCCTTATCCCCAATTCCTTGTATTTAGGTCACAGAATACTATAGGTCAATTATTAATCTTCAAACTACTCATCTTTTAGGATAGTCCTGTTCATTTCAACACCGCACAGTTCCAACAGTTCCATCAAAAATCCAGCAGGGTTGAATTTTTGGCAAAATGATTTGATCCTGCTGAATCCTTTATGATCCCAAGATTGGAATAATGTTTGTTGAAGGAACGATGGAAAGAGTCCACACTTTAGAGAATCCACTTCCACAAGGATCATGTCATAGTGTCCAGATAACAGCTGGGAAGAGCTTGATGGGAGACAACAGATCACTTGCAATGTATAGTTACTACTTTGGTTTACCTTTCGTGGTGCACTGAGAGATGTGAATTCAAGTTTCCCTTCTGATGGGAGAGGAAGAGAGAAGGAAGTCTAGATGCAGCCCTACATATTTCATTTTGGCCCATCCCTGTGCCAAGAAAAGTACATGTAGCCCTGCATCTCTGGATACAGAGATCCCATGTCAGAAACAGATGATGTGGCACCCTTTTATACGCATGGGGTTGTATCTTACTAAATCATATTCAGAGGAGATCCATTGAGATCAATGGACTTAAGACTAACTTCACTAATTTCAGTGAGTATCCTCGGAGCATGATGTACTCAGATACAACCCACGGTTTCCAATTTAGGAGGTTATAACTATGCAGATGCCTGCTGAATTTGGGCACCAGATTATCTGCACCACAGATGGATATTGCTATTTGTTTTGGCTTTGCTTCTTCATCTTTTTTTACACTGTTTGTTTATGCTTTAGTGCACACTTGTTCTAAATCCTGTAGGAAGTGATGTGCACTAGACAACATTCCACTTTGCCTCAATCAATGATTTGGAGATTCGTCCCCCCCCCCACCTGTCTGAGAATATCTTATTATTTTAAAACAAAGCACACCCATTCCTTAAAAGGTGTTGGCTGAGGATGGTTTGTTTGCTTTCGTTTTATCAGTACTTATTAATTCATTCAAGCAGCTTGGCTTTTATAGAAGAAAAATAGATTTCTGCTTTGCCATTATATGTATTCTAGGGGAAACCCACTAAACAAATGCCAGTTTATGGTAAGAATTAAAACAGACTTTGATCTGATGAGATTGCTTTGTTGATTATAATCAATCATGTAAAAATACAAATGAAAATCTTTATATTCATCTTATCTCTTCTTTTTCTTTCTTTCCCTTCCCTATGCTAGCTTGCTTAACTAGCTAACGCCACATTACTTTGAAGCATATCCAAAGATCTTTCTTTTTTTGTTTCTCTAGGACCAAACAGTTAATTTTAAATACATTGCTTATTTTGCAAAGTCGTCCAAAAATGAATGTTGTTTGCTCCTTGGTAGCATTAATCAGTGACATGGGGATGGCACCAGTGTGTCTTCAATGTATATGGGGGTTTTCAGAGGCACATAAGTGGAATAAAATGTAAGTCTCTGTCCCAAAGAGCTTAGAATCTCAGTGGGGAATCAACTGAGAGAAGGGGAGGCCAGCGAGAGCAAGAGTTACACAAGGGATGAATTATAACACAAATGCAGGCTTCAATTCGTGAAAGGGGCTGCTCCAGCCTCCTGTGGCTCCCTTGCCTCATAGTAGGTACAGGGACCAACACAAAGCCACAGCCAATGGGAAGGAATGGGAGGGCTTCTTGGGAAGTGGGCAAGCAAGATGTTGCCTTCTGCTACACTGATGCACATAGCACACTGCTCAAGCCAATTCCTTAGACTGGCGTACTCAGCCTCTTGGCAAGACGCTCCGCGCAGAAATTGGTCCTTGGAGATCAGTTAGATATGAATTGGTATTATGATGGGTTTTTAATTTTAAAAGCTTTAGAAATGACTGGATTAGGTTACTGAAAAGCGGTGACATTTGATCGCGCGCTCGCTCGCTCTCGCTCTCTCACACACCCCTACCTTTATAATGTGATAACAAAACATTTCATACTGCATTGGGGAACAATCAGGTTCTGGAAATAATTAAGTAATGACTTGTAATGTCAGTATCACAAAGATTGATGTGATAGTTAGGCAGAGGTACATCTCCCCAACCAGCAACAGAAATAGATCAAATATTCACATATGAGTATGCAGATTATAAGAAATCTGGCAAAGCATCATAGCTAGGGTTATATTATATTAAGGGCACATAATTGTGCATTAGTTCTATCCTTTTTCCTATAACAGGAGTCCAGTTGAAGTGTTGTACAGTGGTACCTCGGGTTACAAACACCTCAGGTTACAAACACTTCGGGTTACAGACTCCGCTAACCCGGAAGTAGTACCTTGGGTTAAGAACTTTGCTCCAGGATGAGAATGGAAATCGTGCGCTGGTGGCGTGGCGGCAGTGGAAGGCCCCATTAGCTAAAGTAGTACCTCAGGTTAAGAACAGTTTTAGGTTAAGAACGGACCTCCAGAACGAATTAAGTTTGTAACCAGGGGTACCACTGTATTTTATAGGCAGTTTTGATGCCAGTTCACCCACTCATTCCCCATGGCAGATTTCCGCCTATTAATTACCTTGCTCACCCAAACACTAGATATTAAATACTAAAATAAAACTTCATTGGGTGGGCAAGTATTCTTGGATGGCAAATAACAATACTAAATATCTGGTAAATATTTTGTGAAAACTCAAAGAATATTTGGTGAGTAAAAAGATCAGGTTTATAAGGAAACTGCTGAATTGGTATGGTTTATCTTACATTCAGTATGGAGTGCTATCACTTTTACTGGTCGCATGTTCGGTCCTGGGGATTTCTGGGCACTGATGGGTTAGTGCCTGGAGCTGTGAAAGCCAGACTTTAGTAAGTTTGATCTAGGTTGACCAGAATTGTGCACAAATAACCTCTCAGTATGTTCATGCTGGCCACATGACCCGGAAGCTGCACGCTGGCTCCCTCGGCCAATAAAGCAAGATGAGCGCCGCAACCCCAGAGTCGACCACGACTGGACCTAATGGTCAGGGGTCCCTTTACCTTTACCTATGTCCTGGGCAGTGATAGGGCAGGGGGATTTAAAAAAAATCACAGGGACTGTGCAACTTTTCCCAGTGTTTCATAGAAGACTAGGACTTTTTTTTGTTAGGGGCCAGTGTAGTGCAGTGGATCCACTAAGAAGATATGGGTCCTAATCTTTCCTTAGCCATGAAGTTTATCAGGTGGCTGTAGTGGCAAGAGTTTTAATAGATATGAACTAAAGGAGAGAAAACACCAAATGTTGGAATACGCAGAGATAGTAAAATTAACAGAAAAACTGAGAGGTCACACCAATCAAAGGTTTATTAAGAAATGGGATATGTATTAAAAATATTTAAACGATTATTGTAATAACGCGACGTCAGTGGCAGCCTTTTAATGACTTTTGCGGTATGCTGGATTATTAGGAGATTTCATAATTTTGATGAAATTTAACAAAAGAAAACAGAAATATACAGTGGGTTAGACAGAACAAGTGGTAGATAGGTTAGTTGATGGGGCGATGGGAAGTCTATGGAAACTTAAGAGGAAGAATGTATCGTGATGTAATGTAGTAAGTTTTCTTTTTTGCCTTTATGGACAATTCTTCTGTATGTTTCTTTGTTTTAATATTAATAAAGCATTAAAGAAAAAGTTTATCAGGTGGCCACGGCTGGCCATTTACTCTCAACCTAAGGTAGCTCACAATATGAGTAAGAAAGCAGGGGTGCGAACAGGCATAGTAATAACAAGAAGAATACAAGTTGTAGTGTAATCTGTGCACAGCTCCAAGTCCAGTGCTACGGACAAATGCAATTTCATCCTAAATTGCACAAAGATTTGGGTGTTTTTTTGCCGCAAGTCACTCTTTTTGTCGACGGCAGAAACTGGTGAATTTGCGTAGGGTTTGGCGAGCTTCAGAGACTTTGCTGTGTGCAATTATTCATGCCACAACATGGGGCCGCAGAGTCCAAGCGGGCTGTTTGTTCTAAGGCTGAAGCCGAGGCGTTTGAAAACTGCAAGAGACAACCAGAGGCCCAGAGATCATGGCTAATGTGACACCCCCAGGCCTAATCTTCTTAGAGCACTGGGATAAAATAAGGATCCATTACAAAATCGGCCTTCATCCTGCCCCCTTCTGTGCTCTGCCTCTCTGATAGCCAAAGCTGAGACAATTGCCTGATTCGGGGGACTTAATCAGGTATTAGGAGCTAATGCAGTACGAGAAGAGGCTAATCTCCATATTTACTCCATCTGTAGTGGTGGACCTTGCTTGCTTGCCTCTGGGAGATCAAAAGGATCTGGCAAAAATCAGATTAGAGCTGAAGAAAAGGAAGGGAGGTCCAAGGAGTATAAGAGGTAGGATTCTCTCTGTTTTTCTTGGTTGTGTATACAGTGTCTTAAGATCACTCTCTGTAATCCCCCAGAAAGCCTTCTCATTGTCTTTCGCTTTTATCTTGCTCTTTTCACTTTGAAAATGGAAGTGGCTAATTCTGTATTTATTATCAATTAACAAATGCTAACACTAACAAATTGTACCAAGTATTTCCTACTTTAGTGTTTTTTTGGTGGTTTTTTTAGATCAAAACTAGATATATGATGGTGAGATGGACGGTTCTCCCTAAAACATGTCCAGTGAATATTCACCTTTTATCTCATTTAGCACTATTATTTCCTCTGGCTGTTGCTACTTCCTTCTCCCCATATTAGCCACCTGAATCATCCCACCAATCGCTGCCCAGTGAACAGGATGATGTAATAATGCTTCATAGCCAGTCAGGTATGGCTCTGTGACAACATCACAGACAGCAAATGATATAGTCATTGAAACAAATATGGCTGCAACAGTGGCGTAGTGTGGGTTGTCAGCACCCGGGGCAAGGCAAGTAATTTGCGCCCCCTAACCCGTGGATTTTAGCACTCAAGCCTCTTCCACTAGATTAGTTAGTGCGAGCGGCCCCCCCCCCAGATGTTGCGCCCGGTGCGGCCTGCCCCCCCTGCACCCCCCACGCTACGCCACTGGGCTGCAATCAAATATGCCCATGATTTATCTGGGGAAAAGCCCTGCTGAACATAGTGAGACTTATTTCTTAGTAAATGTGCATAGGATTATACTGGATGTGAACATTTTTCAAAGAGAGCTGATAAATTATTGAAAAGGAGAGGCCATTTTTTTGGGCACTGCCAAGAATGTTTGCATTTTTTTAAAATGAGTAGTTTCAGCACAACCGTACTAAGTAGGAATACCAGGCATGATCCACTGGGAAGACGCATTGAAATAAATATTTCTTTTTTTCCAGTTAGTGCTGCACAGATCTGAATAAAGTTATAAAGGATGGATTTTCCAGGGCTGGCCTGTGTAGCTTTACCCAGGCCAGCCTTCAACAACCTGGACCTCGCCATGATGGCTGGAGTTGATGGGAGTTGTAGCATCAAAATATCTGGAGAGCACTAGGTTTGAGAGTGCTTACCTAGATGGGACGGGAGTAGCGCTGTTGTCTAAACCACAGAGCCTAAGGCTTGCCGATCAGAAGGTTGACGGTTCGAATCCCCAGAACGGGGTGAGCTCCCGTTGCTCAGTCTCTGCTCCTGCCAACCTAGCAGTTTCAAAGCACACAGAAAGTGCAAGTAGATAAATAGGTACCTCTCCAGTGGGAAGGTAAACGGCAATTCTGTGCACTGCTCTGGTTCACCAGAAGTGGCTTAGTCATGCTGGCCACATGACCCGGAAGCCGTACGCCGGCTGCCTCGGCCACTAAAGCGAGATGAGCGCTGCAACCCCAGAGTTGTCCACGACTCAACCTAACAGCCAGGGGTTCCTTTACCTTTACCTTTACCTAGACTATATATAGCTCAGGTGCTTTGTGTCCACAATAGGGTTGCCAATGGGATGCGGGTGGCACTGTTGTCTAAACCACTGAGCCTCTTGGGCTTGCCAAGCAGAAACTTGGTGGTTCAAATCAACGCGACAGGGTGAGCTCCTGTTGCTCTGTCCCAGCTCCTGCCAACCTAGCAGTTCGAAAGCACACCAGCTCAAGTAGATAAAAGGTACTGCTGTGGTGGGAAGGTAAATGGTGTTTCTGTGTGCTCTGGTTTCTGTCATGGTGTCCGATTGTGCCAGAAGTGGTTTAGTCATGCTGGCCACATGACCTGGAAAGCTGTCTGTGGACAAGCGCCAGCTCCCTCTGCCTGAAAGTGAGATGAGCACCGCAACCCCATAGTTGCCATTTTTTTGAGCTTTTTATTTGGCCAAAGTTGTTGTTGTTGTTTGAGCTTTGAAAATAGCCCAAAACAGCAAAGTACCACCATCTACAGTGGTACCTTGGGTTAAGGACTTAATTTGTTCTGGAGGTCCGTTCTTAACGTGAAGCTATTCTTAACCTGAGGTACCACTTTAGCTAATGGGGCCTCCTGCTGCTGTTGCACTACTGCCGCACGATTTCTGTTCTCATCCTGAAGCAAAGTTCTTAACCCGAGGTACTATTTCTGGGTTAGCGGAGTCTGTAACCTGAAGCGTCTGTAACCTGAAGTGTCTGTAACCCGAGGTACCACTGTATTTTTGTTTGCTGGCAGCCATTTTGTGCTGGCACCTGTAGCTCATTTTTATATCCACCCCCAAAAAGCACTGGGTTGGACTATTTATCCATCAAGTCCAATTTGGTCCACATTAATTGGCAACACTGCAGCTCTGGTGCAGATTTTATTCTCTGCCTGCTCCCTGACCCTTTCAACTGGAGATGCCAGGGATTAAACTTGGAACCCTCTGCACACAAAGCACATATTCCACCACTACACTGCAGCCCTTCCGTTCATGGACGTACCTTTGCCATAGGATCTAAATCATTGCTCTGCAAAAGCCCACTGTGTAGTGCTTCCACTTAAGGTGGGTTGCCCTAGAGGTTTAGGGGAAAGGCAGAAGGAGAGAGGGGGGGAATATAGGGAAAGTGGAGAAGAGGAGAAAAACATAAATGATACAAATAAACAAGGCAGATAGCAACCATGTTTCAGGCCAGAGTGAAAGCAGGTCCTGGTTCTGAAAAGGTTGCCCACTATTGATTTAAGTGCAGCTTGCATGTGCCCATTGCACCATTTGTTGTCTTTTAATGTGCAATCTTTAACCCTCAAAATTGCAGGGGTGGGGTGGGAGAGTGGCATACATAATGTGCAGCTGAGTATGCAAACTTGCAATCTGTGCACAGACCTGCCTCGAAATATATTGACAAACTAATGATAGTGGAATGTGGATATAAAATTTGCAGCATGTTATGGTCTAAGAGAAAATGATATGAAAATGATATATCGATGGTATCTAACACCAAGTAAATGGGGGAAAAAGTGTAAATCTAAATCAAATAAGTGTTGGAAATGTAAAGAGAAAGAAGGTTCTTTTTATCATATGTGGTTGTCTTGTAGTAACGTTAAAACTGACTGGGAAATGATATATAATGAATTGGAAAGGATGTTTAAAATAAAGTTTGTAAAAAAAAAATCCAGAAGCTTTTCTTTTGTGGACCATCCAGATATGAATTAAATTTGTTCCAGGGGTCAGTACTTAACCTGAAAAGTCCGTAACTGGAGGTGCCTCTTCTGCGCATGCACGCAGCATGATACAGCGCTTCTGCGCATGCGCATGGGGTTGCAGCCCAGAAATATACACTTCCGGGTTTGCTGTCTTCGCAACCTGAAAGTTATGTATCCAGAGCAGTACGTAACGTGAGGGTTCACTGTATAGGGACAGAACTACCTGAACTGTATTGAAACTTATTCATGTATGCTACTACAGCGTCAAGAATGCTACTCACTGCAAAATGGAAAGGAGCAGAAGTCCCAGCAAAGGAAGAATGGATACAAAAACTTATGGAATATGCAGAAATGGCGAAACTTACCGGAAGAATAAGAAATCAAGATAACAAACTTTTTATAAAAGAATAGAAATGGTTTATTGAATATTTACAGATAAATTGTAAACAGATAAGAACATTGGCAGGATTATTGTAACAACCTGCAGTTTTATAAGAGTATATATTTAAAGTAGATGAATAAATGAGCAAATTAAGTTGATTTGGATATACAGAAGATATTAAAAATAAATATAAGGAACCGCAGAAAGAGGGGGAAAGAAGTCAAGTTTTGAAATGTTAAAATGATTGTAAAATTAGTGAAAGGTTTAAACCTTAAAAGCATAAGTAACTTTAAAAAACAACAACAATGAAATATAATGACAAAAGCACGGCAGTGAAGTGGACTCTTTTTGCCATACATGTGAATAGATTGAGTTTTCTATATTGACTGAGAGTGACTGCCAAAAGGTTGGGTGGGGGAACCCTCAATAAAGCAAAAAAATAAATAAATTTAAAATACCCATCACTCCCCTTTTTGATTGTTTACTTGAAAGCATTCAACTTTATGCAATACTTTCTTTGTGTGTTTGTGTGTGAAATCATGCCATTTGGCTACCTTTAAGCAGTCTACTGGGACCAGAGAAACCAGGGTGGGGGGAGTAAATGAAATTCACAGAGTTCCTGATATTGGCTGTTGCCTACTGTTCATAAAGAGTGACATGTGGCTGGCAGTAATGGCCTTCAAGCCAGGTGAAGCCTGCGCAACAATAAAGTCAATACCTTGACCACCTTGGCTCGATGTTGCCTTAATGATGGCTGCATCTTAGCAAGCCTGAAAGTATTCCTGGGCAGGGATGGAGGGAGGAAAAATAGCAGCCCACAGTTGAAAAGGCTGCGCAGTAACTTTTCAAAGCCTACATTGTCCTCCTTCCTGGAAGACTTACAAAGTCACTTCTTTTATTTTGACTTCCTCGCAAACCCCGTGGTGCCGGGATAGAGAGCTATGGTAGCTGCTGTCTTTTTGGCAATAAAGCTCACCTCATTAGAGTGGATTAAGTCACGATGCTGAGAAGGATAAAAGGTGAAGAGGGAGAACAGAGGATGGTGAGTGAGGGAAGCTAAGTGTCATTTGTATGCTGACGCCATTATTGACTGGAGCCCATGTGGGTCGCACTTTTCAATTACCATCTGCTAGAAAGGTGGCCCATAATTGCAAAGGCTGATGCCAGGGCTCCAAATGTCAGGGGAGCCTCCCTAACCTTCATCACCTTTTCTTGATGGTTGACTTGAGGATGTTCAAAGGCAAAAACCACTGCCTCTAGATCTCCCCGAGGAAGAAAAGAATGCCATTTATTTTGTTTTTGTTTTTAGAAAAAGCCTCATTTAGCAACCACCCATTAAATTCACAGTCTGGTGGCCTGATCCTGCGCAGCCCAGCTATGCCCCAGGGGCTCCCTGACAGCAGCATAAATGTGAGGTGTGCAGGTCTGATGGCTCAGTTTATTCACTGCTAAGGGAATAAATATCAGGGATTAGCAAAAGCCGTCCCTTTATTATTTCCACAGATATATTTTTGCCTTCCTGAATGCTGGCATTGTGTTTTTAGGGCACTCACCCGCAAAAGAGGAGATGCTGTTTTGCAGTACAGATCTGAATCACTGCTGCACACGACACACCTGTTGTCTGCAACAATAGACCTCATCGCACATCTTGTTCCCCATTCAAAAGCACAGACATCTCTAGGCGGGCCTGTTCATCGTATGTGTGGTTAACATTGTGACATATCAAACCTGTTACCCTTATCTGTTACAACAAAGATCTGATTTTTGGACAAGGTGGGAAACCACAGATTCACAATATCCTTAGTGAGCAGGGTGTCTCACCTTCTGGACAGTTTGGCTGCAATAAGCATACCCCTATCGGGTGGCGCTGTGGGTTAAACTGCAGAGCCTAGGACTTGCCGATCAGAAGGTCGGCGGTTTGAATCCCCGTGATGGGGTGAGCTCCCGTTGCTCAGTCCCAGCTCCTGCCAACCTAGCAGTTCGAAAGCAGGTCAAAGCGCAAGTAGATAAATAGGTACCGCTCTGGTGGGAAGGTAAACAGCGTTTCCGTGCGCTGCTCTGGTTCCCCAGAAGCGGCTTAGTCATGCTGGTCACATGACCCGGAAGCTGTACGCCGGCTCCCTCGGCCAATAAAGCGAGATGAGCGCCACAACCCCAGAGTTGTCCATGACTGGACCTAACAGTCAGGGGTCCCTTTACCTTTAACTTTACCTAGACTATATATAGCTCAGGTGCTTTGTGTCCATAATGGGGTTGCCAGTGGGATGCAGGTGGCACTGTTGTCTAAACCACTGAGCCTCTTGGGCTTGCCAAGCAGAAGCTTGGTGGTTCAAATCCACGCGACGGGGTGAGCTCCCATTGCTCTGTCCCAGCTCCTGCCAACCTACCAGTTCAAAAGCACACCAGCGCAAGTAGATAAATAGGTACCAATGTGGTGGGAAGGTAAACAGTGTTTCTGTGTGCTCTGATTTCTGTCATGGTGTCCCATTGTGCTAGAAGCGGCTTAGTCATGCTGGCCACATGACCCGGAAGCAGTACGCCAGCTCCCTCGGTCAAGAAAACGAGAAGAGCGCCGCAACCCCAGAGTCGGCCACGACTGGACCTAATGGTCAGGGGTCCCTTTACCTTTAGCTATGTCTCTTACAGTCAAATCTATACAGTCATACCTTGGGTTGCAAACATGATCCGTGCAGGAGGCATGTTCACAACCCGCAGCATTCGCAGCCTGAAGTGCGCGTCTGTGCACATGTGTGATGCAGTTCAGCGCTTCTGCACATGCGCGTGACATCACTTTGTGCTTTTGTACATGCGCGAGTGCCAAAACCCGGAAGTAACCCATTCTGGTACTTCCGGATTTGACGCGGTCTGCAACCTGAAAACGCCCAATCAGCAGCGTTCGTAGCCCAAGGTATATCTACCTTTTAAATTACAAAGACCCAGATATTCCTATAGGCAAGGAATGGCTTGCTAAATAGACTGGGACTCCAGGTATCAGAGACGGTCTGTTCCTGCGTGCACTTTCTCATCCAAATCTTCAAATAAGGCTATGCTCAACATCCCATCCATCAAAGGTTCTGGGATGGTTGCTCAGATGAGCATGGCCTTCTTGGTGATAGTCCCAAGATCTTGATTGATTTCCTTGAAGAAGTGGGTTAATGGTCCTATTTTTAGAGTATATGAAAGAAATCCAAGGCCTTTTTATTCTTACAAATTTGATGGTTGGAATAGGGTAGCAGAAACTGATGCAGGGTCTTACCACAGAGATAAGAATGAGTGAATGCCTCACAGGTAATGGCAATGATAAACCCCATAGAATTCAGATGTTCATCTGAAGGGACTGGCAGCGGGGCAGACCATGGTGGTAGCTGTGTCTATTTGTGCGTGAAAGTCTCCTTCTATACAAATCTGGACACCGGCTGCACCAGGATATGTATGAATCACTCTCATTGCTGTTCTGCACCCAATTTCTTTTAAAGATGCCATGTTTTTTTGGTCTGTGCACTGATGAACTGGATAGGCAGCTGGGTCTAGATATTCCACAGGACATTAGAGCTTTCTCATCAGATTTATAGCCTAAAACCCCCCAGACAAGAGTAAACACCAATTTCCTTTCTGGGCTCAAGCAAAGAGCTGCTTTTATTCTGACACATCCTCTTAGCACACCTGTAGGCACATTAGCAAGTCCTACATCAACACAAGTGAGCCACTGGACATGGTGTTACTCGGAAACTCAGGAGTTGTTCCTAGAGTCCCTTTCCTCTCTGTTGATTTTCACAATTTCAGAATTCCTCGTTGTTCTGCTGCCACTCACATTTCTCCAGCATTAACTGCAAGTGTTTCCTTTTAAGAGGAATAACTAGGCCATATAAAAAGGCTAGTAAGAAACCAGCCACCACTAATGGACTCCTTCCTTCCCAGGTAAAAGAAATATCTATGATGGTTCAGACCAAATATTTTGTTTCTTTATTATTATTATTATTATTTTACTATTACACTTGGATTCCACCTTTCCTTCAAAGAGCTCAAGATGGCATGCATGAACTCCCTTCTTTCTGCTTTATTCTCACTGCTTGCCTACATTGGGCCATGTCTTGTATCTCTTGTTTAAGCCACTTATGGATGGCCGGTTGCTGTTGTTTTTAAATAAAGCCCAACTTACTATATGCAAACTTATACACAATATTATATGAAGGAATATTCTTCTTCTTTGGTGATCACTCGTAGCTGAGTAAGATTGTCTTCCATAAACACGGTTTTAACAATGAGTCCGTAAGTGACTGAGGAGGCCAATTCTGGATCCACACGTCCTTCCACAGTGGGAACATTGGTTTCCAGACAGGAGCTGGTCACAGTGTGAATTTGCCAAGTGTGCCTTCCTCTTAGCACATTTGTCCCTTGAATCCTGAGTTTGAGTGTCTTCAAATCCCATGACACCTTTGGTAAAGACTGTTCTCCAACTGGAGCACTCGCAGGCAAGTGTTTCCCAATCGTTGGTATTTACACTACATTTTTAAAAGATTCGCCTTGAGAGAATCTTTAAACCTCTTTTGTTGACCACCAGAATTACGCTTTCCATTTTAAAGTTCGGAATAGAGTAGTTGCTTTGAAAGATGATAATCAGGCATCCATACAACATGACCAGTCCAACGAAGTTGATGTTGAAGAATCATTGCTTCAACACTGGTAATCTTTGCTTCTTCCAATATACAGTGGCACCTCTGGTTACGTACTTAATTTGTTCCGGAGGTCCGTTCATAACCTTAAACTGTTCTTAACCTGTAGCACCACTTTAGCTAATGGGGCCTCCTGCTGCTGCTGCGCCGCCACCACATGATTTCTGTTCTCATCCTGAAGCAAAGTTCTTAACCCGAGGTACTATTTCTGGGTTAGCAGACTCTGTAACCTGAAGCATATGTAACCTGAAGCGTATGTAACCTGAGGTACCACTGTACTGGTAATAGTTCGCTTGTCTTCCCAAGTGATGTGTAAAAAATTTCGGAGACACTGTTAATGGATCTTTCAAGGAGTTGGAGATGGTATTTGTAAGTGGTCCATGTTTCACAAGCATACAGTAAAGTTGGTAGTAGTTGAATGTGTATGGAATAGTCACACCCTACACAGTACTATACTTCTGCAATACAGTTTTGTAACTATTAGTACATACACATTTTTATTCATTTGTACGGATTGTTGCTGTTTATTTTAGGAAACCTGGAGAGCATATGCATATAATAGACATATAATCCAGGCTTTGTGGTGTGTGACAGTACCTACAGGTATAATTCATAAGCACCTCTTTTTTTGCTGCCCATGACACTATTATCAAGATATGAGCACTGGCACCGAATTTTTTACTAAAACAAAAGAGCACTGTATAAAATAGCATACATATAACGATGAATATAATGTGTGGAAATTGCTAATATTTTTAGTGTTTGTGGTAAAACAACAGCAGGGTTCTTGATAAAATCAAGGAGAAATCTTGTCAAAATCCATGTGGATAAACTCAACATCAAGATTTCCAAAAAATCCAAGCTGTAGACAAGAATTCTGCATCTGCATCCAGAAGTACAATTCTTATACTAAGCGAAGCGTTTAGACAAGGTAACCTCCAAGGTCCTTGACTCTTCAAACCTGTATCAAGGCAACCCAAAACCACCTTCTCAGATAGGTTCCTAGTACAAGACTGGCTAGTGACTGTCCCTAGATTATCCTCTAAAGGAAAGGCACTTGGAGCCATTTTTAATCTGTCTCTTAAGACAAATCTGAATAAATGTAAAAGCTCCAGACCTCAAAACTCCGATATACTTAGCTACCTATGGCCTGCCTAAGCTATGGCACAACACTGTCTTTTCCGCTGATGCCCGTGGCTGGAAAAAGGAAGCCCTGTGTGGCTGATGGTGATTGTCTTAAAATGGATGGATTTAAAAGTGCAGAAACAGCTGGTAGCTAAGCAGGTTTACCAAAAGGTTACAGCCAGTCGAGATGCTATATTTGACAAGATTATTAGCATCACTATGATGAATTTCTCACCCTCCAGCTAGAGCAACCACCAGAGGGAAAGTCACTAAATGAACTCTGCACACATCTTGCGACCCACCAAACCAAACACATCTTGCCATCTCTGTGTGGTGGCCTACCGGGCGCTGGATCTCCTGCTTGAGACTGACAAAGGGGGAGGGACAGTATAAAACACAATACATGGCCCGTGGGCTACATCTGACATTGAGCAGCTCAACTTCAGAAGCACTGCAAGCCTGATGCATCGCTCTGAAAAATGCAGCAGGATTGTACAGAGGAAGATGCAGGAAATCCATCTCAACAAATGATATATTGTAGAGTGGAGCCAATGGTAGTGTAAGGGCTTAGCCACACTGACCTTTTGCCCTGCTCTATCCAGGCACCGGTCAATGCTCAAAAGCTCAGTGTCCAAGCATCGTTCTTGCCCTGAGCATTCCCTGCAAAAACCTACTCTTTAAAGCTCAACTGCAGCAAACATCCATTCAGTTTTTCCGCGGATTGATGTTTGTTACAACTGAACTTTAAAGAGCGGGTTTTTGCACGTGGGGGGTGGAATTGCTTGGGCACTGAGCTTTTAAGTATGGACCATGCCTGGAAAGAGTGGAGGAAATGTAACTGTGGCCAAGGTCCAAAGTTCTTTAGGTGACTCAGCCAATTCAAGTACTCATGCCCCTCTGTAATAATAATAATAATAATAATAATAATAATAATAATAATAATAATA
>JAXCMG010000127.1:763795-888775 GCA_034642415.1 Podarcis siculus | reverse complement strand
TAATAATAATAATAATAATAATAATAATAATAATAATAATAATAATAATAATAATAAATTTTTATTTGTACCCCGCCTATCTGGCTGGGTTTCCCCAGCCACTCTGGGCAGCTTCCACAGAGACCAAAAATACACTAAAATGTCACACATTAAAAACTTCCCTGAACAGGGCTGCCTTAAGATGTCTTCTGAATGTCAGGTAGTTGTTTATCTCTTTGACATCTGGTGGGAGGGCGTTCCACAGGGCGGGCGCCACTACCGAGAAGGCCCTCTGCCTGGTTCCCTGTAGCTTTGCTTCTCGCAATGAGGGAACGACCAGAAGGCCCTCGGCGCTGTGTGCTGATGGAGGGTCTGATAAGATTAGGCTGTAAATGCAACACCATGTCCTTCAAGAGACCTTTCCCAGTATTTCTGCATACGAGCATCTCTCTCTTTTTTTGTGTTTCCTGGCTGAGCTATCAATGAATTTACAAAGAAGGGACAGCTTTCACAGGAAGGTCACGGGCATTTTAGCGCTGGAGAGCCTGGTTATGTCTTGTATTTCTTCCTAATATTGTTCCTTTTAGTTAACAGGGGCAGCTGCATATTAGATGACTTCCCTCTTTCGATTGCTAAGTGGTGCTAGTTCAGGGTGTGTGTGTGTTTTATGTATTACTGGTGAGTCGCCAGTGGACTCAGGGGAGAGGTGTTATCTCCCTTGGTCCTGAAAATTGATATTGAACATGGAAGGGTGTGGGGAGGGGTGGGGGGTGGAATCTCACAAGCTGATAGCAATTAGCTAAAAAGGATTTGCGACTCCATGATTCATCACACCAGGGGGAATCAAAGTCATTTACAGTCCCTCTTTCCACAGGCTCTGCCTTCTCCTCCAAAGATATACCTCTGTTTATCTTCACACCATGGTGTGACATTTCCTTTTTCAAGAGCCCATTTTCTTCGAAACAGAGCAGCGGGCGGGCTGCAACACAAGCAGCCTTTGATTATCCCTTGACTGCTTCGGTGACATGATGGCTCTAATAGCAGCCCGTTAAGAGTGTGCTCAACTCGGGATGGGAAATTTGGGTGACTATTTGCGTAGCTGTATGGACAGGTCAAGTCTAGGTCTCGCCGGCAGAAGAGACATAACGTTCTCTCTCTTGCTGGAAAAGTCATATGAAGTGAGATCCCTTTCAAAGCCAAACTGCATTTTCCTTAAGGCTGAGCTGAAACCCCTTCCCTCGCTTGGCGTTCTTTTTGGCAAGTGTCAAATCAACACCTCTCATTTTCAGCTGCAGATTCTTCGCCAGTGTGGCAGGGTGATGACACTCCTGTAGGAGTCAGGGTCACACATATGCACGACCCAGTTCAGGAACAGGGTACCACTTTCCTAGCCTTGCAGTTGTCTCCCAAGAGGTTGCCCAGTTATGGCACAAGGCCAGACTGATGCTCCCACTGGCCACGTGCAATAATTGCAGGCACTTGGTTCGGAAGGAAGCAGGAAACAAATATACAAAAGTTGTCACCGCAAAGACACAACCGTTACAGAATCCAAGGCATTCGCTTGTTGAGAGGAGGCACCTCCATGTATTCTGGTGGCATGTTCTGTGGCATGGGTAGGCAAACTGAGGCCCGGGGGCCGGATCCAGCCCAATCGCCTTCTAAATCCAGCCCCCGGACGACCTTCTGATCAGCAAGTCCTAGGATCTAGCTATTCCAGAGTGATCTTATTGGCAAATGATTCCATACTGTTACTAAAAAAATTCAGAAAGATTAGTGACCATGGAATAATTTCAGATTACTATGGAGAGAGAAAGAAGACACTTTGCCAATGGAGCATAATTCAGCAAAGTCAAATTCCAAGAACAATGGCAAGAAAAACTGATGTAATATGCTGAAATGGTGAAGTTAACCGAAAGACAATAGAGATTTTAAAGAAGACTGGTAACCATATATGTTGTATTTACGGAAACAATGTAAAGAAATGGACTCACTAGCAGGTTTTGAGTAAACACTTACAATTAACAAAATTAATACAGAAATTACAAAGGTGATGTTAAAATGATAAAAAACATAATAACATTTGATTTAAAGAATATAATATAAAAGCATAATATAGCAGGAGAAGTCAATATGCAAAAAAACAGAAGGGGAAGCTGAGGGAAGTTGGGGTGGGGGGAGGGAGCTGGGAATTTAATTTGTTTTCATTTGTTGTGATTGTGACAAAAATGTAAAATCCAATAAAAATTATTTGGGGGGGGGAATTCCAATAGCAGTACCTGTTGCATGACTCTTAAGTGAAGGAAAGTGGTGCTATATATAAAATTTTATTTATATATAAAAATGTACATATAAATATATAATATTTTACATGCATATTTTTATTTTGTTCATTAGTCATTTGCCACATAAACATTCTCTACCAAATTTTATGAGCATAAAGCAAACCATAAAATCAGAAAAAGGAACAATACATTACAATAAAAAAACCATACAATAAAACAATCAACTTGCAGAAGTGTGGGATATTATTGTATAATAGCATGTGCCACACTGTTGATGAAGACAAACATGTTATATGAATTTTCATCTGCCCCTGATTGTGGTAAACCCATATTCATTTAATTCTATGTAAAGATGGAAATATTTTATGAAATTTATTATGCATCAAAGGCAGCAAGTATTGAGCAAATAAATGACTGTCTATTGTGGTTTGTTCAGAGTTTTACAGACAGCCATTGTACTATGTTTAGCGCTGGTAATTTGCGTATCTGGCCTAATTTTTACAATCGAGTCCAACAATAATAAAAGGATTTCAGTATTGCCAACACAGCTGAATTTCTTCTGTGTTTTGGTTGTTTGGAAAGCAGCGTTACTATATTACAAGGCAAATATGAGTACTAATTTCAGTTCTTTGTTGAGAATGAAAACAAGACTGCTTCTGCCCTGAAATGCATTCATTACCCCGTGTGTTTTTGTTGGGAAATCTATTGCATAAAACCTTCTTGGTGACTTCAAATGGAATGTACAGTGTTCATCCATGAAGACACTTAGAAACACAGAAAGAGACAATCCATTGCAGAGCAGTATCACACCCATGAGGGACGCGGGTGGCGCTGTGGGTTAAACCACAGAGCCTAGGGCTTGCCAACCAGAAGGTTGGTGGTTCGAATCTCCACGACGGGGTGAGCTCCCGTTGCTCGGTCCCTGCTCCTGCCAACCTAGCAGTTCAAAAGCACATCAAAGTGCAAGTAGATAAATAGGTACCACTCCGGAGGGAAGGTAAATGGCATTTCCTTGCACTGCTCTGGTTTGCCAGAAGTGGCTTAGTCACGCTGGCCACATGACCCGGAAGCTATGCGCCAGCCCCCTCGGCCAGTAAAGTGAGATGAGTGCCGCAACCCCAGAGTCGGTCACGACTGGACCTAATGGTCAGGGGTCCCTTTACTATCACACCCATGAGCCTAGTGTTGCCAAGGTCCCAGGGTTTTAGTCCCCTTCCCAAGTTCTCCAAGGGATGACGTTAAAATTGCAGAGGAACTAGAATCACGACCAGCCTCCTTGTCCATTCTAGATGGTAAAACTTGTCCGCCTACCCACTTTGCCACTGTCTTTATATCTCTTTTCATGGGAGAGAACCACACAGGTGAAGGTACCAGAACAGGGCATAATTTATTTTGTGAACCCCTGGCTACGAGATAGGAATAATGGAATCTGTCAATTTTGGCTTCTTTAAGTTTCTCATCTTTGTGGTGTGTGTGTGTGTGTGTGTGTGTGTGTATGTGTATCCTCAGGAAAATTCACCAGCACTTTAGTGTGCATTTCTCCTGATATACATACACTTGCCTAATAATAATAATAATAATAATAATAATAATAATAATAATAATAATAATAATAATTTATTCTTTATACCCCACCCTTCTGGCTGGGTTTCCCCAGCCACTCCGGGCAGCTCCCAATAGAATACCAAAAATACGCTAAAACATCAAACATTAAAAACTTCCCTAAACAGGGCTGCCTTCAGATGTCTTCTAAAAGTCAGATAGTTGTTTATTTCCTTGACATCTGATGGGAGGGCGTTCCACAGGGTGGGCGCCACTACTGAGAAGGCCCTCTGCCTGGTTCTGCCTAATCTTTGCAAAGCAATTTTCCTTAATAGAATGCATTTTTGGATATTATTTCCACTAACATGAGCATTTTTGTGCACAGTTTGTATTATTGTTCCGGGAAGTTCGCATTAAAATGCAAACATAACAGAATTTTATGCCCATTCCTAGAAGATGGAGATACCTTGGGGAAAACCCCACAAAGTTACATCAGGTTCTGCCTTCTGTCACCCAACAAATACCCATGTTGTGCTCTTAGGCGACACTAAAAGGTAAAGGTAAAGGTAAAGGTACCCCTGCCCGTACGGGCCAGTCTTGACAGACTCTAGGGTTGTGCGCTCATCTCACTCTAGAGGCTGGGAGCCAGCGCTGTCCGCAGACACTTCCGGGTCACGTGGCCAGCGTGACTAAGCTGCTCTGGCGAACCGGCACCAGAGCAGCACACGGAAACGCCGTTTACCTTCCCGCTATAAAGCGGTACCTATTTATCTACTTGCACTTAAGGGTGCTTTCAAACTGCTAGGTGGGCAGGAGCTGGGACCGAATGACGGGAGCTCACCCCGCTGCGGGGATTCGAACCGCCGACCATGCGATCGGCAAGTCCTAGGCGCTGAGGTTTTACCCACAGCGCCACCCGTGTCCCTCTAGGCGACACTACCTGAGTTTAGAACCTGAGTCTAGAACCTCAGGAGACTTTGCAACCTTACTTACCTAGGGAGCAGGGTGCTTTGTGTGTGCTTGGATGCCATGCTCACAGGTGAAAGCATTACTTACGAAAACTCATGCTTCCACCTAAGGATTGGGTATATGATTTGAGCAACTTGGTAACCCATCTTCTTCTGGGGGAAGCACTGCATTTCCACAAAGTACACAGACTCCAGGTAGATCTTTCACTTCTGTCCTAATAGATTAGTCTGAGCACCACTCAGATATGAGTCTACAAGCTCCAGATGCACTCACTTGAGAGCTGCTGTTAGTGTGAACTGACCCATGGAGGAACTTGAGGCTCACATCTGGTTTTGATCTCTGATGCATGCCCCCGTGACTTGTATTGTTTATTTAAGTTCCAAACACATTTAGTTATCCCACAGTTCAGATTGGTCAAACAGAAGACCTATCTCCCCCTGGAAGTGTATTTAGTTATTAGATTCATTTTTCAGAATAACAAGCAAACAAGCAGATTACTTAAATGGAAATGGACCACTTACTGTAAGTCCACTGATAGCAATGGGTCTGCTCTGAACATGACCAAATTGGATATCTATCACCCATCATACTTTGAGCAGGGATGAGGAAAACCTCCTTGTTTCACTCTAGAAAGTTTTACTGGAACTATACGTGGATGTATTCTGCTTCGTTCAAACTCTGCAGTGGGTTGTGGAACCTGGAATGGGCTTCACAGTCCATTTCAGGTATTTGCAGAGAGACTTTGCACAGAAACATTTCTCCGTGCATGCATTTTGGGATTCCCTAGATAGAATGTGTCCCAAACTAGCCTTCTATAGGTGTGAGTATGGTGCAAGTTGCTTTTATCCATGGAGTTTTTTTGGCAGGGATACTGGAGTGGCTTGCCAGTTCCTGCTCCAGGTGGATCACGTTTAGTCAAAACTTTTCACTATGACGTGTCCGTCTTGGGTGGCCCTGCACGACATAGCTCATAGCTTCTCTGAGTTATTCAAGCCCCTTCACCACGACAAGGCAGTGATCCATGGAGGAGATCCCAGTAGTGATGTATGGAAGTGAGAGCTGGACCATAAAGAAGGCTGATCGCCAAAGAATTGATGCTTTTGAATTATGGTGCTGGAGGAGACTCTTGAGAGTCCCATGGACTGCAAGAAGATCAAACCAGTCCATTTTGAAGGAAATCAGCCCTGAGTGCTCACTGGAAGGACAGATCCTGAAGCTGAGGCTCCAATATTTGGCCACCTCATGAGAATAAAAGACGGTGATGCTGGGAAAGATTGAGGGCACAAGGAGAAGGGGATGACAGAAGAGGAGATGTCTGGACAGTGTTCTCGAAGCTAGTAACATGAGTTTGACCAAACTGCAGGAGGCAGTGGAAGACAGGAGTGCCTGGTGTGCTCTGGTCCATGGGGTCACAAAGAGTCAGACACAACTAAACGACTAAACAACAACAACAACAACATGGTGCAAGTGTAGATGCAAGGATGTGTTCGAGCCACGCTGCACCTCTGTTTCATGCTATCTATTTGGATATCTCCACGCATAGAAAACTGTATCCTGCATGGCACAAATGGATACGGCACAAATGGATACGGCAGAAAGCTGATGAAGAAGAGCCCTTGTCTGTGTGAAATGGTGGGTTGGATGTGCAGTGATCCTCTGAGAGAGAATAGGAGTGTCAGGGCAGGGTGAGATTTAGGGCTGTGTGAGCATTGCGCATGCACTGAACCAAGAGGCGAAGGAGGCACAAGCGCTCCTAAAGTCCTCCCTCTTCCCAAAGCCTAGTTACCACTTTCCCAGCTTTGAAAGGTGATGTGAGGGCTCAATGACCCTGGCCGAGCCTCACGCTTCCATCCCAAAGCCCTGCCCCTCTTTTACCCAGTTTAGGGAAGAGCTGGGGTACATGTGTGTCAAATTCTGGCCTCACACAGGGCACCATATTACCCAAGTCTGCCACTGGGAGTTTCACACCCAGAGCATCTGAATTTGCAGCTTTAAAATGTTGGCGAAAATGCTATGATGACTAGGCCAGTTATGCTTTAACCAACTTCCATTCAATAGGTGTGTGCAGTACAGTCAAAGGGCGTGATCTTCAGGGCACGATCTGCAGACGGCTCTCTTGGAAGTGAGCCAAGAGGGGTGTTTGTATACCCTTTCTGTGCCCTACATTAAAGTAACCCGAGTGGCCGCCTAACATGGCAAATGTCCAGTGACTGTTCCAAAAGGCTTTCCCCAAAACACTTGGTAAGCCTGCTAACATGCGTGTTAGTTTTGGCCTGCTGCTATTGTACATCAGGGAAATTGCAAAGCAGCAATAAATCTTAATGTGAACAGCAGGGCAGCATTAGCTGTGTCAGAAGCCAATCTGTGTGATTGTATTACAAGTTGTCTAAAGGATATGGGAAACCAACCTGGGCCACTGCTGCAGCTGGATTCTCTGGGGGTGCCATGCCAACTGGGTCCTAGTGCTGGCCATGGGGCTTGTTAAAGGGATTTTCATTTTAACAGCAAGTCAATGGAAAGTGGCAAATTCTGCAGTCGATCTCAGATTCCTTGAGGAACCGTTGGGTGGAGTCAGATAGTTGGGATAATCAGTTTGAAGTTGTTAGGAACGAATAGGACAGTTAAGGAACTAAGATTAAGAAACTGCCAAGAAAAATTAACTGAAACCATACGCTTGTTAATGCCTATAAAATAAACTTGATTATTCGTTAATGTTACCAACTGAGTGGGCTCCGTGTGTACCCGTGAGAAACGGGTTGGTGGCAGCGAAGAAAGCAATTACAGTGGTGGCACAGGGTCAATAGACCATCAAACGTCCGGGGGCCCTGTGTGATAGCCACACTTTGAGCACACTAAAGGGCCACTCTCTTCTATCCCTGTTTGTACTATATGTGCTCTGTAGTGTTTCTTTTAAATAAGCCTTTTTATGTGAAAACAAAACACTGGTTTCCAGTTGGTTTGGAAGTTACCATACCATTTGATGCTCCTATGCCAATACCAACATCAGCTGAATTTTGATGCTGTTGCCATTCTTTCTGCTGGTTCTGTCAAACAGATCTCCATCCCCTGTCTCTTCCTTCTCCTTGCTTTGTGCATCTGGAATTGTGGGTTGCAATCCTATGGCCACTTAACCTGGACATAAGTGCCATCGGTAGATAAAGTCATAGACTCATAGAATCATAGAGTTGGAAGAGACCACAAGGGCCATCGAGTCCAACCCCCTGCCAAGCAGGAAACACCATCAGAGCACTCCTGCCATATGGTTGTCAAGCCTCTGCTTAAAGACCTCCAAAGAAGGAGACTCCACCACACTCCTTGGCAGCAAATTCCACTGTCGAACAGCTCTTACTGTCAGGAAGTTCTTCCTAATGTTTAGGTGGAATCTTCTTTCCTGCAGTTTGGATCCATTGCTCCGTGTCCGCTTCTCTGGAGCAGCAGAAAACAACCTTTCTCCCTCCTCTATGTGACATCCTTTTATATATTTGAACATGGCTATCATATCACCCCTTAACCCAGTGGCGTAGCGTGGGGGGTGCAGGGGGGCCGGCCGCACCGGGCGCAACATCTGGGGTTAGGGCAAATCCATGGGTTAGGGGGCGCAAATCCACAGGTTAGGGGGCACAAATCCATGGGTTAGGGGGCGCAAATTACTTGCCTTGCCCCGGGTGCTGACAACCCATGCTACGCCACTGCCTTAACCTCCTCTTCTCCAGGCTAAACATGCCCAGCTCCCTTAGCCGTTCCTCATAAGGCATCATTTCCAGGCCTTTGACCATTTTGGTTGCCCTCCTCTGGACACGTTCCAGTTTGTCAGTGTCCTTCTTGAACTGTGGCGCCCAGAACTGGACACAGTACTCCAGGTGAGGTCTGACCAGAGCAGAATACAGTGGCACTATTACTTCCCTTGATCTAGATGCTATACTCCTATTGAGAGTCCATCACTCCCAATGCAACCTCCTCACCACCTCATTCCTCTCCCTCGGTTACTGGCAGTGACCTCCATGCTGGAAAGCCAGGTAAGCAATGCTGTTCTATCCTCTCCTGCTGGCTGCAACTGATCGCCACTGAACTCAATTGGACTTAAATCTCAGTAGGTATGTATAGGACACGCACCATTAGAGCTGTAAACCTGAATAAAGGTCCTCTGTCTTTATTTTGATTTGTGTGCAGCACCCAGTTGATTCAGGTGACCTCAAAATATTATTCTTAGCTGAAAAATGTGGCTTTTATTATTTCCAATATTTGACCTTGGAGAGCACTGCGGTCCACGTAGAATTCATTGTTTGCAGAAGAAACTTTGAGCAGCCCTGCCTGCAATGTTTGTCCTCAAGCTTCCAAAGCTAAACACCAAATTTGCAAGGGCTCTGATTGAATTGGTTATTAGCAATTTTCACAGCACACGGGAATGAGAGGAGAGGGGCAAAGCTCTCTTATAGGCGGCTAGCAGCAATCTCAACATGAATTTTGATGTTTGCTATTGACACGTCCTCCTAGAGTTATAGACAAAATGCCACAAGGGTTAGTAATTTCATGATCACAGCAGTGGCTTTGTTTGGCAGAAAGCTAATCTCCTTCCTCTGCTTATTTTGAGTTTTTGCCATGCACTTCTGCATTATGTAGTCATGGTAAGTAGGCAGTAATTTGGAGTAATCACTGTATTTAGCACAACTGGGGGATTTTAAAATCATACAGTACAGTTCTTCAATAAAGTTTCATGTGCGGTTCATTCATGTGTGTTGTACATGGAACACTTAAAAAAAAAAGAACTTGCTGAAAGGATTTGTTCTAAGAAAAAATGTTAGGATTATTGTTTAATTTTCAGTACAGAAGTTGCATTCACATCAGGGCTGAACTGAATGGGTTTCAATTTCTGATCTTCAATATTTACCCAGTAAACCCTGACTATAAAGACTTCTCTGGGACGCACTGCATTATTGGCTATCTCACTGAGTATGAAATATGTCCAAATTTCCTGCATTATAGACAAGTATCTTAGCTTCTCTATCTCTCCGTGGCTTATAACTGCCTTTCTTGGAACATCGTTCAGGAAATATATTTATTTCCTTTTCAGGAGGAGGAGGAGGTGGAGGAGGAGGTGGTGGTGGTGGAAAGTAAATTGGATCAATATAGAATTCAAGTAAGTGACAGAACAGTCTTAAGGGTCCTTCTTACTGGTAACTATTCTCAATGGAAAGGTTCTGATGGTGAGCATCTGTATTATGGAACTAGGTAGACATGGCCAATTTTGTTGACCATCTCGAATGAACATCCTCTTCCTTTGTTGGGTGAAGCTTGGGCAGAAACGACCTCTCCGGTTGGCCATGCTACCTGATTCCAGTATATAGCTAGCTAGCTACTGTGGCAAAATAGGATCTTCCCTACAGGGTAAGCAGTTCTTCCACTGCTAAAGCAATGTGATAAAAAGGCTGTTCTCACCTTCACCATGAAGAGAGCAACTCAGAGCAGGTGAAAGTGAAAAGCCTTCAGCCAAGAAGGTGAGTTGCCTTATAGTGAGGCAGACCAGTCCATCTAGCTGAGCTGCTATCCAGGGTTGGAGACAAGGTTCTCTCCCATGCCAAACTTGGAGATGTTGGATAATGAACCTGGGACCTTCTGCATGGCGAAACAGATGTACTTCCAAGCTATGTACATGGCCCATTCCCTATTTTTCCTTCTTGTTTGCTACAATTTGTACCATTCAATAGACTTTGGGGCAAGGGGAAAGAGGTGGAAAAAAGGACAAGTGTGTTAAAAACAAAACAAAGATGGCAGCCTATTAATTACTGGTTTTGGCAACCCACCCCTTTTAGATGGAAGGGTTGCCAGGAATTCCGTAATCCTGATCAGCTTTGAAGATTGCCTTCCCTTTCACCAAATAACTTATGTCCCTCTCTTACTCTTTATCCATTGATACATATATTGCTGCGTACAACTTTCAACATCTATTTTATGAATTTACCCTTGACGAAACAAGCTATAAGTAACCAGTCATTCTTATTACAAAAGAAATTTTCAAGTAAATAGATCCAAATCATTTTGATATTTTAATTTTTCACGATATTGCAGCAAATAATGTCCAGGAAGCCCTGCTTTGTGTATGTTTGGTAGTGTGGTTTACGCAGCAAATACTGCAAGAATGAGGGTTTCCCCCATGTGATTCGATCCAAATGCAACCCTGATGGCCAGAACCAATTCTAGTCTTGGCGGCTCTCAGGCAATTTGGCCTAGTGGTGCAGATAGCCCCTGCCCTAACTCACAGCCACAAACAGGCCAGCATTTGTGAGAAGCATGTGCAAATGATCAGAGGGGGGAATTCTAAATTGATTCATAATGTTGGACTAGAATCTGGGTGACCAGGGTTCAAATCCAAACTGAGCCACACTTGGATGGTCCTTTTAGAAGACATCTGAAGGCAGTCATGTTTAGGGAAGCTTTTAATGTTTAACAGACTATTGTATTTTAATATTCTGTTGGAAGCCGCCCAGAGTAGCTGGGGAAATCCAGCCAGCTGGGTGGGGTATAAATAAATTATTATTATTATTATTATTATTATTATTATTATTATTATTATTATTATTATCCAACTCTACAATTCTATGATTCCATGAGAATGGAGGAAATGTCTCCTGGACCTCAGTATCTGGGGCTTCCACTAGAAGCTCATATTGAAAACTGGATCAGACCCATCGTCTTTATCAGTTGATTTACAATTTGATTCAAAATATTTGTGCATATCTGCTACTACGTAACTGTTAATATATCTTGAACTCACACGTGGGCGACAGAAGTGTGGATTTATGAATCGATTATTAAGGCCATTTCCAGACTCTTAGCAATTTTGCTGATGTTTGGGTCGGGGGAGACACACAATTAATAAAACTTCCGCAGTCAGCTATACACAGAGCATCTAAGATGCAACAATGACAAATGAATGTTGCTTACAACCAAAAATACCCCACTGCCACTGTAACATTGTTTTCTAGGAGAAGTGCTTTATGATGGTATACTGCAAACATGGGCACTTTTCTAGACTTGCTAAGTGAGTCATAGGTCATGCTTTATAAAGGACTCAGGGTGAAAGTGAATCTTCTGAATTCACATTGATATAAATGGAGGAGTTAAATGTGAGCTTAAATCTCTCCTCCTGAAATCAATCAATGAGACTTAAAGTTTGTTGGATATACAGGCTTATGGTTTTAGTATCTCTGATTTCTAAACTGCCACATTTCAAGGGACAGGGCTGGGGAACAATAGTAAGGATACAATCCACCAGAGGTTTTTCTGTGCAACCCTGCTGAAATGAGGTACTCTCAGAATTGCTCTCAATCATTTATTTATTTTTTGGGGGGGAGAGGTTGTCTTGGCTAATTTCCCCACTTTTAATTAGACTTGCATTGGTGGTACATTTTACAAACTTCTATCCTGATCTTATGGAGAGATGGGCATGCCAGACTCTGGAAAGGATTGGACCATTTCCAGTATAAGCTCCCAAAAAAAGATATGTCTCCTGAGAATTGGTGATTTCTTTGGATTCCTGATCTTGGACCACCTTGGCCATTTTAAACAATCTTCCCTCCGTTTTACTCTTTCAGGGCAGGGGGCAGTACGACAAAATAAACAGAGTGCCTACAATTTTACTCATTGTCAAGCCCTTCACAGTAGCCAGTTAACAGCTTAACATCCCAGTTATTGCAACAGATAGATCAGCAGTATCAAACCTCTGTCCTGTGGACCATTTCAAGTGTGGTGGTGGTATCACAACTTCAATGCACCAAGACATTTTTTTAATTTTTTAAATTTTTGGCCAGGGCACTGAATGTATGTTGCAACCATTTTAACCATATTTAAAATGTTGCACCTTCATTTTTCTTTGCTGTCTTGGGGGGGGGGGGGAGTTACTACCATGAACTGTCTAAGTTTTCTGTGCTCTCTGTGCCTTCTGGTAAAGACAACAGGAAAGAAAAACATCTAGACACATGGACTCCTATTTGCAGAACTAAAGCAGAACTGTGTAAATCTACATGAGCTTGGGCCTCTATCAGACTGATTAAACTGGATGTGGGTGGCGCTGTGGGTTACACCACAGAGCCTAGGACTTGCCAATCAGAAGGTTGGCGGTTTGAATCCCTGCGACGGGGTGAGCTCCCATTGCTCGGTCCCTGCTTCTGCCAACCTAGCAGTTTGAAAGCACATCAAAGTGCAAGTAGATAAATAGGTACCGCTCTGGCAGGAAGGTAAACAGCGTTTCCGTGCGCTGCTCTTGTTTGCCAGAAGCGGCTTAGTCATGCTGGCCACATGACCCGGAAGCTGTACGCCGGCTCCCTCGGCCAATAAAGCAAGATGAGCGCCGCAACCCCAGAGTCGGCCATGATTGGACCTAATGATCAGGGGTCCCTTTACCTTTAGGAAGCTAATAGAAGTGAACTCTGTTTCGTAGTCATCCCCCCATATCTTTCATCGCTGCCATTTCCCCAGGTTTTACCAAGGAACTTTGTTTGAGGGGGGGGGGACACCCAATAAACATTATTAAAATAGATTTTAAAAATTGGGGAGGGGAGAATGTCTATCTCTCTTGCAGCTTGACATCCACTCCTGGCATAATGAGTGAAATTTGAACTTTTCATCAACCAAAATCGGGTCATGCCCCACAAGCCAGGTAAATGTCCTTTGGGTGCAATATCTGTAGGCCAGAAGCTGACCACCCATATATTGGATATTATAATGATAAAGCACCCACAAAAATGCCACAAGACTCCAAAAGATACCCTGAATTCTCCCAGATTTCATTCCATTCAGCTACTTAAGGCTACTGAAACATGCCCTAGCAAAACCTTTGTAGTTTTCTCCTATAAACTAAACACCAATTCAGTGGGAGATGACAGATTACTTCATATAGCATGCAAGCAAGCCCAGACAATAGCCGTAGCCATGACTGATTGCCTCGCTGTAACCCACTTTATGTTAAATGCATTCTTGCTGTTCAATTCCACAACTGTAATTTTGTTCTTCTGCATCGCTCAGCCCTCTGTGGACTAACCAGGTTCCTTCAGTAATGATTTCTTTTCTATTGTATTGTTTTCTGCATAATCAAGTTGGTAGGTAGGGGTTTAGGTGACACAGCCATCTGTCAAGTTCATTTGCTCTGAAAATGCATGGTATAATGGCCTCTACAACTTGGGGCTATCTGTTATAAAGGGAGAATATCAGCTTTTACCCTGCCTCACCTTATCATCGTCGTCAAATTATTATTTCCACCCCCCGTCCCCTTTCTCGGTATGAAATGCATACGATTCCCTCAATGCGGCTGATTGGTGTTTATTTATTTATTTGTTTGCCAAAAAGTAGCCAGCGCATGATCGCCTTGTACTGCAATTTATGCAAGCAATCCAATTAAGGGGAAGGAAGCTAACATCCAGGCTAATGTGCCTGTCTCGAAATTAAAGAGGCTGCCGCAAAACTGCGGTGCTCCGGAGTTATCACGGCTGTTTCCCTGACATGCTCACTGCCTCTTTCTTGAAGTTTGCATAATGTGCAAGCGCAAGGTAGACTGGATGCCACAGAGGAAAGAGGGAGAAAACAGTGATTCATTTCCCTTTGCTCAAATGAAAGAGCTCATAACACTTTCCATAAAACCTTTATCAAATGGGGACTGTTTACTGAACTGACACAATTTCATGGGGAGGAATAACATAAAAAACAGCTGGTGGTGGTGCTCAGCTTTCCCCAGATATAGCTGAACTACGCTAGAATAGTTTGCGAAAGGTGATATTACTTTTGTTTCTTTTTAAAGAAGGGGAACTATCTTGGCTGATTTAGGCCAAGTAACAATCGGCGTAAGAGAAGAATATCTCCTGCGTTTGTTATTTCTGATTAATTCTGGGGAAAAATCACTAACAGGGCAGTTGCGGCACTGCTGCTGGAATTCCTTTGCACTGGATTATGGCCACTAAATATGGCTTTGTTCTGAGGTAGCAAACTTCAGCATGCAAGTGGAGGCAACATGGTTGAAATAGCTGAGCCAATATTTTCGGTTGAGCCAATTTCAATCGTTCGTGGGGGGAGAGGATGAAAAGAAAATCCTGCCCAATTTGGAATGGAGCGGGATAAATTTCTGGAAATTTCACAGTGGTGGTAGTGGACCTAAATTCTTTTACAGACAATGAGAGTAGTCACCCCCACACTGCCCAATTATTTTACAATTTAAAATAATCTTTGCAATCCATGGTTGATGAGTGCCAAGCTAATAATAATAATAATAATAATAATAATAATAATAATAATAATAATTTATTTATACCCCGCCCATCTGGCTGGGTCCCCCCAGCCACTCTGGGCGGCTTCCAACAAAACACTAAAATACAATAACCTATTAAACATTAAAAGCTTCCCTAAACAGGGCTGCCTTTAGATGTCTTCTGAAAGTTTGGTAGTTATTTTTCTCTTTGACATCTGGTGGGAGGGCGTTCCACAGGGCGGGTGCCACTACTGAGAAGGCCCTCTGCCTAGTTCCCTGTAACTTGGCTTCTCGCAGTGAGGGAACCGGCAGAAGGCCCTCGGTGCTGGACCTCAGTGTCCAGGCAGAATGATGGAGGTGGAGAAGCTCCTTCATGTATACTGGACCGAGGCCGTTTAGGGCTTTAAAGGTCAGCACCAACACTTTGAATTGTGCTCAGAAATGTACTGGGAGCCAGTGTAGGTCTTTCAAGACCAGTGTTATGTGGTCTCGGCGGCCGCTCCCAGTCACCAATCTAGCTGCTGCATTCTGGATTAATTGTAGTTTCCGGGTCACCTTCAAAGGTAGCCCCACATAGAGCGCTTCTCCAACCTTATAGCTAGCTGAGATGTGGGGCTGGTGATTATATATGTGGGTAAACAAGATGGAACTTAATTCGGTCCAGAGAAAGGTGCTGCTGGCTGGGGTTCAACTGATCTGACTTTAGATGTTCATCCTGTTTGGGCTGCTTCCAATCTGAATTGTTTTCAAAATTATTTAACAGAATTTGTATCCTGCTTGATCGTAAAGACCTCCAAGCAGCATACATAAAATAAAATATACATTTAAATTACTGGAAAAAGTTTAAAGCAAGGTAACCTAAGATATAAATAAGATCAGCAGTTTTTAAAAAAATAAGTTTTAAATTAAATTGCATATGAAAATCCATGTTAACTTTGCCTGTTGGGCATCACATGTTATTTGTTTCGAAGGCTTACAGCCTGCCTTTCAGATGTAAGAGTACTCAAGATGGCTTACAATAAAGATGAAAAACTTATTTGCCAAAATAAAACGAGGCCGTACAAGGCTTTAAAGGTCAGCACCAACACTTTGAATTGTGCTCGGAAACGTAAACAGTGACTTCCAGAAGCAATGCAAAGTTAAGAAGGACCCACAGACTATAAACCTGATCTTCCAAAGGGAGTACAGCTCTGTCCAAACTAGGCAACACTCCTAGACCCAGAATAGATTTCTGTTCTAGCAGTACCTCTGTCATATCAAGGCTACGCCTCAGTTTATTTTCCTATATCTGTCAAAATCCCACTCAATCCACTGGCAGAGGAAGTGGTGTGTGGTGGGTGCGGGCCGCCCCAGGTATCATCCCTGAGGGGGGTGATATTGCCACCCCACCCCCTGGGATGCTCGCTGTGGCCGGCGCCCCCCTGGGATGTTAGCCCTGCCCCCGCGGACAGCTGGTCCCCAGGTGCACAGCATGTGTGCCACTCCGGGTACCAGAGCACCTAGCTCTGCCTCTGACTGGAAGAGGTATAAGACCCCATAGAAAGCCCACTATAGTCCTAAGGCAGCCCTAAGTACCTAATTTCATAGTCGTCTTACCTTTACCCCTCGGACAACTTCTTTTATCATATCTCGAACCCAGCCTTGACCTCCAATTTTCCACCCCACCACCCAAAAATCAAGAGGGAAGGTGGCAATAGATGCAGAAAGACCCCCAGAGCCAATATTGCTTGTTTGGCTGTCGGGGAGACTTTATCACCAGGGACTCTTCAGGAGAAAGGGTCTACTCAGGTGGAGGAAGAACTCAGGAAAGATTCAGCTGCGTGAACAATGACCAGGAGAAACTGATGTGTTATCGTGTGGCTAGAAAAGATCCAGTGTGTTACAATCCAGGGTGGATTGGAAGAAGCTGTGGATTCTTACTTAGAAAGAAAAAAGAAATGGACACAATTTAAGAGCAGAGCTACATGTTGCCAGAAACACTTGGGGAACTGGCATCGATTGGTTATATCCTTCCATTCTTTTCTTCAACGTGTGGTAAAACTTACCTCATACCCTAATCTCATCACATTACATAGAAGCCACCTCCTCAGGGCCGAAGGGTCTTCACCCCCCCATAAAATGTTTCACTCAGGGCTGTCTTAAGCATATGTGGTGCAGAGGTACAAAGATCTGCCCAGCAAGCGCCCCCCCCCCCCAGGTTGCCCAGTCCCAGGCACTCAGGAAGGTGGAGCCAGCTGGCCGCCTCAGTGTCTCGCTGGCTCGGTCGCCCCCGAACTTGCTGCACAGAGCCACCCTCAGCAGAAGTGCCTGCTGCGGCGCTCCGACCAATGGGCGGGCTCTTCCTCGGACTCAACTCACGGGCCCCAGACTCTTGGCCTGGCACCTCTGAGAGCCCGGTGCCCGGGTGCCCTGCACCCCTAATGCCTATAGGTAAGACGGCCTTGCTTTGAATTCAGTTCAAATAGTGTCCATGCACTCCGTCATGTGATCCATTATGCAGGGCAGAGCTTACTTGTCATTGTCGTCCCCCCCAAATTTTATTCAAGTTGGCACCCCTCCCACATTGTGCATTTGCCTGCCACCACTCTGCATCATTGACTGCCCCCAGCAGTTTTGGGGGAGGGAAGAACCCCACACTTTTGTTGACCAAGTAAAATAAATTCCTTTAGGGGAAGATATTAAGGCATTTTAGACAAGGCTCCCCCACCTTTAAAAAAACACACCCCAGTGTGATTGAATTCAACCGTGTTGTCAAAATGTGTGTTGACAGAACCTATTAATGTTCATTTCCTTAGTTGGGGGTGGAGGGTAGCAAAACTTCCGTACATCCAACATTGTCCAGTAGATTTATTTCCCACACAAAGATTTCCTGCAAATTTGCTGAAAGCTGCTCCCCACCTCCACGGCGCTGGTAATCTCCCACCTGTCGGGCATTAATATGGTGTACAGAATGGCAGATTTATGAGTTGTACCAAAGACAAGCATGAAACAATATATTTTCCCGTGGCTTGATAGGGACTCTGCATGAGACGAACTGATACATTACTGCAGCCGAACGCCCCTCATTAGTCCCTTTTCGTTCCCTGGATTAAAACAAAAGGAAAGGGGAGGGGGATAAACCACCCCTGAATTGTATACAGTCAGCCTAGTTACTGAAGCTTTAAAGTTTATTAAAGTTTATCGACCATGTGTATACATTTCTGGATTTAGGCTCAATTGCGTCTCCCCAAGCTAGAACATTGAATTAAGATGCAGAGCCTCGCCGTGGCTCCCGTGGACTCCAACTGAGCTACAGGTAGCAGAAGTCTCCTCCAATTAGGCATAATCATCACTCACAGTCAATAATTGTGCTAAAGGCTGCTTTCAAATCTGCGAGGGATTCACATTTAATGTACTGATTCAGCTTGTCTGAGCCAAATTCACTGTGTACTGAAACCAAAGCAATTTAGATCTTGCCTACGGCCTTTTTGGCAGTTCATCTAGTACTCAACACTGTTAGGACTGTGAGATACAATTTAATCGGAGACATCTGTGCACAGAGACTCAGAGAGGACCTTTTTCCTGTAGCAGAGCTGGGGGGGGGGGGGGGGGGGGGGGGGGGGGACTAAGTAATGGCTATGCTGTAGTTTTATGTGAAGAACCAGGCCTTATCTCTCCCCTGAAAAATAAAACATTTAAGATATAGAAGAAAGCCAAATAAAAAAAGGAGAATTTGTGTGTTATGTTATATATGAAATGCGCACTGATGCTCGCCGCAGCTTTGCTTGCGCTGAACCTCATGGCATAAAGCACTTGAGAGCTGTGATCCTGGGATTAACCATTTAGAGGTATTACAACTTTTATCATCCACTGCCGCCAACGGGGGAGATATTTATTAAGTATGAAAAGGAGATGGCTCACTCTGTGAATTTCCTAAATATCAAAATCTCCCTTACAGATAAGGTGCCGCGTTACGTTCCGTGTGTTCTGCTAAGTGCTTTGGAAGGCTCTCTTTTATATATCAGGCCTTAAATTATCTAGAATTAGCTCGCATAACACCCTGCGGGTTATTCTAGAGCTGTCATCCCAAAACAAGCTAATAAGATCATCGGCATATCTGACGGACTTAAAACCAACTGGTTAAGCAGCTCTTGAATGAATCCCAAATTGCCCAGTTCTACTGCCATAACCTTAATCATTTGCCGTCATTCCACGGAACGTACATTTTCGCATTTGGAAGTCAAGGGAGCAGATGGGCTTGTGTTAAGGAAGATCAGCGTATTAAAGCGATGTGCTTAAACGTCATGTCAGTATTTGGTTTACCACTGTGTAACCCTTCTCTCTTCTCCCTTAATAAATTTGCTGCAGGAGATGCTTCTTGGAACTATAGGGGGAAGTACTAAAATTCTGCTCAAATTTGAGAGAGGGGGATTATAGAACTCTGCTTTTCCGGAATGGCACCTTTAATGGGCATGCACGATATGTTGTTGTTTAGTTGTTTAGTCGTGTCCGACTCTTCGTGACCCCATGGACCAGAGCACGCCAGACACTCCTGTCTTCTACTGCCTCCCGCAGTTTGGTCAAACTCATGCTGGTAGCTTCGAGAACACTGTCCCACCATCTCGTCCTCCATCGTCTCCTTCTCCTTGTGCCCTCCATCTTTCCCAACATCAGGGTCTTTTCCAGGGAGTCTTCTCTTCTCATGAGGTGGCCAAAATATTGGAGTCTCAGCTTCACGATCTGTCCTTCCAGTGAGCACTCAGGGCTGATTTCCTTCAGAATGGATAGGTTTGATCTTCTTGCAGCCCATGGGACTCTCAAGAGTCTCCTCCAGCACCAGAATTCAAAGGCATCAATTCTTCGGCGATCAGACTTCTTTATGGTCCAGCTCTCACTTCCATACATCACTACTGGGAAAACCATAGCTTTTACTATACGGACCTTTGTTGGCAAGGTGATGTCTCTACTTGTGCATATATTCTAGCAAATGTTAGCCCCCCCCCCACCACCCCAATAGTAGCACAGCAGGAATTGTAGCTGGAAGTGTGTGCGCACACACACACGTCACATTTGACATTCTTCCCCCAGTTTTTTTCTTCTGTGCTTTTTGCTTCAGGTACTATATCTGCAAAAAAGAAAAGAAAGGGGGGAAAAAAGATTCAGATCAAATGCATCCAAAACTATCAGTCACTTGGTTTTTTTTAAATAAAAAACCCCAGTTGTACCTTAATGAATTCTTGATCTCCTCCGTTAATCTTTAAATAACACACACTGTATTCTCTCTTAGTTAGACTAAGGTGGCAACCACCTAGTCAGATGCAAAGCTGGAAAAGGCAGAATTCGAGCCACAGGTCAACAAGAGACAGTGTTGTCAGACAACAGGTCACAAATATTGTCTTGAAAGCATTACACTTTCCTACACGGGAAGTGACAAGTTCAGCGATAATTAGCTGTGTCTTTATGGTGCATTTAATTTCCATGATGCCACAATAGCTCTGACAGCATGATCACAAAGGCAATAGAGTTGAAAGCCGCTAACCTTTTAGGTTAACTCTAATTGGAGTACCCTTAAATTAGGGCTCTCTGATAGGTAATAAGATCATTATTGTTTAGGTCAGCTTCTGCTAATTTGTGTTTGTGTACTGCAGGTGTTTTCCATCATATGACTGCTTGCTACAGTATATTATTACCCGGCGCACACCATGCGCTGGAGACTGTCTCTCCTTGGTATCCACTTTAACTTGCCAGATGTTTCTTTTTTAAAAAGGGCAAAGGAAATGGAATGTAAATTGTCACATTCTGATTAACATTATTCATTTAAATATTATATATATATATATATATATATATATATATATATATATAAAATTCAATATCTGGGGCAAACCCCCACCCCACTCTTATTAACACCCTCTGTTAACAGAAAATCAAAGAGAGCAGAGTTGTGAATTGGTTGGAATTTGGAAGACAGATCTATTGGTCCTGACAGCTAAATGAAGCACCTATGTTCAGAGGTAGTATACCTGTCTAATGAGATGTTGTGGGTGAATAACAGAAGACTAGCTTGTGGGGTTATAAATGTTTGTTGGTGGTCACCAATGGATTAAAAAAGCCCTGATGTCTGAGCTACGCCTTATTCCCTCAGTTTAAATCTATATTCCCATAGCCACTGCTATAGTTTGATGTGAGGTAGGTCCTTTCTATGTTGTTGTTGTTACTGTTTAGTCATTTAGTTGTGTCCGACTCTTCATGACCCCATGGACCAGAGCACGCCAGGCACTCCTGTCTTCCACTGCCTCCCACGGTTTGGTCAAACTCATGCTGGTAGCTTCAAGAACACTGTTCAACCATCTCGTCCTCTGTCGTCCCCTTCTCCTTGTGCTCTCCATCTTTCCCAACATCAGGGTCTTTTCCAGGGAGTCTTCTCTTCTCATGAGGTGGCCAAAGTATTGGAGCCTCAGCTTCAGGATCTGTCCTTCCAGTGAGCACTCAGGTCTGATTTCCTTCAGAATGGATAGGTTTGATCTTCTTGCAGTCCATGGGACTCTCAAGAGTCTCCTCCAGCACCATAACTCAAAAAGCATCAATTCTTCAGCGATCAGCCTTCTTTATGGTCCAGCTCCCACTTCCATACAACACTACTGGGAAAACCATGGCTTTAACTATACAGACTTTTGTTGGCAAGGTGATGTCCTTTCTATACCAGCCCAATAATACCTGTTCGCTGTGTTTGGCCCTCCAGGTTTCTGTGCATTGCATATTGAAATAGCACCCCACAATGTGTTTCTTTTCCCCAAATATTTCTGTTATATTTAAATTGCAGTGACCTTTTCTACCACGCCAGTGCTGGATCTATAGCTTAGGGCCCCACTCTTTTGGGGGCCCCCAAAAAAGTTAAAGGGGAAAAAACTGGATGTACATTTCCAAAATATAAGATAAAAAACAAATAAAATAAAACCTACATGCAGCAACAGTGTTTTGTGTTGTGTATGGACCTATTAGGTCCATAAATTACCATATAGCATGTAGTCAACACAAAAAACAGGGACAATTTGTTGTTGACAAAGGACACCTGGACATATAATGGGCCCCATTACCTTCAGTAGCTTAGGGCCTCAGCAAACCTAAATCCGGCCCTGTACCATGCATATCTATAAACTACACCACATTGGAAACTTCTGAGTTGAGGACCTAAGAATTCCAGTGCTTCAAATATTTGTTACCTAAGCTTATCTGTAACTTTTAAACCCTGCTTCTACATAGGCTGGAGAAGTAGCTTGTAAAAAATTCTCACCTGATATATTTCTGTGCAATTTGCCTAGGAAAGCATAATACAAAGTCAATATTATCACCGTTGTTCTTGTTGTTCACGGTAAAGCAACCCTACTACTAAAATGCAACAATAAAATAAAAATACATCATGCTGAATTACAAACATTTTTATTGAGCCGCTCATGAAAGCCAACAAGACTGGTTACCTAAAGAATATTTAACATCAAAGTACACAGAGAAGAAATGTTTGGAGCAAGTTCATTTCAGATCCAGTTTAATGGGACTTGGATTCTGATTACTTGGTAGATGCCCAAATGAGTCATGAATCTGTCATCCATCGTGGGCATAACTGTACCAAAACACTGTGCCACGGAGGTATCTGATGGGGCATTCCACATTGTGCTTCTTGAACAGCTGAAGAAGGTCATCTTCTAACTTTTGACCTTTGAGGAGACAGCAACTGGGGGAGAGATACTTAAGCTAGAGTTCAGTGAGTTCTTCCTCCTCTGAGGAGCAGTGATTATTGAGAGCACCACAAAGATATTCAAAAGGAATAGCTCAAATGAATGGACTTGCTGTTTGTTAGAAGTAATATGCCATCACAATGGTGTTAGAGTTGTTGCAATGGAATCCCTGGTCTGGACCTTGTGCAGAGTAGAAATTAATGTGATCTCCACCAGAAGGAAAGCTTTACTGTAAACAGTCTTAAACCAGTTACAAAATAACATATTTTTTGCCCTATAAGACTCACTTTTTCCCTCCTAAAAAGTAAGTGTGTGCGTCTTATGGAGCGAATGCAGGCTGCACAGCTATCCCAGAAGCCAGAACAGCAAGACAGATTGCTGGTTTCGCTGCACAGCGATCCCCCTTGTTGTTCTGGCTTCTGAGATTCAGAATATATTTTTTTCTTGTTTTCCTCCTCCAAAAACTAGGTGCGCCTTATGGTCTGGTGCGTCTTATAGAGCGAAAAATACGGAAAGTGTTGCAAAATACAAAGTGTCACAGTGCTCTTAAAACAAACTAGCAATGCAGTCCAGTCTTATTTAAGTCCTTAAAACTGTAAAGGTAAAGGACCCCTGACAGTTAAGTCCAGTCGCACATGACTCTGGGGTTGCGGTGCTCATCTCGCTTTACAGGCCGAGGGAGCCGGCGTTTGTCCGCAGACAGCTTTCTTGGTAATGTGGCCAGCATGACTAAGCCGCTTCTGGCGAAACCAGAGCAGCACACGGAAACACTGTTTACCTTCCCACCGCAGAGGTACCTATTTATCTACTTGCACTGGTGTGCTTTTGAACTGCTAGGTTGGCAGGAGCTGGGACAGAGCAACGGGAGCTCACCCCTTCATGGGGATTTGAACCGCCAACCTTCTGAACAGCAAGCACAAGAGGCTCAGTGGTTTAGACCACAGCGCCACCCATATCCCATTTAAGTCCTTAGCATAGTCCAATAATTAACAACAAATATGCATCCCTTGCACCCTATCTTTTGTTATTCTAATATTAATCTCCACTAGGACAGGTTTGCCTCCTATTACATGGAGGAGTGCTACATGTGTACCAATGTACATTCATAGCATCCCTTCTCACCCCATGACAACCTGATACAGTGGTCCCTCGGGTTACATACGCTTCAGGTTACATGCACTTCAGTTTACAGACTCCGCTAACCCAGAAATAGTACCTCGGGTTAAGAACTTTGCTTCAGGATGAGAACAGAAATTGTGCTCCAGCGGCATGGCAGCAGAGGGAGGCCCCATTAGCTAAAGTGGTGCTTCAGGTTAAGAACAGTTTCAGGTTAAGAACGGACCTCTGGAATGAATTAAGTACTTAACCCGAGGTACCACTGTATATCTCCTGCCAACCTAGCAGTTCGAAAGCACGTCAAAGTGCAAGTAGATAAATAGGTACCGCTCCGGTGGGAAGGTAAACGGCATTTCCGTGCGCTGCTCTGGTCCACCAGAAGCGGCTTAGTCATGCTGGCCACATGATCCGGAAGCTGTACGCCGGCTCCCTCAGCCAGTAAAGCGAAATGAGCGCCGCAACCCCAGAGTCGGCCACGACTGGACCTAATGGTCAGGGGTCCCTTTACCTTTACCACTGTATACAGATAGTGGGGGAGGTCAGGTTGCAGTGCATGTCACGGTAAGGGCTAACCTAGAACTACTCACATATTATTTCAAAGCATGTACATATGTGTGTGCGGTGAAGTAAGGATGGGGTAGAAATTGTATTCACTTTGCATTTAACGGTGAACCTACCCAACTTCTCTAAACCCAATTAGCCAACCCAAAATGCAGCTAACCTTCAAAACCCACACTTCCCTGAATCTTGAAATGCCAGACAATCCAGCCAGACAATCTGTACAGACATGCATATACTAGGATAAAGTGTTTCTTAAAATGCATATATTATTAGAAACAACACACCAAAATGCCTTAAATTAGAGAAGGTTGCTTTGCAAAAATGTTGCATACAAAAAGTTGTGTGCAAAATGGTTTATTTGGAGAAATTCACACTAAAATGCTGGTTCATTTTCACGAGGGCGTTTTTTTTAAAATAGCAAAGTGATGTGGAAGTGTGAAGAACTGGACTTAAGATGGGAAAAAGGAGAAACTGAGAGAAACCAAGATGGACAGATACACCTGGGCCTGGGAGAATGGGCTACTTTAGCACCAAAACAGCAAAAGTTCTAAATCCCCGCTGCACAAAGTATGTCTTTAATGAGGTTTCAGTTTCTGGTTCCCTGCTATTCCAGGGGTACCTCAGGTTACAGGCGCTTCAGGTTACAGACGCTTCAAGCTACAGACTCTGCTAACCCAGAAATAGTACCTCGGGTTAAGAACTTTACTTCAGGATGAGAACAGAAATCTTGCAGCGGTGGTGCAGTGGCAGCGGGAGGCCCCATTAGCTAAAGTGGTACCTCAGGTTAAGAACAGTTTCAGATTAAGAACAGAACTCCAGAACAAATTAAGTTCTTAACCCGAGGTACCACTATACTAACTCAGACAACCTCCATTTCATTAATTCTTTGGGGGGTGGGGAATAACTACTGATGTCATACAGAAAAGAGTCTGCCAAAATCTAGGAATGTATCGAAAGGAACCCGCAAAACCTGTGCCAGGTTCTGCTTTGGGCAAAATGCAGGTGCCAGCTCTATTCCCAGTAGTCAGATGCCATGGAAAACTAGATGATTAAAAGCTGAAATTCCATGTTCTTTATTTTGCTTCTTCACATTGCCAGTGATGACCCATCTCCCCATATCAATGGATGGCCTTGATTTTTGGACATAGCAGATAAAGGACGTTTACTTCATGTGCCCCTGTGAAGTGTGTGCCTCAGCCGAGTTTCGTGTTTCATTTTTAATGGGAAATGATTGTGTGGTTAGACAGCGTCCTGTTTTTCTGCCAAAAGCACACCCCAGATAGCAGCAAAAGGGCACCTAAGGTTAAGTACAGATAAGCGTAGAGATACAGTTCAGCCTGCTGAAGTTTGAAGTCATCAGCAAGTATAACTAATCTTCAGTAAAGTCATCTCCCAGGCACAGCGAAACGCAACATTACTTTCCACTATAAACTACACCGAAAAGTAGCTATTAGGTATAAATACTTTCACTTACTGAATTGTTGATGCCTGCCCATCGTAAATCACAACATTGCTAAATCTCTCCTAAGGTGAACTGTATATAAAGGGGTTTATTGTTTCAGCAATCTGCTGATGACACATTTCTTAGCCAGTCCTAGGTTAGAATCCTTCAAGAGCAGTGGTTGTGCATTCAGCTCCAACTAGTTCTTGTTAACATAGACATTTTTTCAGATCAAGCTGCCAGTCTGGGTGTCAAAGATCTATAAACCCCTCTATGACTGTGAATTTGGAGAAATGAAAAGATTTATGATGAAATGAGCTCAAGATACAAGTGACATACTGTACACAAATAAATACATTGGCATGTGAGTGAATGTTTTTCTTTAAATATGGATGCAAGGGCAAACTGACATCCATGTGGTTTATAATTCCATATACAAGAAAAAGATCATTATAGTCTTACAATTATAGCCCAAACAGAAAGGGATGTCTTCCAAAATTTTGGCAAAAAAGTCCCGGATAAGAGTTAAGAAAATTGTAACGGTGGGGGGGGGGGAGGTGAACCATAGGATATAATGTCCTATACAAACTATGCAATCCTATGCATGTCACCCTAGAAATAAGTTTATGAATTCAATGGGATTTATTTCAAGATAAATTGCAACCTGCATTTACTAACCTAATCCATTCTAGCTGCAAATTTAAAAAGCAGTTATGCATGAATGTTGTTGTTTAGTCGTGTCCGACTCTTCGTGACCCCATGGACCAGAGCACGCCAGGCACTCCTGTCTTCCACTGCCTCCCGCAGTTTGGTCAAACTCATGCTGGTAGCTTCGAGAACACTATCCAACCATCTCGTCCTCTGTCGTCCACTTCTCCTTGTGCCCTCCATCTTTCCCAACATCCGGGTCTTTTCCAGGGAGTCTTCTCTTCTCATGAGGTGGCCAAAGTATTGGAGCCTCAGCTTCAGGATCTGTCCTTCCAGTGAGCACTCAGGGCTGATTTCCTTCAGAATGGATCGGTTTGATCTTCTTGCAGTCCATGGGACTCTCAAGAGTCTCCTCCAGTGCCATAATTCAAAAGCATCAATTCTTCGGCAATCAGCCTTCTTTATGGTCCAGCTCTCACTTCCATACATCACTACTGGGAAAACCATAGCTTTAACCATACGGACCTTTGTCGGCACGAATAGTTGCCCCAAAATCTGGGTAGCAATGCATTTTTCAATGCATCCCATTGAAAGCAATTCAAGGTAGATAGTTAGAATCATCCACAGTCTGACCTGAATTTGGATGTGAATTTAGATGTGCACATCAGATTTATGTCCAAAATTCCTCCTGGAACAGCAGGTCTATAGATAACGACTGATAAATGGGGGAATGAGTTTGTGGATCAAGCTCTCTGTGTAGCAAGGATGAGGAGACTGTCCAAAGTCACCTTAATGGCTGGAATTAACTGTTTACAAGGATGGTTTGCAGGAAGCCTGAAAATCCAAGGCAGTCAGGTGTCAGTGAGATGTTGTTTGCCTACAACTCCAACCAGTCCCAGCCAGTAGCGATGTACTGGCAAGGAGTGATGGGCACCAGGTTGGGAAAGACTGATCTAAATTCTCCATTGGGCATTGTTTTATCTGCTTTTGATCATCTCCTTTATTAAGATTAAGCTACCTTGTTTGCAGAAATAATTATGAGTTAAATCCTGGGTGTGATTCATTGTGCTGGATGGCAGAGTCATGCATCTTAAGTTTGCCAGCGAGCATTTGATAGTTATTAATATGTACATACATGAACAATAAATTACTGGCTGTGTGCCACATCTCGCTCACAACCAGAACACTGCTTTTTTTATTTTTACAAAGGTGATACAATTGCTGCATCGTGTATATCAGCATTTCAATGTGAATTTCCCCCATCAATAAACAAATTTGACTAATGTATTTTTTTTTTGCAATTTTCAGATATAATTCATTTTTATGTTATTTTCATCAATATCCTCCAACTCTACAATTCTATGATATTCATTTTTTTATGCACTTCTCCCCAATAATTGTGATTTTGTACACGTGGTTTGGTCAGGCAACTGCACCATAAAACTCAGATAAGTGCAAATAGCGACAGATAGTTTTGTTTCAGTTTGCATATTGTTTCGGGCAGTTTGAATTTGCTAGATTTAGCTTTAACTGTATACTGAATGAATTCCTCCTCCATCCCTATTCCCTGCTGATTTAGCCCTCCATGCTGAGGTCCTACTCCTTCTTCTGTTGCCATGTAGGGCATTTCCTCAGCCTTGGTGGCATGAAGCGAGTTAAACAGCTCAAGGTTGATGGAAGCCTAACTTTTGTGGGTGTTATCAGTGGTGGAAGAAGTTCATTCAGTTTGCATTTTAATGAAAATCTACCTATAAGCAAGCCAAAACACAGCTATCTTTCCAAATGTCATGATGCAATTCTCAGCGCAAAACCACATCTATATCTAATTTTATATTTGCTTGCATATTCGTGAACAAAAAAAAGTTCGCATGGGCACAAAAATGCATGCCAATGTTTACGGGGACATCTTAAAGAACAATTTGCAATGGGGCCAAGAAAACTTGACAGATTTGTCCATTCCTAGAGACATCACCTTGCCAACAAAGGTCTGTATAGTAAAAGCTATGGTTTTCCCAGTAGTGATACATGGAAGTGAGAGCTGGACCATAAAGAAGGCTGATTGCCAAAGAATGGATGCTTTTGAATTATGGTGCTGGAGGAGATTCTTGAGAGTCCCATGGACTGCAAGAAGATCAAACCTATCCATTCTTAAGGAAATCAGCCCTGAGTGCTCACTGGAAGGACAGATCCTGAAGCTGAGGCTCCAGTGCTTTGGCCACCTCATGAGAAGATAAGACTCCCTGGAAAAGACCCTGATGCTGGGAAAGATGGAGGGCACAAGGAGAAGTGGACGACAGAGGACGAGATGGTTGGACAGTGTTCTCGAAGCTACCAACATGAGTCTGACCAAACTGCAGGAGGCAGTGGAAGACAGGAGTGCCTGGCGTGCTCTGGTCCATGGGGTCACGAAGAGTCGGACACGACTAAACGACTAAACAACAACAACAACAAAGTTAGCATCACTTCATGATTCCTGATTTTTCTGCCAAACCTCCATAGCTCCAATCAGCTATGTATGCAGAGCAAAAGTCCATATTTTCATTTTTGAAATATTGCTGGATATTATATTATTTGATCTATTTACTTGCTTACTTTGCCAAACCTTTATTACGCATTACAAATATAGGTCATCATACCTGCTGGAAATGTAAAGAGAAAGAAGGAACTTTTATCATATGTGGTGGTCGTGTAAGGTAACTAAAACATTCTGGGAAATGATATATAATGAATTGAAAAAAATGTTTAAAAGAACTTTTGTAAAACAAAAACCAAAAACCCAGAAGCTTTCTTATAAGGATTTTTAGGTACCGACATCCCGAAAGAGAAGAAAATACTTTTTATGTATGCGACAGCAGCCGCACAGATGTTACTAGCCCAAAGATGGAAAGAACAGAAAGTCTCTGCCAGAGAGGAATGGCAAATCAAGCTGTTGGAATATGCCAAAATGGCAAAACTGACCGGAAAGCTCAGGAACCAAGAAGACAAAAACTTCAAGAAAGAATGGGGAAAAAATTATAATTTGTTTAGAAGACCACTATAAGCAGATGAAAACATTAGCAGGATTTTAACAACACTTGTAATGTAACAAATACTGTGGACAATATGAAGAAAACAATATATGGATTGTGAAATAATGTGCGAAGATGTTGACAATAGGACCCATGGAGGGGAGGGTGGGAAGTCTGGAGATACAGAGAACTCTATATTTATGGTTATGTATCTGGTTTTGTTATAACCTTTTGTTTGTAAACGGAAATAAATTTTATTTCAAAAAAAACCCCAAACAAATATAGGCCATCATAAAACATCCATATATTAAATTTTAAAATATATACAAATAAGCAGCCATGTAAAAATATATAATAACGAGGATTTTCATTGGAGCTTCTTCCCACTAAATAGTGCCATTCACCACTCTTAAGAGATACTATTGATAAAAACTCAGCCACCTTTGCAGTTACTATATTATTTGATAGCTGAAACATCAAGTAGCACCTCAACTGTATGAAAGAGCGGGGCAGAACTTCCATGCTGCATTCCCCCCCCCCCAAAAAAAACCCCCAATCATTTACATTGCAGTCACTTCACAGATTCAGGTAAGGTTTGGTTGACCCATGATAGATTCATCACTTCCCAGCAAAAGTCAAGGATAATTTAGGTTACAATCCTTTTTTAAAAAAATATTTTTATTAAACAATTTCAACATAACAAATTATCCAACCGTATAATCACATACATTATCCCCCCCTTTTTTTCCCACCCCCCTACCATCCCTCCCTCCCACCAGGGACTTCCCTCAGCTCCTCTCTCTGATTTCTCTACACATATTGTTCTCTGCATGTTATAAAGTTATACATATCCTTACCTTATCTATCTACAGTAGTACCTCGGGTTACATACACTTCAGGTTACAGACGCTTCAGGTTACAGACTCCGCTAACCCAGAAATAGTGCTTCAGGTTAAGAACTTTGCTTCAGGATGAGAACAGAAATAGTGCTCCGGCGGCGTGACGGCAGCAGGAGGCCCAATTAGCTAAAGTGGTGCTTCAGGTTAAGAACAGTGTCAGGTTAACTACGGACCTCTGGAACGAATTAAGTACTTAACCCGAGGTACCACTGTATCATGTTATCAACCAATAAATTTGTGTATGTTTATTCAAAACCTGCCAAGGAGTCCAGTTCATTTTGTTGTCTTTTTAGATAATTTGTAAAAAGCTCCCATTCTTCCTTGAAATCACAGTTGTCCTTCTCCCGCAGTTTGTGTGTCAATTTAGCCAACTCTGCAATTTAGGTTACAATCCTAACCCCATTTACTAGGCTGGGGCGGTGAGCCTCACTGAATAAGACCTACTTTAGAGTAGGCATGGTCAGAATGGCAGCGCAATGTACCATCCCAGATAAACTAAGGTAAGCCCTATTTGGGTGTGCTCCTTGCATGTAAATTCTACAAAGGAGCAGGGGGAGAAGGGGCAAGTTTCCATGAAGTCTGAAGTGGGAGGGATCCTCTGCTCATGTAGGCTCTTCCAAATTGTTTAGACCAATGCAAAATTGGGCTGCTAAATTGGACAGGGAGTAATTGCACAAGGCAATTCATCAAGTGATGAACATGCATGCATAAATGAGCCTTTTGTCACAACTGCGATGGAGAAGTCCCACAAACTCATCTGGAAAGTCCCAGTCACAATAAGACGTTGTATTTTTACTGAACTGGGCTACTATGGATAAAGAAAGAAATCTGGAACCACAGGGGTGCGTGGCATAGTTTTAAGAAGCAACAACAAAGCAACTTTATTGACTACAGCAATTTAATGATATATTTGTGTGTTGTTCACCTATTAAAGCAAGACCTGCTCTCTCAGGCATTGATAGGGATTGGTATCTAATCGGCTTTGTGTCGTATCCTAGTCCAGCTTGTACTTCCTAAGCAAGAAGATATAGGAGGTGGCACTTCCTGATTTAAATGCTTCCGTCCATTAAGAGAGAAACCGATTAACATGGAAATGCTTTTTAGTTACTCTGGAATCCCTCAGTTTGTGGCACTGAGGCCTTATGATTTATTTTTCCTAGACCCCATTGTCAGCGAAGTCAAAGACACCCTCCCAAATTCTGCAGTGACATTAAAGATAGCAGAGGCCTACGTGGTTCCTTTTAGAATGCAAAGGTCAGACACAGTGTTAAGGGGGCAGCCTGGGGTCAGAATAATACAGTAGGAATTGGTGGGAGGGCGGGATGCCGGGTGGGGGGACGGTTGCAGTTAGGTTAGCATATTGTCCTGGGGTTAAGAGCTTTCTCGAAGCCCTGATCCATCTTCATCCTTGTAATGAGGCTATTCTTACTTTCAAAGAAAGTGTTGCTACGAAACACATTGGCAAATTTGAGGCCCGCTTATTTAAGCTCCGGGACCATTGTTCCTGGTGGTGTAATTGGTGATCGAGAAAGCCATAAAATGGCCCTGCTATTAAAACGGCCTGAATTGAAAGTGAAAGGAGCGTATTTATACAGTGGTAGCTTCTCTGCAGAGGCAACTTTCACCCTCACGTGAACCAGACTTTATGGAAAGACCTGATGACATCGCTCTTGTTTAACCTCCTGGAGAACTGGGGTGCGGGGTGTGTGGGGAGGGAAGAAGGGGATGGGAAATCAAAACGGAATAGAATTAATGAGCCTTCCCATATTGTCCTGTTTCTTTTGTTGTGAAGAAGCTGGGTGAAAATGAAGTAGAAAGACACAGGATAGAACAGAGCCTCCATTAATATCAGGTTATAAATTCTACAAAACATTAACTTCATTACATAGCAATTACTATCTGTAATTGGCAGAACGGAAGATTCTACTTTCTCATCAATTGCTTGTTGGATAGGACTCAGCAATTTCCTTCCCTGCTGGCAAAGGTCATGTTACTGATGGAGAGAAGATCTTAGTGCAAAGGAAGAATACAACAGTTTTACTTTTCTTAAATTGCAACTGAATAATGGTGGGGCGTGGCAGGGGGGCTGGTTGATTGGTTATAAAGAACCTCTAATTGCATCTAACTGCCATGGGCAACTTTAAGATGGGGGGAACAATATGGGAAAATTTAAAGACTGTGGAGGCACCTGCAGGTTTGCGTGTTCAGACCCAGAAAACTCCCCCCCAAATAAATTCACACTTGACTCAAATTCTAGTTTGGTTTTTGGCAGAATTTAGGCCACAACTTTATTGATTACAGGAAAGTGAGTGGTTGCATAGGCTCTGGTTCGACTAGCTCCCTACACCCTTGCAGGTAGCACTAACCCAGAGCTCTTTCATAGGTCAGCCAAGGGTGAACACCTGAGGCAGGTGAGAAGCCTGGGAACAGACTCTGTTCATTCCCCAGATGCTCCCCTGGACTCAGGCAAGGGCACAACACCCTTTCGGGGGTTGACCAAACCAAGTTGAGACCCTGGATTCCTTTAACGGAATACCCTTCACATAGGGATGGCAAGACCGTTCTCCCATCCCTATCACATGAACCAGTGCCTATCCACAACCTTACAAGTTGTGACGATTTGCTACGCAGCAGGCGAAACCCAAATGGCAACAGCCAATCAGCCAAGAGGCTCCGACACTGTGTGTCCTGGCTCTTCCAGAACAATGTGATTGAAACTTGCTGTTTTCTATTTGGCCAGTCTTTATTTTGCTGCTTCCCCAAACCTGGTGACTTCCAACTCCCATCAGCTCCAGCCATCATGACCAATGGTCAAGGATGATGGGAAAGCTGGACTTTGTAGTAGACATGGATGGATGGACTGTATGCAGTAGACAAGTGGCATCACTCAGAATTTCACTTTACCAGATGACTTTTTGAGGCTAACAGGAAGGCTTCAACTCAGCCTGTACTACAGAGAAAGATCAAGTAATTTGGAGCATGTCCTACATCCTGGGTGCCCAGTTTTGGGCTGGGTTGCCATCAGTATGCCGATGACACCCAACTCTATCTGTTGATGGATGGCCATCCTGACTCGGCTCTAGACACACTGATCAGATGTCTGGAAGCTGTGGCTGGATGGTTACGTGGGAGCCGGTTGAAGCTAAATCCTTCGAAGACAGAGGTCCTCTGGCTGGGACGGGACGATATGGGATTGAGGGGGCAACTCCCATCTCTTGCGGGGGTGCAATTAGTGCCAGCACCGTCCGTTAAGAGTTTGGGTTTAATCTTCGATACCTCCCTCTCTATGGAGGCACAGATTACAGCTATAACAAAGGCGGCATTTTTTCATCTCCGCCAAGCTAAGCAATTGGCTCCTTATCTCTCTCGCCCTGATCTAGCCACTGTGATCCACGCGACGGTCACCTCCAGACTGGATTATTGTAACTCGCTCTACATGGGGTTGCCCTTGAGACTGACCCAGAAACTCCAGCAGGTGCAGAATGCCGCGGCAAGACTCCTTATGGGGTCTTCGCTGCGAGATCATATTCATCCGGTACTATACCAGCTGCACTGGCTCCCGGTGGAGTACAGGATCAGGTTTAAGGTGCTGGTTTTAACCTTTAAAGCCCTATACGGCCTAGGACCCTCGTTCCTACGGGACCGCCTCTCCTGGTATGTCCCACAGAGGAACCTACGGTCTGCAAATAAAAACATCCTGAAGGTCCCAGGCCACAGAGAGGTTAGGCTGGCCTCAACTAGAGCCAGGGCTTTCTCGGCCACAGCTCCAATCTGGTGGAACGCTCTGTCACAAGAGACTAGGGCCCTGCGGGACCTGACATCTTTCCACAGGGCCTGCAAGACAGAGCTGTTCCACCAGGCCTTTGGTCAGGGCGCAGACTGACTCCCTCCTCTGGCAATCTGCACAGAATTTTGCTTAACGGTTGCCATCAATTTGATTTTAATTAATTTTTATAATGAAATATTTTTAGAATGTGGGATTATTTTATTGTTGTTAGCCGCCCTGAGCCCAGCTTCGGCTGGGGAGGGTGGGATATAAATAAATTATTATTATTATTATTATTATTATTATTATTATTATTATTATTATCCTTGCTTCTTAAGAAAGAGATATTTCATCCATTTTGAATTCTGCAGAACAGTGGTACCATCCTTAATGGACAATACTATAACAGATTATTTAACTGCATTTATTTATTTAATGTATTGAATACAGCAGTTAATAACGTATTTATTTACCTGCGAGGAACAAAATGCTGCAGGAAAAGGAAAAGGAAAACCCTCCTCTATGTGGATTCCTTTCATTCCCACGGTTAATTTTGCACTGCTGATAAAGACTAGCAAGATTAAATGCATTGACAAATGAAGTTTCCCGGCACAAACATTCTGGCGATGGGAGTTGTACACCGATAATTTTATCTACATGAGTTTGTAAAATGACAAATTTGTACTTTATTACTTCTGCATCAGTAGAGCTTTTAGTCGATCATCTAAAGCTGTTTCTGGCTTAATGACATGTGACAATCTGCAGCAGTGTATTTAATAGATGTTTTTTACATTTCAAGAATATTTTTATGTTGTGACTCTTAAACCTGTTTTGTGCATTTTCGTATCCTGAGTATAGAGTATCATTTAACTGCCATCCACTCATCATAGTCCCAGAGCCGTCCCCATCCCAGCTTTTAAATGAACTCATCCTGTTGTTTGCCCGAAACAGGCTTTTAAACAAACTAATGATGCCCAAAGGGACGCGGGTGGCGCTGTTGGTTAAACCATAGAGCCTAGGACTTGCCGATCAGAAGGTTGGTGGTTCGAATCCCCGTGACGGGGTGAGCTCCCGTTGCTCGGTCCCTGCTCCTGCCAACCTAGCAGTTCGAAAGCACGTCAAAGTGCAAGTAGATCAATAGGTACCGCTCCGGCAGGAAGGTAAACGGCGTTTCCGTGTGCTGCTCTGGTTCGCCAGAAGTGGCTTCGTCATACTGGCCACATGACCCGGAAGCTGTACGCCGGCTCCCTTGGCCAATAAAGCAAGATGAGTGCCGCAACCCCAGAGTCGGTCATGACTGGACCTAATGGTCTGGGGTCCCTTTACCTAATGTTGCCCAAAGAGGGGACAAAACATGGTTTTGGATGTCTCATCCATACAACAATATTGCTACCAAAAAGAAAAAGATACACACAAACACACACACGCACTGCAAAGCCTTGGTTAACCGAGTTCTTCATTTTAAACGAGACAGTTTCTTATTTGTGCGGTTTGTAATACAAGTCCCCTTTAACATGAACATTTTTGTAACCTAGGCAATAACACGTGTGATTAAAATTCTTGTTATTTTAATGAGGAAAACATTCCTACAATGTGCTGGGTTGCATGTAGGAATTCCCCCAATGGAAGTTTGCTTGTTGTTGATTTTTCTACACAAAATACTGTCAAATACGGAGACAAGTTAATTATGGAGCAGAGACAGCGTGAGGCCACAGAGAAACGGCTATTACAGCTCTTGTAATTGCTGTTGTATCTGCAGGTTTTTAAACCGTGGCTGCCCTCAGCAACTTTATAGGCCTCCTTTGGGATAAGACACACCTAAACACACACACACACCAGGTGGGGGAATCTTCCTTCTTTCGTGTTGCAAAAGTCTTTCTTTCTGATTTCCACTCCACCCCAAAGAAAGCCAATGAAAATCAAGTTAATTTGCCTTATTTGTTATTATTGAAGCATGCTTCTAGATAGCGTGAAATGGGGAATGAAGTGCTTAACAGCAAATTTTATTTTTAAGTTTGAAATAATTAATGATAGCAGTATAAATCTCTAAAATGTTTCAAAACATCAGGAAAAACTTTCTGACAGTAAGAGCTGTTAGACCATGGGTAGGCAAACTAAGGTCCAGGGGCTGGATGGGGCCCAATTGCCTTCTAAATCTGGCCCCCAGACGGTCTGGCAATCAGCGTGTTTTTACATGAGTAGAATGTGTGCTTCTATTTAAAATGCATCTCTGAGTTATTTGTGGGGCATAGGAATTCATTCATTCCCCCCTCCCAAAAAAAATATAGTCACTTTTCTTTCTTGCCAGGCCAGGTTCTTCTCTGGACTTCCTCAGGTTGGTTCCTCAGCAGGGTTTGGGGCTGCAGTGTGCCCTGCAGTGCATCTTGCAGGCGGCACCTCTTCCACAGCTTCGGGGGTGGGATGGGGGCCCTCTCCCCGGCAGCAGAGGCCTCAGCGCTGCTCCGCAGCCAGCTGGGTGAGCTCTGGGCTGCTGGCAAGGCTTCTGTTCATATCTAGAGGAAAGTTCCTAAGTCAAAGCACCTACTGAAGGTCTTAACTGGAATTGTACGTGGCTCCTGCCAACCTAGCAGTTTGAAAGCACCTCAAAGTGCAAGTAGATAAATAGGTACCGCTCCAGCGGGAAGGTAAATGGCGTTTCCGTGCACTGCTCTGGTTCGTCAGAAGCGGCTTAGTCATGCTGGCCACGTGACCCGGAAGCTGTACGCCGGCTCCCTCGGCCAATAAAGCGAGATGAATGCTGCAACCCCAGAGTCAGTCATGACTGGACCTAATGGTCAGGGGTCCCTTTACCTTTACCTAGAGCCGTACATATGTTGAAGTTCCACTGTATGGGAGGGGCAGAAGGTTTCTGAGATTGCTATGGCGGCTACGGTAACCCCAACCGTATAGAGTGCTCCAACCTCTTTCAAGCTGGGATAGCTCAGTTGGTAGAGCCTGAGACTCTTAATCTCAGAGTTGTAGGTTCGAGCCCCATGTCGGGCAAAAGAATGTAGCATTATGGGATGGTCACCACCTGCATTCTCATAAATACCAGAGAACAGGGCTGGTGACATCAGGTTGAGTTGCAATGGCTTTCCAAATGGACACTCTTTGCTATAAATGCTAAGAGTTGTGAGGATTAAAGGTTTTCTGATCAGGGCAGCGTTCTTCCAAAACAGTGCAAACAGGAAAGGGGTGTCTGGTGCCATCACTCAGTAAACATCTAGGGGCATGAAATGTCATGCCAGCTGTTCAAAACTTATGAATATGGAAAAAGCAAAGTAAGTCACATGCAAACAAACAAATCTCCCCTTCCCCCATTAATCTCCTTTTCTGGGATGGATCTCATCGCCGTCATCACCCACCCCATCAATTGTTTTAATGAGTGCAAATTGTTCTCAGATAAAACCCAGTTTTTCTTTCTCCTAAACTAGTTTTGCATTTGCAGCAAAATTGGCAATCCGACTAAAAATAATGTGTGGGGCAAACAATCATAGAAATGTACACATGCTTGTAAATTCCAGGCTTTACTGTTGAAATAAACAGTAGTTAAGAAGTTAAATAATTTTTTTCTCTCTCTCATCATAGACACCTGCCAGGAGGAAGAGGCATGTGGAGGGAGCCCTGTCTGAAGTGATCGGCTGCAGACATTCTGTTCTGCACGCCTTCAGATCCAAGATGGCACTTTCTCAGAAAATGGGGGCAAAATATTCAGAAATATGGAATATGTTATAGTTGAGTGATCCTTCTCTTCCTTTCCCATATGGTTCCCTACCATGACCTTAGAATCACAGAATCATAGAGTTGGAAGGGACCACACGGGTCATCTGTTGTTGTTTAGTCATGTCTGACTCTTCATGACCCCATGGACCCCATGGCATGCCAGGCACTCCTGTCTTCCACTGCCTCCCACAGTTTGGTCAAACTCATGCTGGTAGCTTTGAGAACACTGTCCAGCTACCTCGCCCCCTTCTCCTTGTGCTCTCCATCTTTCCCAGCATCAGGGTCTTTTCCAGGGAGTCTTCTCTTCTCATGAGGTGGCCAAAGTATTGGAGTCTCAGCTTCAGGATCTGTCCTTCCAGTGAGCACTCAGGGCTGATTTCCTTCAGAATGGATCGGTTTGATCTTCTTGCAGTCCATGGGACTCTCAAGAGTCTCCTCCAGCACCATAATTCAAAAGCATCAATTCTTCGGCGATCAGCCTTCTTTATGGTCCAGCTCTCACTTCCATACATCACTACTGGGAAAAACATAGCTTTAACTATACGGACCTTTGTTGGCAAGTTGATGTCTCTGCTTTTTAAGATGCTGTCATCTAGTCCAGTCCAATTCCTGCAACGCAAGAATCTGTTGCCCAATGTTAAGATTCTCCTGGCTGAGCTACTTGCTTTCTTCTTCCTTCCATCTCTTTGATTCTTTTCATTGACTCATCATCACCATGACCCCAGGTTCCTACCTCCTCCTTCCTGTTATTTACAATTTTGCTGAAGCTCCTCACCCCCCCCGGTGTGTGTGTTTGTGAATGGCAGCATCAATGGTTGCCATGTAGCAATGGTCACCGACTCAGGCTACTTTAAAGGGGGATTAGAAAAATTAGTGGGAGGCAGGGCCATCAATAGCTGCTAGTCATGGGAGCTGTCTGCTACCTCCAGTATCAGAGGTGGCAGGCTTCTGAAGACCAGTGGCTGGAGAACATGTAGTGAGAGTTCTATTGCACACTCTCCCAAAGGCCTTTTGTTGCTCACTGTGGAAACAGGAAGCGAGAGCAGATGGACATTTGGCCTGATCCAGTGAGGTGCTTCTTAGGCTCTTATGTCCTCCCTTCCCCAACAAAGAAATAAAATGGCCACAGAATGATGCTGAATCCAGCTAATTTGGTGGTGGACGAACTGATGGTCAGTCCAATGAGAGTGGAGCACCGTTGCTGCTGCAGTTGCCCTCACATCTCTGATATTATTATTATTATTATTATTACCCACATATTTCATTCATGGGACTCAAGGCAGCTTACAGATCCGGAGTTCAGGAGAAAGAGCCTCTGAATTACACTCCAATCAAACTTGAATCCTGTTCTGCAAACTGATGTAAGTGGGGATGAAATTGCCTTTCTTTTTAGGAATTCAGTTCTGATTTCTGATGATTCCTTGACACCAATGAAAGCAATTAAAGTTAGGTCATGTAGAGCCCTTTCTCACAGCCTATTCTTATTTTAATACTCATTGTCCCAGTGCAAAGGAAGAAGGGAGATTTTTTTTCCCTTAGGAGAAAGCTCTTGGGTAGCATCTAAAAGGTTATTGTTGCTAATGCCACTTAAACGCAAAACTTCATGCAACGTAGGGATACACCATTGACTTTAGAAGACTCACATAACAAATATTTCCCCATGTGCACCAACTGTGAGCCTAACTAATCACCTCCTGATCCATTGCCTGCTGTTTCATTGTCGTTCTGGGATTATGTAAAGTAGAAAGTGAAATAAAATCATCCCTGATTCTGCATTTCAGTGGTGAGCAAGGCTATATTAGCAAGTAGGGTACTCTTGGATGTCGGATAATTAAAAACAGGGCCACATTGTGAGCTCATCTGCATAGCTGCTATATATAGGATCCCCAACATGGCACCAAGCTGGAGGAGGATAGGAAAAGACTAGCAAGGAGGTGAGTGTGGTGCTACCTAAAAGCGACAGGTTAGCAGGAACTCAAGTGTTGTGTCCTTTGAGTCCGTTGGGTGGAGCGCGACACTTGAACCCTTCCAAACTGCCAGAACAGGGAAATAAATAAAATAAATGCAGCTATAGTAGCAGCAATGAAAACAACATAGGGAACAAATGTTCCAGTGAAAGAGGTGGGCTTGGGGAGGGGACGGAAGAGAAAGCGTTTCCACATCACAAAATTGTCAGCAGCTGCTTAAGCACAATTGGGAAAGAGAATGTCAAACCAGTCAGAACGCCAGAATGATGTACATCAAGGTTTTGTTTGTTTAGTTAGAAGCAACCCTGTTCCACAGGGAACGATAAAAAATTTATACCAAGTATGGTCTGACAAAACAAAAGAGACCCCAGTACAAAAAGGGTAGCTCTGCCTTATACCCTTGACATTTCCACAACACATAGAAATAGGTTCTAAGAGAGCATAAAAAGTTTGTGCTTTCGAACCCAAGGGCACCATTAAAGCAGAGCTCAAAAGGAATCTGATAAATAAATGAAAAAGGTGTTAAAATTCCGCACTGATGAGAGGTGAGAGAAAGGATGCAAATTGCAAGTGCGTTTAGGTGCCAGACGGAGAAACTAATACTTTGTCCTGCTGGATGTACGTGAAATATTCTGCAGTACTGAAATGGTCCAAGGGGGATGCCATTATGTTAATGTTTCCAAAATGGTCCATCTCACAGTAGTATGGCAACAATGTTCAGCGCAGAAAGTAACTTGCAGAGACCCAGCAATCATCATTCTGTTTTCATGCGGAGATCCAAAAACTGCTGTCCTTTAACCGGTTTGATGACATTTCTTTAACAATTTATTTTAAAAATGGACACTGTGTTGTGATTTGACCTGCAGGCTGATCTGGTAGTAACTCCTATTATAATGATCTTTCATCCATAGGATTGCCACAGATCCATTTAATTCTTATCCATCTGGGAAGCACTGACAGGAAAACCAAGCTTTCCTTATGCACACCCAAAGGATCTACATGCTGTCAAGGCTGTGCAAATATCTTCGTTAGCAAATTGCAAAAAGGCATTCAGATTTTGTCCCCTTGCCACTCGACTGATGTGTCTTTTTGGATTTTTTTTTAGTAAAGTTAAGCACTTGAACCCTAGTTGCTATGTGCATGCACATATTGGGGATATAGGATTTGAAGGGGAAGTCCCCCCAACTTTCTCTTTAAAAAGGATATAAGATAAGGTTAAAGGTAAAGGTAAAGGATTCCTGGATAGTCAAAGGCAACTATGGGGTTGCGGCGCTCATCTTGCTTTCAAGCCAAGGGAGCTGACGTTTGTCCACAAACAGCTTTCTGGGTCATGTGGCCAGCATGACTAAACTGCTTCTGGTGCAACAGAACACCATGACGGAAACCAGAGCACACGGAAACGCTGTTTACCTTCCCACCACAGCAGTACCTATTTATTGACTTGCACTGGAGTGCTTTTGAACTTAGGTTGGCAAGAGCTAGGACAGAGCAATGGGAGCTCACCCCATTGCGGGGATTCGGACCACCAACCTTCTGATTGGCAAGTTCAAGAGGTTCTGTGGTTTAGACTACAGCGCCGCCCATGTCCCATAGGGATATAAGATAACACAGGAGAGCTTAATTATTCTTTGGATTTTGCCCTTCTCCAAATGCTGACTCAAAAAGTCCCTTGCATATCCTGATATAAAATACATATCAACTACATATTTTGTGATATATACTTATTTTGATATATTTATGAAAAGGTATCTAAATATGAAATGTGATACATTTAAAAAAATAATAATTGCACATTCATGGGGAAATTGATGAAGTGGTGGTGGTGATAAGACACTACGGGGGCTGCACTGATCACTTCAAAAACAAGTCTAAAGATATAACATCTATGGCAAAGTGGAGCATCTCCACCTCCATCGTTCTGCCCGGACACTGAGGTCCAGTGCTGAGGGTCTTTTGGCAGTTCCCTCACTACGAGAAGAGAAGTTACAGGGAACCAGGCAGAGGGCCCTGTTGGTAGTGGCACCCGTCCTGTGGAACGCCCTCCCACCAGATATCAAAGAAAAAAAACAACTACCAGACTTTTAGAAGACATCTGAAGGTAGCCCTGTTTAGGGAAGTTTTTAATAACTGAAGGACTGTTGTATTTTAATATTTTGTTGGAAGCCTTCCAGAGTGGCTGGGGAAACCCAGCCAGATGGGCGGCGTATAAATAATAATAATAATTATTATTATTATTAAAATATTGCCACCACCCCACTCTTTCTGTAAGGTCACAGCCAGGATATGTATGTATGTGTGTATATATAACAAAATACTTCTCTAACAGGCATCATAAACCATAATTAGAGATTCTGCATTTCTTCTGCTTACAATATGGAAATTCATTTTTATATTATTTTTTTACTGGTGTGGCTTGGAAACATTACCATTAGATCTGCAAAAGCCAAACAGACCCTTTCACTCGTGAGCCACCATGCAACAATGCCAACTTAAAGAAAAAGGAAGTTTGTGCCGCAGGCGAGAAGGATTCCGATCTACGCTATACTGTTTGAGATGTCTGTGCTTTTGAACGGGGAGTTCAATTTGCAATTAAACTTGGTGCAGATAACAGAGCTTCAGGCAGAGCAAAACACCGATGCTCGTCTGTGAAAGCCACGTGGCATCTCCTTCTTGCAGTTAAGCATCCCAAACTTGCAGCAATAGTGTGTGGGGAGGCAGAAATAAAAGGCCTGTTTCCGCACAGATCCCTCACAGTAATCGGTGTCTTAAAGCCAGATAGCCAATGGCAGTGACATTTGAACGGCATGTCCTCTCTAAACTTAGCTGGCTTGGTAGCACATATCTGCGAGTGCTTAGCCATGTTAACATAAACCCTCATTAGGTAGGATTAGGCAGGAAACAGTGACAAACAGGATGGACACCAACCCTCTGAGGAACCAACTGAGGCGCTGCATGCTTATTATCCTTTTAAATTACTTTAAGATTCAGGGAAAGGATCTCACTGTATGTCTATATGATTACAGGGTAACATTGTGTGCGCATATATATATATCTATATGGTAACCTATTTCATAACTGTTTTTCAACGTTCTCCAGTTTGAGCAGATGCTAGGATATTTGTTCTACATCTGTCCGCTGAGAATATACCAAAGTGGTAAGCAGTTGTGTTGGCATTTTGCTCTTTTTCACAAAACAAGCATTAAAGAATTGTACCTGTCCGCTGCACAGACAATAACATTTTGTTTGACTTTCCCAATGCAGGCAACATGGATAAAATGTCAGAAGGGAATCTGAATAGTTACAGCACCCTGTGCAAGTAGCCTCGTACACAAGCCACAGTTTGCCCACTTCTGTGACATTTTGTGATATACAGTGGTACCTCGGGTCACATACGCTTCAGGTTACAGACTCCACTAACCCATGAGTATTACCTCGGGTTAAGAACTTTGCTTCAGGATGAGAATAGAAATTGTGCGAGGACTGGAGCAAATTTACGGATTATTTGAAAAGTATTTGTGATGACCAGACGGCGTTTGTAGGTTTGCAAGAAGCTCTGTGAGGAATAATATTAGAAATATTGCAAAAATGAAGAAGGAGATGGGATATGTTAAAAACGTAAAGGCAACATTAAGTTAGGAAATGCGTAAGAAGTGAATAAGACGGACAATTATCAGAGGTGCTGATGGAAGTCCAGTAAGAATGTATTTGTGATAAATTGTGTGGTATGTTTTATAATTTTGTATTTTAAAAACCAATATATATATATATATGAGAACAGAATTTGTGCTCCAGCGGCGTGGCAGCAGCAGGAGGCCCCATTAGCTAAAGTGGTGCTTCAGGTTAAGAACAGTTTCAGGTTAAGAACGGACCTCCAGAATGAATTAAGTACTTAACCTATGGTACCACTGTATTTTTTAAATACATACACAGAAATCCATATGTATTTTATGGTGTCTGATTGGCCACTGTGAGAACAGGATGATGGACTAGATGAGTCACTGAATTGTTCTTTATTTATTACATATTTATTACCTTTATATACAACCTTTTACTTCAAAGAGCTCAAGGTGTTATTCCTGGTGCTCCGCTCTGCATTTTATTTCCACATTCTTCCAGTGAGGTAGGTTAGGGTAAAAGTCAGTAGCTGGCCCAAGGTCACCCAGTGAGTGGGGATTCAAACACTGGTCTCTCAGGTTGTAGTCCTACACTCTAACCATTAAGGTAAAGGACCCCTGGATGGTTAAGTCCAGTCAAAGGTGACTATGGGGACTATGGGGACTATGGGGAAAGCTCATCTCGCTTTCAAGCCAAGGGAGCCGGTGTTTGTCCACAGTGGTACATATTTATCTACTTGCGCTGGTGTGCTTTCGAACTGCTAGGTTGACAGAAGCTGGGGCAGAGCAACGGGAGCTCACTCTATCGCATGGATTCAAACCACCAACCTTCTGATCAGCAAGCCCAAGAGGCTCAGTGGTTTAGACCACAGCGCCACCCACATCCCACATTCTTATGGCTCTCACGTTCTTATGTTCTTGTGTAACATTCTTAGTGTACATTACTCCAGTTTATACATTTGTGCAAACCCAAACATGATTCATCTTTGCACCTAATAAGATTCATTTTTTCTATGTATTTATAGTTGTTGATGGAGAACTGTATCACTAAATTCAGAAAAGTGAAAATGTCAAACAATCCCTGTGTTTTTGTTTCATGTATTTCTTTGGGAAAGCGCAAATTGGGGAGGTTTGCATTAAAATGTGAGGCAAATTAATTCCTCCCCTATCCTGCCTTTTAACACGTGATAATCATGAGCCAATTCACAGGAATTGCCTTTTCTCTTGGACCAGATGGTTATTTAGCTAGTTAGCTATTTTGCCATCCACTTGTGATGAAAACCATATTGCTGGTAAATCTGGTAAAAGAATCCAACATGTGAGCAATTTCCCTTATTGCAACCCATGGCAGGCCAACGCAACTGGTAGCCTGCCCAGCCAAACACAACACGCCATTATCACTGGCCAGGTTTATAGTTGGACCAAAGTGAGATGGGCAAACTGGGAGCACCCATCTCAATGCAATTTTGGAAGCCCCTGGTTGACCCCTGATGTAGTTTCAGGGGAGGGGGTTCCTACCTCTTTCTCCCTTCCTTTTGGAGCTTTTCAAAGGTGCTGGATCTGCTGGCAGCTTTAGCAGCATAGCAGCAGCAGCACCACCAATGCTTTGACCACTTCCTGCCTTTGTTCCTTCCCAGAGAAGGATACCAACATGCCCATGCTACCAGAATGCTCAGCTGTTAAAAGTTAGAAAAGGGTATTGGTAAAGGTACAGCACTCCTGGATGGTTAAGTACATTCAAAGGCGACTATGGGGTTGCGGCATTCATCTTGCTTTTAGGCCGAGGGAGCCGGCGTTTGTCCACAGACAGCTTTCCAGGCCATGTGGCCAGCATGACTAAACTGCTTATGGCGCAATGGAACACCGTGACGGAAACCAAAGCACACATAAACGCTGTTTACCATCCCACTGCAGTGGTACCTATTTATCTACTTGCACTGGTGTGCTTTCGAGAGAGCCAGTGTGGTGTAGTGGTTAAGAGTGGTGGACTCGTAATCTGGGGAACTGGGTTCGCGTCTCCACTCCTCCACATGCAGCTGCTGGGTGACCTTGGGCTAGTCACACTTCTTTGAAGTCTCTCAGCCCCACTTACCTCACAGAGTGTTTGTTGTGGGGGAGGAAGGGAAAGGAGAATGTTAGCCGCTTTGAAACTCCGGGTAGTGATAAAGCGGGATATCAAATCCAAACTCCTCCTCTTCTTCTTCGAACTGCAAGGTTGGCAGCAGCTGGGACAGAGCAATGGGAGCTTACTCCATCATAGGTATTCAAACCACTGAGCTTCCAATTGGCAAGCCCAAGAGGCTCAGTGGTTCAGACCACAGCACCACCCGTGTCCCTAAAAGTTAGAAAATAAAGTGGGAGAAAGGTATTTTCCCTATTCCCTAGCACATTGGTAAGCCCTTTTTCTCAAATTCATTTGTTTGTTTCAGGCTCTGCCCCCAAAATGCTCCATTTGCAACCCTGTAAACTCCTGCCAACCTAGCAATTCAAAAGCACGTCAAAGTGCAAGTAGATAAATAGGTACCACTCTGGTGGGAAGGTAACCGGCGTTTCCGAGGGCTGCTCTGGTTCTCCAGAAGTGGCTTAGTAATGCTGGCCACATGACCCGGAAGCTGTATGCCGGCTCCCTCAGCCAATAAAGCGAGATGAGCGCCGCAACCCCAGAGTCGGCCACGACTGGACCTAATGGTCAGGGGTCCCGAGAGCCAGTGTGGTGTAGTGGTTAAGAGCGGTAGTCTCGTAATCTGGGGAACCGGGTTCGCGTCTCCGCTCCTCCACATGCAGCTGCTGGGTGACCTTGGGCCAGTCACACTTCTCTGAAGTCTCTCAGCCCCACTCACCTCACAGAGTGTTTGTTGTGGGGGAGGAAGGGAAAGGAGAATGTTAGCCGCTTTAAGACTCCTTAAAATGGAGTGAAAGGCGGGATATCAAATCCAAACTCCTCCTCTTCTTCTTCTTCTTCTTCTTCTTCTTCTTCTTCTTCTTCTTCTTCTTCTTCTTCTTCTTCTTCTTCTTCTTCTTCTTCACCTTTAAACTCCCCCAAGTGAAATAAAACGAAGCTAGTCCTTACGACCTAAGCAGTTTAAGGCTGATTGTAAACACCTGAGGGTTGTATTTTAAGGTTACCAGACGTCCCCATTTCCCGAGGACAGTTCTCAGATTTACAAATCAGTCCCCTGACAAAATCCTGGCATTCCTACTGAAGTTGAAAAGCATCCCTGGATTTGTTGAAAAAAATCTGGTGACCTTATTGTATTTGGTGTGGTGCTAAGGTAAATGAAATTGAATGTAATAAATTGTTGACCGAGTTTGGAGATTGTGGCCCTGTAGTGGCTGTTGGATGAGACAATAGTACTTTTTGGCGCTGTGGGTTAAAGCACAGAGCCTAGGGCTTGCCAATCAGAAGGTCGGTGGTTTGAATCCCCATGATGGGGTGAGCTCCCGTTGCTCGGTCCCTGCTCCTGCCAACCTAGCAGTTCGAAAACACATCAAAGTGCAAGTAGATCAATAGGTACTGCTCCAGCGGGAAGGTAAACGGCATTTCCGTGTGCTGCTCTGGTTTTGCCAGAAGCGGCTCAGTCATGCTGACCACATGACCCGGAAGCTGTACGCTGGCTCCCTCGGCCAGTAAAGCGAGATGAGTGCCGCAACCCCAGTCATCCGCGACTGGAACTAATGGTCACAGGTCTCTTTACCTTTAAACCCCTGTCACTGGTGCTGTTGTGACCTACTGGGAAGGACAGGGAGAGAGGGCAAGGAGCATTGAGACTGGTGTGTTGCAAACACAGCTACAAGAGCGTCAGATTGGCTTTGCTGATGCGTTGGCACTGCAGCAACATCACTGTCGCCTCCCTTTTTTGTGGTTTTTTTTTTGTTACTCACTTTATTTTGCCCAAGGCAACCCAAACTGCAGTGGCACAGATGACAAGTCAGGTAAACATCCCCACTGCTGTATACCACAGTCTCCAAACCCAGTCTAGTCCCTCCCCTGCCTTGTCAGCTTCTAACAACTTCACTGCAGCTATGCTGGCAAAGTGGTTCAGGAAACAGAGATGATCAGAGGTGCACAGAAATGGTCCTTTGGAGAACTGAATCGGATAACAAACAAAAATGTTCCTTGATTTGTAATTTCCAAATGCACAAATAGTAGTCAGGAAGAAGTTTGCTTTATTGGGAAAGCCATTTTTTGTGGGAGGAAGGGGACACAGAAATGACTTACTGTTCTAAAAAAGAAAAAGAAAAACATCCTTTCTGACATTTGTTTTATTTGATTATTTTAAATATTGTGCATGGAGGCCTCAAGGGGGCTCCCAGCGATGACAAAATGCAACCACAACTGCGACAAAATATCCGTAAACTTTAATTTCTGAACTTTAAGGTAACAGCATAGGATGATTTCTCATATTATTATCAATGTGGCAGGAGAAAAACATTTGCTTCAGGAGGAACAAATGTATGCAGGGGAAAAAATCTCTCTTCCTGCCTCCTAAAAAAATTCCACACCAACATATATTTTTTTAAAAAGTAGCTTCCTCCAACGAGTGATGTGGTTGATATCCTCTGAACCAGATCACACTGACTGCATGTTAATTACTTTAGCGGAGTGGTACGTGTTGAAACAGTGTTGAAACAGTTGCTGTTTCTTGCTTTACCTAAACTGACAGAAGGTCAATTTGCAAATCCAATATGAAAGTTCTGAGCACTTACGACTTTGTCGACAATAGTAAATATAAGTAACCTTTTGCCTATCACAGAGTTGCCCCTAAAGACATTGTGGGTTAAGAGTGATTAAATTCGCCTATGCATGCATAATACGGCACGCTTTGCATAAATGATAATAAATAATTGCTGCATATAAATAATTCATGCTTTTATTTATTTATTTTTCCCAGGAAAAAAGGGGGGGAAAGAAAGAAGGAAATAACTTGAATGCTTCAGCATGGCTTAAACAAAGGGTAAAAAAGTACAATCCAAGGAACGGGTTAAATGACCGTACAGAAGTGGGAGAGAGAAAACACAACATCTCAGGCAGTTGAGACTCTTGTTTGCAGCCTGTATTTCTTTTTTATATCTTCCTTGATAGCATATTATACTGCCAACTTGTCCTTAAGCATTGTGCAATACATATTGAACACAATACCATAAAAAAACAATGGAAGTGATAAACGCCGCATATCTGTTCTGAATGAGGAGAAAGTGAAACGGGAGCAGTGCCGGATTTACGTATAAGCTAAACAAGTTATAGCTTAGGGCCCCACTCTCTTGGGCCCCCCCAAAAAAATTTTAAGGGGAAAAAACTGGATGTACATTTCCAAAATATAAGATCAAAAACAACAGTGTTTTGTGTTCTGTAGGCTCCTGTGATGTAAGTAATGGGCCCGCCTGCTAGCCTGCTCCCTAAAATATCACTGGTTTGCTCATTTTTATATATAGGGTTGTATTTCACTCTTAATAGACTTCTTAATTATATTTCAGTTCAACAATTACTTTGATCAAATACATATTTTGTTATGTGCACATGGCTTTAGATACCTATTAGGTCCATAAATTACCATATAGCATATATTCAGCACAAAAAAACAGCGACAATTTGTTGTTGACAAAGGACAGCTGGACATCTAAAGGGCCCCATTACCTTCAATAGCTTAGGGCCTCATCAAACCTAAATCCGGCTCTGCAGGGGAGGTATATATTCCCATATAATACTTTGTTTCAGGGTAAACCTAGGGCCAGATCCATTAGGAAGGCCTTCTCTGAAATGAATGGGCATTGCACAAGTGTCGGGACACAGCTCCCGTTCATTCAAAGGGGGGTGGGCTCTTGCTGGAAGACTTCCCAGTGGATTCCACCCCTAATCTTCATCAGCAGGCTCCCCCGCCACCCCCGGTACAACACAGAGACCTATATCTCCCTCCAGCTATGCCAGGTTTGCTGGCTCAATGAATTAGTCATTAAGTAACAATGGTTAAGTGCTTGCATATCAAGCAGCAGCATTCTTTATTAATAACGAAACCTAAAGCAAGAGGGTTTAATACCATATTCTCCTCTGCCCCTCTGCCAAGCGTGCTCAAGCGATGATAATCAAGAGCCTAAGGAGGAATTTCTTGTTGCTGAAATACATTTTTGTTAAACACACGGCGAATATACATACATACACACACACACACACACACACACAGAGAGAGAGAGAGAGAGAGAGAGAAGTTCAATTCTCTACCAGCATGTGCACGGATATTCACTACACACCGATGTCGGATCAGGTGGTAAAACCTTGGAGACATTATGGCTGGGCAGAGAGAAACTGCCGCTGGGATGCCAAAACTGGTGGCAACTGTAACCTATAGCCCAGCCATTTACCTCTGAAATAGTTAAGCAGAAAATTTGTGCATGTAACTTAACCATCCATTATCTTCTCCCCTGATCTCTTTTCAATTACTAGATTCAACCGAAGGAACCAATGCGTTGTGAATGACACAATCAGAAGCTTTTGCAGGTTGTTGGGGTTTTTTAACTGCCTCTCCAATTCTGGGGTGACGTAATATTTTTGTTGGCAAGGGTCCCTGTGCTCAACATACATCATCACTAACTTATTAGGACTTGAGGCAATTAGCTGAAACAAACAGAAGAGACAAGATCTGTATTGAACCATAGAAATTAGGGGAATAAATAGCCCATGGCACTCCATTATTTGAAAGCCGCATCAAAGCTCAGGCATTGGGTTTGGTTGAAAGAAAGGTGCACATTGTTTTCATGTAACATCTATACATTACTCCATTATTTTCCTACTGATTCAGGTTACAGGAAAAAAATGTGGTGGTATAATAAGGCAGCCGAAAGAACTTTTCAGTTTTCATCTCAATGCTCTATGAAGTGCATTGCATGAATGGCTAAGGATTAAAAATCCAATTAGATCTTCCCTTGACATGGGAAGTCAGATGGGGAATTTTGAGAGACACATTGAAAGCACTGTGTAATTAATAAATGTGGATGTGGTAACATGTGTCACAAAGGTTGGGGACGACGACTGACATTTGTGGATCCTCACAGTTGCTTTCAGGGATAGAATTCATTTCTTGAATGGGATTGATCCAGCCCTTATATGTGATATCTTAGAAATGTAAGGGCATACTCTTGCACTTACCCCCTCTGATTGTATGGTATGTTGTGGGAGAGGGATCACCTCACAACTTTTATCTGGTGCCTCGAATTGACTAGGCCATACCTAAGATATTGTGACTGGAAGCAGGAAGTGGCTGGATTTGGCAGCACACAGTTTCCTGCCGCAGATCCATCAAGAATTGTTTGGTCACAAAGACTGAGAACTATGGAACTATTATGTGATGGTCCTGCCATCTCCCGTTTCCTTACAACTCCTAGTTCATATCATGAGGTTGTGAGGATAACCCTGGCCACACACAAACACACACACACACACACACACAGAGAGAGAGAGAGAGAGAGAGAGAGAGAGAGAGAGAGAGAGAGAGATTATGGAATGCCAGATGATACTCCACAAGCCACAACAATCTGAGCACTTGCCCTGGACAGTGAGATGCCTCGCTGCAAGTCACGTGCACCTGGCCTGTTGCATTTATCACGAATGACATTCAAATGGATTTTACCGAGAGTAGACCCATTGAAATCCATGTACATGTCTGTCCATTTGTTTTAATAAGTCTGTTCTTGTTTAGTCGTTTAGTCGTGTCCGACTCTTCGTGACCCCCTGGACCAGAACACGCCAGGCACTCCTGTCTTCCACTGCCTCCCACAGTTTGGTCAAACTCATGCTGGTAGCTTCGAGAACACTGTCCAACCATCTCGTACTCTGTCGTCCCCTACTCCTTGTGCCCTCAATCTTTCCCAACATCAGGGTCTTTTCCAGGGAGTCTTCTCTTCTCATGAGGTGGCCAAAGTATTGGAGTCTCAGCTTCACGATCTGTCCTTCCAGTGAGCACTCAGGGCTGATTTCCTTCAGAATGGATAGGTTTGATCTTCTTGCAGTCCATGGGACTCTCAAGAGTCTCCTCCAGCACCATAATTCAAAAACATCAATTCTTCGGTGATCAGCCTTCTTTATGGTCCAGCTCTCAGTTCCATACATTACTACTGAGAATAGAAGGTTTACTCAGGGTAAATGTGTAGTTGGCTACCATCCATATATTCTATTTGTTGAGACATATAAAAATCCTCCCTTGGAGCAAATTGAATAGTTATTAGGAATACATAGAATTGTAGCATTGGAAGGGACCCTGAGGAAAATCTAGTCCCATCCCCTGCAATGCAGGAATATTCAACTGTCCCATACTAGGATCGAACCTGCAATCTTTGTGTTATCAGCACCACGCTCTATTCAACGGAGCTAACCATTGCTCACCTCCTAATATTAAAGATTGTAACCAACCATGCAGCCGCTCAAATCTTCTGTCCTTTCAAAAATATTGTTGTTGATGAGTAATACATTAAATCAACAACACTTCCCATGCCGCCCCCCAAGCGATTTACAGTGTAATCACAAATGTAAAGCAATTACAGTGGTACCTCTGGATGCAAACAGGATCCGTTCCGGAGCCCCATTCACATCCTGAGTAGAGGGTAACCCAGGACTGTGCATCTGAGCGTGCGCGGATCGCGATTCGCAGCTTCCGCGCATGCACGTGACGTCATTTTGAGCGTCTGCACATGCGCGAGTGGCAAAACCCGGAAGTAACGCACTCCATTACTTCCGAGTCGCCGCGGAGCACAACCCGACAATACTTAACCTGAAGCTACTTCAACCCGAGGTATGACTGTATAAATATAGAAAGTTTAAAGCAACAACACACGTATAAAATCAATCTAAACCTAAGACAGATACCAACTCAGAGTGCTTCACTTTTAGCTGTGTTTTGCTCAGGGAAATTAATCAAACACACAGTCGAAAATGCATGTTAAGCTATAAGATTCATGCAAGTGAAAGGTTTGATGTATGGCCAGGATTAGTTGCTTGGTAATGTGTTATCCATCCTGACATGGTAAATATTACGCTCTAATTATTGAATGCGATGTGACTTTGGCCACATATGGTAGATATTACAAACTTTTAGAGGCAAAAGCTGCCTTGACTCCTGCCATTAGGAGGGGGGAAAAGGATGACGTAGACGCCATCTCACATATGTTTGGCTCCTTGTGTTCTAGTTCACAAAATAATAGAAGGGATCCTAAACTGTACCATTTCCAGTTGGCGGGGGTGTAAGGATACTGCATGCTTGAATGCTTCTCTGATAGAAATTTTGAGCACAAACAAAATGATTGCATAAGGGAGAAGACTTGGCTACGACTCTTCTCTGTGACATCTTCTCTGAACATAGAAAGCTGGATTTCTTTTTAACGTGGACACGCTATCAGTCATGCAATTCCCCACTTGCACTCTGAAGTAGCATTGCCCAGAAATCATTTTACCACTTTGCCTGCTGTTTCTATGAATTAAGGCTTAGTCAGCACTCTGAAGCAGATATATTGATCGTATTATGTATGCAAGTCGTTCCCCTTTTTAATCACACTAAACCTCTAACAGAGCAATCCCATGCACATCTACTCAGAAGGCAATTCCATTGAGTTCAGTGGCTTTTACTCTCAGGTAAGCATAGGAGGGAAATTCAGTCTGGTTCACATTTTTAATACCAAACACCAAATTTGCACTTTCTCAAACAATACACAAAACCAAACAGAGGTATCCTTTGAAATTTGCACTTCTCCCTATTTGACAATGCAATTCTCCAACCTCCCAAAAATGTGTATATTGGAGGAAACATTTGAACAAAAGTGCAGTTATTTAAGGGTAGAAAACAGTGAAGTGTGTTATATTTAGGGGAAATGCTTGCATACAAATGCATGTATGAAGGAAAACTGCATACAAATATGTATACTTAGGGGCAGCAGGCACAAAATGCTGATGAATTTTAATGCAGACAAATTTTGAAGCTGAGGTGGAAATATAGTGAGCTGAACAAGGTCTGAAAATGGAGGAAATGAGAGAAACTGAAACCGGCAGATTTGTCCATTCGTATTTTCCCAAATTATTTATCTCATTTAAGTCCAAATTATTTTATCTCATTTAAGTCCAAATTATTTATCTCATTTAATTTAATTTCTTTGGACAAAATTTACATGCCACTTAACTGTAGGTAAAACCTACACAGTGGTAAAAAGGTAAAGGTAAAGGTACCCCTGCCCGTACGGCCAGTCTTGACAGACTCTGGGGTTGGTGCGCCCATCTCACTCTATAGGCCGGGGGCCAGCGCTGTCCGGAGACACTTCCGGGTCACGTGGCCAGCGTGACATCGCTGCTCTGGCGAGCCAGAGCCGCACACGGAAACGCCGTTTACCTTCCCGCTAGAAAGCGGTCCCTATTTATCTACTTGCACCCGGGGTGCTTTCGAACTGCTAGTTTGGCAGGCGCTGGGACCAAGCAACGGGAGCGCACCCCGCTGCGGGGATTCGAACCGCCGACCTTTCGATCGGCAAGCCCTAGGAGCTGAGGCTTTTACCCACAGCGCGACCCGCGTCCCCACACAGTGGTACCTCGGGTTAATTACGTAATTTGTTCCAGAGGTCCGTACTTAACCTGAAACTGTTCTTAACCTGAAGCACCACTTTAGCTAATGGGGCCTCCTGCTGCTGCCGCACCGCCGGAGCACAATTTCTGTTCTCATCCTGAAGCAAAGTTCTTAACCTGAGGTACTATTTCTGGGTTAGTGGAGTCTGTAACCTGAAGCGTATGTAACCTGAAGCGTACATAACCTGAGGTACCACTGTACATTCAAAGAACATAAGACAGTAAAATTACAAGTAGAAGTCAAAGTTAAAAACAAATTTAAAAAATTCAAAATAGAATGAAAAAACAGCACTTCAGCTAAAATTGCAGATTATAACGCATAGCTGTATAGGCTTTCTTAAACAATTTTTTAAATAGTGTGGTGCTGCCACAGTAAAAAATCTATTCCTTATACATGTGGAATGAATATTATGTGGCATTCATAATAGTGCCAGTACCACAGAACAAGGCTTTGAAGTGGGCATATATGGGGTAAGGGAGTCCTTCAGGTAAACTGGTCCCAAGCCGTAAAGGCTTTTATATACTAATAGTAACACCTTGGACGTTGGTGCAAATCTCTGAGCAGGGCTATTATATACTGACAGGGTCTCAGATCTGTCAACAACCTTGCTGCAGAATTCTGCACTAAGTGCCGTTTCCAGACCAAATGTAAGGGAAGCCCCACAATTAAATAGCTCAATTAAATCTGCATAATGATCAAAGGGCAATATGTACTATTAAGTTCCATAGACTTAATTAAAGTGCATATGCTTAATTCTCCTATTGAAATCAGTGAACACTCACCTTTGACTGGATATCGGCCTGTGGAAAAAATCGATCCATGCTTGTATGGTCTATGCACCAACTACACATGTTCAAACCTCAGAGGTTGGACCACAGAGAGAAGAGAAGCCTCTTTGTCTGACTCTTTTTACCAAAAGTTCATGCCTGTGTCCTCATTTGGCTCACAGCCAACCGCTCTGCCTTCCTTCCCACTGTAAGATCCTCAGTTAATGTTAGAGACATGTTGAGTTCGTAGCTTTCCTAATTTTCATATTCACTCCTCACTCTTCCGAAACAGGCGACAGTATATTTCTTCTAAATGTTGATGGTCATGCAAGACTAATCTACTCTCTTACCTCAAGTGCACAGCTGTTCAAGATAATACCAGGCTGGACAAAGACAATTTGACAGTTCTCCCTCCCTATTTCTAGTTGTGTTTCTGTAGGCAAGAAATGAGTTTTCAAGTTGGGATGATGAGGCTGCCAACTTCCTTCTTACTGGCCCTATTTTTGTTCCTTTCATCACCTCCATGCTGGAAGAAGTGTCCCCAGCTTGATTTCTGCATGTCAGGCTGCTTTTAAAAGTACAGAAGGACAAATAAAAACTGTCAATCTCTGTGATCATAAATAATTGGCATTCTACATTGTATGATTAAGGCTGCAGCTAAAGGTAAAGGTAAAGGGACCCCTGACCATTAGGTCCAGTCGTGGCCGACTCTGGGGTTGCGGCACTCATCTTGCTTTATTGGCCGAGGGAGCCGGCGTACAGCTTCCGGGTCATGTGGCCAGCATGACTAAACCGCTTCTGGCAAACCAGAGCAGTGCACGGAAACGCCATTTACCTTCCCGCCAGAGCGGTACCTATTTATCTACTTACACTTTGGCATGCTTTCGAACTGCTAGGTTGGCAGCTAGCAGCACCCAATTTGACCTCCCCAGGACACAAGCCTGGGCAGTGCGTATGGAGGACCTGGGCTGCCCAGATGATAAGACCTTCCCTTGACCTTGCTGATGTGGTCCAAAGGAAAGCAGAGCAATAAGTTTGGCACCAACTTGGCTGCAGGAGTTGCCGGAAGGAGGCATACAAAGTCCATCCAACCATCTTAGGGACTCCACTCCAGATTTGTGTAGGGCTCCTTAGCCCTTTTTTCTCCTGAAAATGTCCTGCAAGGCAGCAGGTATGTATTTTTTCTTGCTGTTTCCTCCCAAAGCCAATCTCATGAATGAGTATAGCCACAAGGCAAGGGTGATTTAGGACCAGTTTTTCTTCTCCTAGATGAGCTACCTGTTAGGATTTTTATCCATCTGTGCTGCTCCAGCAGTAACACTATGTTTGGTTATACAGTGGTACCTCGGGTTAAGTACTTAATTCGTTCTGGAGGTCCGTTCTTAACCTGAAACTGTTCTTAACCTGAAGCACCACTTTAGCTAATGGGGCCTCCTCCTGCCGCCACACTGCCGGAGCACGATTTCTGTTCTCATCCTGAAGCAAAGTTCTTAACCCGAGGTACTATTTCTGGGTTAGCGGGGTCTGTAATCTGAAGCGTATGTAACCCGAGGTACCACTGTATCATGTGAGTGTCTGAGAGAGCGTGAGACAGGAAGTCTCAGCACTGCTGGAAGTTGGTTTCACTTCTGAAAGTGTTGCTGTTCTGTTATTGGTGCTCAGAGAGCACAGACATGCTGATGGATCCTCTGTATATAGACTGTAAAATATAGTACAGTGGTACCTCAGGTTAAGTACCTAATTCGTTCCGGATGTCTGTTCATAACCTGAAACTGTTCTTAACCTGAAGCACCACTTTAGCTAATGGGGCCTCCCGCCGGAGCACAATTTCTGTTCTCATCCTGAAGCAAATTTCTTAACCTGAAGCACTATTGTAGCACCCTGCTTGTGGTTAACGCTTAGCTGGAATGAAATATTCAACGCAGCAATAGAGAAATTAAAATAATAATTTATTTGTCAGACAAATAAATGAGAGGCACAGTGGTATATGGTTACCAAGCTCTGGCCTGGCCTCCTGCCATTATGGCCAGCACTTATATTCCCTTAATCCAGCCCCCTTTGCTCCTCCTGTGGCTGCCTCTGTCCAATCAGCCTGGTTGAAATTCCTATTGGTTGTTTGCTAGAACCAATCACAAAAGATACACCCATATCCTCCTGTCCTTATATGGAACACAAAGAGCTATATATTGTTACATCTATAAATGACAAATAAGTAGTAATATATCTTACATGTGTCTCAACAAGGAATCTTAATTACCAGCTCACCTCTTGCCCTCCTTGCCCTATTGCCTTCTAAAACAAATGGTTAATCTTAAATTTTTATCTTAAACATATGTCAAGGATCTTGAGTTCACATCAACATTGAAAGATCTCCTTCATTTGAAGGTTTCTAAACAAATGCCTGACAACTATATATCAGGAGTGCTCGATGGCGTCTCCTGTCTGGCAGGGGGGCTAGGCTGGTGGCTGACTTAATTTCAGGATAAATACAACTCTTACAACTATATGAAATAAGAATCTAGCATTTCTTAAATCCTTTGCATAATTACATTTAAGCCAATATATTTAATACATAACATAGGTAGCTTTTTAAAAGGAATAAGGCCTTTGTAAAGTAAAAAAGGAACTCAGTAAAAAAACAGCTTCAAAAGAAGCCTCTTCAGTTTACACCCCCCCTTCAGTCAGCTGCTTTTCCCATTAGCTCTTCCCAACATTTATTGCCCTTTAACTCTCTCAGTTTAAGAAAGAAACAGCTTTAGAAAAGACTTCCCAAAAATGCTCTCTTTCTGCTAGCTAGATGCTTCTCCATTGCTCTTGGCCTTTTTAACCTTAGGAAGAAGATCTGGCTCATTTTACTGGGAGGCACATTGGTATTATTTTACTATTTACTCATTCCTAATTATGTTTATCTCTGCTTTTTTTATCTTCTGTAACATGTAGGGTCAGTGTCCTCGCTCTCAGCCTGTAATTCCCCCTTTTACGACTTTGAGAATTGTTTTCTGCTATAAATCAAGGGGCCCCTTGTCTAGGAGGAAAACATTGCCAAGGTTCTCTAAGCAGCTGGTCTTCTGCCTGGCATGAAACATTTGAAAATCTTTAAGCTCTCTTTAATATACAAGCCCTGATCAAACATTAATAAAATGCAGGCTTATGATTAGATGCCTCACTATTTCTGGGTTAGTGGAGTCCGTAACCTGAAGCATATGTAACCTGAAGCGTATGTAACCCGAGGTACCACTGTAGTTTAGAGATACTGATTGACTCTTTCTTCTGCTATGACATGCCAGAAGACATGTTCCTCTCAGGAGGGAGGGGTCGCTTATCACCGGTCTCTCTGGACTGAGGGAGATTTATAGCCAGAGAGTGACCACCAGAGAGACGACCCAGAGTCTTGGGAAGTTGGCGGCCTTCCAGGACGTGTTTCCAAGGGTGATTTAGGACCAGTTTTTCTTCTCCTAGATGAGCTACCTTCCCAAGCTGATGAGCCACCCCCTGGCCCTGGGATCTTCATAAGGAAGCTGTGCCTGGAGGAAGAACCGTGAGGGGAGAGACTCCATCAGGCAAGGCCTCCTTCCATCTGCCTTGCTCCACCCTCTAGTCTCTGCTTCCCAATTTGTATTGTATTATTTTATGTACTGTGGCTTGCCGTTGTTTTATTGATTATAATTTAGAAATTATTTATTGTAACTGTTGAGTGGATTTCTCTTTAACTGTTATATGTTGATATTCAACAATTATTAGAACAGTATAATTAATGTTACTTTTTGATGTAGGTTGCTTATTTTAAAGTTTTATTATCACATTTTGGTATTGCATTAGATTGTTAAAAGATGTACATTTTTTGTTTCTTCAGCACGTAAACCGCCTTGAGTATTGTAAGATAGAAAGACGGTATACAAATTAAAAATGATGATGATGATGATGAGCCCCATCTGCCCCTCATTTTCCTTGACAACACATGCGGTAACTGCCTTCTTGACCATTGAACCCACTACTGGTCTCGTCCACTCAATCCACCAGAGCCTGTCTTTCCAGGTAGGGGCAGTCCCTACCTTGCTGAAGGTTTGAGACCCATTGGCTACCCTCACCTGGTTTAGACAGCCAGTTGAAGCAGTCTCACAATGTGGCTGCTGTTGCATGCTGGCAGCTTCTAGGAGCCACAGCTGTGAGCGCAGGATGCGGACCAAAGAGGGACAAACTACCCCAGATACAGCACAATGTGTGTGTCCCCCACCAGAGGTACTACCCCTCCCCTAACACCCCTTATGTATAGTATTTCACTGCACAGCACTTTAACATCTGCACTGAATTCATCCTGACAATAGCCTTGTGGGTCATCTCATTGTAACCAAGGAGCTGAAGCTCTGGGAAAGAGGTTGGTTTGGCAAAAAAATAATAATGCTTATACAGTGGTACCTCTGGTTACATACACTTCAGGTTACAGACTCCGCTAACCCAGAAATAGTGCTTCAGGTTAAGAGCTTTGCTTCAGGATGAGAACAGAAATTGTGCTCTGGCGACGTGGCAGCAGCAGTCGGCCCCATTAGCTAAAGTGGTGCTTCAGGTTAAGAACCGTTTCAGGCTAAGAACGGACCTCCGGAACGAATTAAGTACTTAACCTGAGGTACCACTGTATTGCAATTTTAAAGCATTTAGTTTAGTTTATTATTCATCACTTGCCACATCCTTTGGTCCAGCATGACTTACAGAAAATAGCAAAATACAGTGGTACCTCGGGTTACAGATGCTTCAGGTTACAGACGCTTCAGGTTACAGACTCCATTGACCCAGAAATAGTACCTTGGGTTAAGAACTTTGCTTCTTAACCTCAGGTTAAGAACGGACCTCCAGAGCAAATTAAGTTCTTAACCCAAGGTGCCACTGTACAAGTTATAACAAAATATGCATTAAAACAGTATATGTGCAACAACAAAAATGTTCATCCAAAAGATCACTTAAAAACAAAACATTCCTCCCCACGCAACAGAAGAATGAACAAAAGCTGGGCCATTGTTGTTTGAAAACGCCTAAGAGAATAAATATGTCTTTGCCTCGTGCCAAAAAGATGACAATGTTAGTACCAAGCCAACATTGTGTCTCTGAGACAACTTCATAGTACTAGATATTGAAGCTATGTTCTTTTTTTTTATTTGATTTTCTTAGGGTTCATCTACATATTCAGACAAATCATGGGATGCAATGTTCATAGGATTGCACCATTCCAAGATGAAGGTGGATAGGGGGGTCACAAATCTGACTCTTTTCCGTTACTCAGATCTTTCTGCATAGGGAAGTCAGGGTGTGGGGTTTTAATCTCACTTTTTTGCTGCAGTGCTATTTTTCCCCAGCTACAAAGGATAAAATATACCCCGACTCCCAAAAAACCCATTATGCAAATGGAAGCAGAGAGTACAAAATCAGGAAATCTGTATCACATCGTTTCTCTGCATGTGTAGATCAGCTCTCAATCACCTGCATGTCCCCTTCTCCTATGATGGACACGTTTTTATGATGGGCAAATCCTGACCTCCCCTCCCACCCCAAAAAAGATGGTCTAAAATGGATGTTGTGCATCATTGGCAAAAATGATGGTGGGTAACATAATCTGTTTAAAGCAATATCTATTCACATTGCATAAAAAATTATACAATTATACAATTATATTGTTTGTGCTGCTTAGCTGCATTGACCTTATGCGTAACCCGAGGACAGCAGGCATGGTTAATGCCAGTGTGGTGTAGTGGTTAAGAGCGGTAGTCACCTAATCTGGGGAACCGGGTTCGCGTCTCCGCTCCTCCACATGCAGCTGCTGGGTGACCTTGGGCCAGTCACACTTCTCTGAAGTCTCTCAGCCCCACTCACCTCACAGAGTGTTTGTTGTGGGGGAGGAAGGGAAAGGAGAATGTTAGCCGCTTTGAGACTCCTGAAGGGGAGTGAAAGGCGGGATATCAAATCCAAACTCTTCTTCTTCTTCTTCTTCTAATGTATTATTCTCCCAGGGAGATTCACCTGGCACCCACATTACTTTGTTGCTAGCACCAGGAAAATCTTTTTTATTTTATTTTCACAGGCTTTAAACAAAGAAACAAAATAGCCAAGAACTTCCTCCACCACTGATTGTAGGGGACTGCACTAGACAACCCTCGGGGTCATCTGTGATTCTATGATTATTTTTTTAAAATATATTTATTAAGCAATTTCAACATAGCAACTTAACAAACCATATAATCACATACATTATTTTCCCCCTCCCCCCACTCCATCCCTCCCTCCCTCCCTCCCCACCCCACCAGGGACCTCCCTCAGCTCCTCTCTCTGATTTCTCTGCACATATTATTCTCTGCCTGTTATGAAATTATACTTATCCTTGCCTTATCTATCTATCATGTTATCAACCAATAAATTTGTGTATGTTTATTCAAAATCTGCCAAGGAGTCCAATTCATTTTGTCGTCTTTTTAGATAATTTGTAAAAAGTTCCCATTCTTCCTTACAGTCACAGTTGTCCTTATCCCGCAGTTTGTATGTCAATTTAGCCAACTCTGCATAGCTCATCCATTTTTCTTGCCACTGTTCTTTCGTTGGGATTTCCTCATTCTTCCATCCTTGTGCTATCAAGACTCTTGCTGCTGTTGTAGCATACATAAATACATTCTTTGTTTTTCTTGGCAGATCTTGTCCTACAATCCCTAACAAAAATGCTTCTGGTTGTTGTTTTTTTACAAATGTCATTTTAAACATTTTTTTCAATTCATTGTATATCATTTCCCAATTTTTTAAAACTTCTCTACATGCCCACCACATATGATAAAAGTCCCTTCTTTTTCTTTACATTTCCAACATATGTTTGACCCGGTTTTATACATTGTTGCTATCTGTACCATCTATATACCATCTATACATCATTTTCATATAATTTGTGATTCTATGATTCTAACTGTTCCCCACTAGCCATGTCTCCCACAGGTGACTGGGAACCCCAGCAGGGAAAAAGGGTCTGGGAAGAAGAAAAGAAGAAGGCTTTAGCTGATGGTTCCCAAGCTGTGTTTATTGCATTTGTGGGACATTTGGATCAGCCCTAAGCCTTTAAGCAGATAATTAGGCAATAACTGCTTCCTATAGCCAGCATATGATTCTCTTGAAAGTCTGGAACATCAAGCTATTTGTTTTTTGCTGCTTCTTATTTATGAGACCCTTTTTACAATATCATTCCTGTATCTAAGTTTTTCCAAAGTCACTAAAGTGATTTACAGGAGACTTATCAATTTCATGTGAATGCACCGAGGAATGCAAGGATTTTCTCAAATTCTTTCCCACAAGAAGTTTCAATTTGCTCATCGTCCCCTCTCGGTATCTGGTTTCGAGACATGATGTGCCGAATTACCTTTAATATCACTTCTGCAGATACAATGCATTAGTAGGGAAAATTAGACACAATTCATTTATATCTGATGTGCTGCTGTTCGTCGCTCTCTTGTCTTTAGGTTGTCAGAGTCTCAAATTAAAGGCAATTGGAGAAGCTTGCCTGCAATTTAAGAGATTGCTGTTAAGGGGAATGTAATACTTTACATCTTTGTCAGGGAGACAGAGAGGCAGCTGTTGCATGTTCTTATGTTTTCAATAGGATATTATTATTATTATTATTATTATTATTATTATTAAAAAATATTCTTTCATTGGTTTGTTTATATACCACTTTACAGCCCAAAGACTGAAGTTGTGAACAGATTTATACAAAAGTACAATAAATACAAATATATAACCTGCATTTCATCTAAATCAGTCTTTGGCAACCTTCACTGACTAGGGGCTGATGGGAAGAGCAGTCAAAAGCAGTTACAGCAAGAGCAGCAATTAAATCTAGTGTTTGCCATAACAGAAATATTTGTATTGATCTCTCTTTTTTAGTTGGAATATACATTGCATAGTATACAATTTGTATTGCCTTTCCATTATTATTTTCATTTTGGCATGCAGCTTTTGCCGCAATATACTAAAATAAAATTTTAAAAAATCCTGATTTTTTAGCTAGCAAAATGATAAAAGCATGGGACGTTGCAATTCTAAGTCCCATTTGCTTTAGATGTTCCTATGAAGTTCAGTAGACTTCTCCCAAAATAAATGGGATAAGAATTGTAGCCACTGACATGAAGAAAAATTGTAAGTTTTATTCCTCTACTTCTTGGATATGTACCTTAGCACGCTTTCTGATTTCACGTGCCTTGTGCATTTCTTTCTCCAGGTTGTAAACTCCTTGGGGCTAGCTCAAGGCTGTAAGACCAGGAACTGACCAAGCACTCCAGAGTCCCAAGCTAACATGATCAGATGAGAGGCTGTCGTTTACTATTAACAGACTGGCAAATTTTAAGGTCAGACAAGGCCGCAGACATAATTCAGCCCAATATCCTGCACAACATAGACCAGCTAATTTCCATTGCGCCTTCAAGGCAATGCATGGAAAGCTGGTTTATAGACCTTCATAGCAATATGGTTGCCACTTTCCCATAGCATTTTTCAACACTGGTATGGTGGCAAGTGGCTTTTATAGGATAAAACAATGTACTCTCCCCCAGGAGACAGAGGACCCAGAATGACTTTTCTACAGAGCTTTAGGCTGTTTCATGCCTTACACTAGATTATGTTGCAAAAAGTGCTCTGCAAATTGTCACTCAGTTCATCCATGAAACTTTCCTCCACCAGGAACCAAGTCTTATTAGCAGCAGACAGCTCTCTTGGGAGTTTACATTGGGAGCTGTCCTAGGTGCTGACTCTGTCTGGGCTAGCTGGAAGAATCTTGCTATCTGCTACCTACTGCTGGACCATCACCATATCCTAATCCTGTTTTCACAGCTGGACCACAACAGGATGCACCCGATGATCAGATTTGCAATGGAGTAAATGGGGATGCAGGTGGCGCTGTGGTCTAACCCACAGGGCCTAAGGCTTGCTGATCAGAAGGTCAGCGGTTCGAATCCCTGCAATGGGGTGAGCTCCTGTCAACCTAGCAGTTCAAAAGCACACAAAGTGCAAGTAGATAAATAGGTACCATTCCGGCGGGAAGGTGAACGGCATTTCGGTGCACTGCTCTGGTTTGCCAGAAGCGGCTTAGTCATGCTGGCCACATGACCCGGAAGCTGTATGCCGGCTCCCTTGGCCAGTAGAGCGAGATGAGCGCCGCAACCCCAGAGTCGTCCTCGACTGGACCTAACGGTCAGGGGTCCCTTTACCTTTACCTTTAACCGATCCTAACCTCCACTTCAAGACGAATATCCTAGGGCATAGACAAAATAATAAATTTCCATGGAAGAAATAGTCAAATCGAATGCTTACTCGCCCATGTCTTTTGCACAGCTGTTAAATGCTATTACAACCGGCCCCAAGATGATGGAGAAGAAAGGATACATTTCTGGTCAGAAACACTTTGCTTCTTCACATTCTACTTGCCTTGAAAACCAACTGGGATGTCAGGCATGTTCCCAACTCCACAGTCTTGTCATACACACCAGTAGCACAAGGGCAATTTTACTTTGATTGATACAGATAAAAAAAAGACTCCTCCACTATACAAGGGAAACACGATATAGTCAGGCAGAGAAGCAATTGTCATAAGCAAGCCTGTGTTTCCTGGTCAAAGATGAATTTCCAGATCCAAAGGTTCATTTCCTTTTCACTTTGTGACAGAAAAGAGCATTTGACAGGCTTCCAGCTCTTCAGAAGTCCACTGACAACGGCAAAAATTGACAGTCCTCAGATCGCAATGTGGCACAACAGGCTACTGTGTTCTTGTTTCGCAAATCAAAGGCAGCTTTCAATCCTCAACCCCCTTTCTTGCACGAACTCTTATATGGAAACTACCTGTGATTAACCCTTCCGTATAACAAACCTGTTTGCAAGTTTGGTTAATACTATGCTTCAAAAATATATATATGAAAACTCTCATTGCTGTCATTATCATAATCTAAGAAGTAAATAAGGCTGCAACCGTAAGCACATTTACAAGTGAGTAAAATAGCATTGAACACAATGGGGCTTACTTCTGAGTAAATATGCATAGAATTGCACTGTAAGTGGGTTACTTTGGCCACAGGCTGTAACCAATGTGCAGATCAGAACTAAGGCTGTAGTCCTAACCCCACAAGTTTGGGAGTAAGCCCCAATGAATTCAGCATGATTCACATCTGTGTAGAAAGGGTTAGGATTGTGTTATTAGTGTTTCACTGGCTTTCACACTTCCCAGTTATTAACTCAAAAATGATATATTCAGAAATGTGTATTTTGAGAGAAAATGTATGTAGAAATTAATATTTATGCTCTAGTTAAATGCAAGTTTTCATTTGGATTTTTAAAATAGAAATTACTATGGCATCAGGGCTGGGCTGTGGGCAGTGACCTAGGGAAAGGGAGGAGCTGGGTCCAAGAGGTTTGGAGGGCAAACCAGAAGGCAGGACTAGAGAACAAGTTGGGAGTAAGGCCAGAAATGAGGGACAAGTTAGAGCTGAGGCAGACTTTTATGCTGGAGCAAGGCTTAGCTGCAAAAGTAAGTCCTTTATACCCCATCATGCTCAGGAGGAGCTAAAGGCCAGTTTGAGCAGGTGGGACCAGGGCAGAGCTGGAAATGTTCTTCCCTGATAAACTGTGAAACAGGTTATATGGATCAGTACCTGAAATATGGGAATGGGATGGAATGGAATTAAAGGCGCACACACATAAAAGTGGCATGGGTCAGAAATATGATAATTTATCCATTCCTCATTCAAACCAAAGGTCATGACAAACTATACTTTGATGAAGAGGATGAAGGATGTGTTTCTCAACCTGGTGCCCTCCAAATGTTTTAGACTACCATTCTTATGGCTCCCAGCCAGCATGTCCAACAGACAGGTGTGATGGGAGCTCTAATCCAAAATATCTGGAAGGCACGAAGTTGAGGAAAGCCGGTCTACATAGTCATAGATCACTAAGACAATATCTTATAGAGCAACATAAAAATCCAGCTGCAGTCAAATCAAAACAACCAAAAAGCAGAAGACAAAGCAGATATTAATCCAAGGGTAACCAACATCTACAGTTAGAAGTTACAGTTAGAACTGGATATGGAACAACTGATTGGTTCAAAATTGGGATAGGAGTATGACAAGGCTGTATATTGTCTCTCTGCTTATTTAACTTATATGCAGAATTCATCATGTGAAAGCCTGGAATGGATGAATCCCAAACCAGAATTAAGATTGCTGGAAGAAATATCAACAACCTCAGATATGCAGATGACACAACCTTGACAGCAGAAAGTGAGGAGGAATTAAAGAACCTTTTAATGAGGGTGAAAGAGGAGAGCACAAAATATGGTCTGAAGCTCAACATAAAAAAAGAAGATCATGGCCACTGGTTCCATCACCTCCTGGCAAATAGAAGGAGAAGAAATGGAGGCAGTGAGAGATTTTACTTTCTTGGACTCCATGATCACTGCAGATGGTGACAGCAGCCACGAAATTAAAAGACGCCTGCTTCTTGGGAGAAAAGCAATGACAAACCTAGACAGCATCTTAAAAAGCAGAGACATCACCTTGCCAACAAAGGTCCGTATAGTAAAAGCTATGGTTTTCCCAGTAGTGATGAATGGAAGTGAGAGCTGGACCATAAAGAAGGCTGATCACCAAAGAATTGATGCTTTTGAATTATGGTGCTGGAGGAGACTCTTGAGAGTGCCATGGACTGCAAGAAGATCAAATCTATCCATTCTTAAGGAAATCAGCCCTGAGTGCTCACTAGAAGGACAGATCTGAGAAGCTGAGGCTCCAATACTTTGGCCACCTCATGAGAAGAGAAGACTCCCTGGGAAAGACCCTGATGTTGGGAAAGATAGAGGGCACAAGGAGAAGGGGACGACAGAGGACGAGATGGTTGGATAGTGTTCTCGAAGCTACAAGCATGAGTTTGACTAAACTGCAGGAGGCAGTGGAAGACAGGAGTGCTCTGGTCCATGGGGTCACGAAGAGTCGGACACAACTAAACAACTAAACAACAACAACCAACATCTCTATTCTCAAGGAGGGGGACACTGTATTTTCCAGACATATGGATATATATGTTGCCTTATACTGTACCATTAAGCTCAATATTGTCTGGTGGATGGAATATTTACATAGGAGCCCTGGGTTCAAATTTTGTTTTGCTAAGTCAGTTACAGGTCCTTTAATGGATCTTTGATGGACGACAAAGCACGTATTGAGGGGAAAGACTGATCTGAAAAAAATAAACTTCTAATCTAAAACCTCCCCAAACAATCAATGAACCACCCTTTTACACAAAGAAACAACAACAATTTATTATTTATACCCCGCCCATCTGGCTGGGTTTCCCCAGCCACTCTGGGTGGCTTCCAACAAAACACTACAATACAATAACCTGTTAAACATTAGAAGCTTCCCTAAGCAGTGCTGCCTTCAGATGTCTTCTAAAAATTTGGTAGTTATTTTTCTCTTTGACATCTGGTGGGAGGGCGTTCCACCAGGGCAGGTGCCGCTACTGAGAAGGCCCTCTGCCTGGTTCCCTGTAACTTGGCTTCTCGCAGCGAGGGAACTGCCAGAAGGCCCTCAGCGCTGGACCTCAGTGTCTGAGCAGAACGTTGGAGGTGGAGACGCTCCTTCACAAAGAAACCATCCCTACAAGACCTTCACCCAGACAACCTACGTATCAGATCACCAAATCCCTTGTTCCAGCTGTAGGGAGCCTCTGGAACAGCGACATGCAGTCCGCGACACAGCAATGTTGACTACGTCACCTGCACTAAAGCTCATTCCAGGCTCTCTGCCCCATTTATACCTGCCCCAACCAGGTGGGCCTGAATGCCTCCATGGCCCAAACCTGTGGTGATTGTGGCATCTCCCAGTCCCACAATCTGGGCAATTGAGCCCGGCTGTGCCACCATCAAGGGCAGGAGTGCTCCTGCGAGGACCTACAGCCTCAACGGTAGGGTTGATTGCGCAAAGCAAATCCTACACCTCCTTGATCCTCTTGCACGTTTCCACTACAAATCCCCAGTCAGCCAATATGCTTACTGGGTTAGTCATTTAGGAGTCTTCTAACCATCTCACAGGGCTGTTGTCAAGATAAAATGAGACAATATCATGTATGTCACTCTCAGCTTCTTGGATGAAGGGTAGGATAAAATATATTAAATATAAATATATCTAACAGCAGTATAATCACTTCTTGCTCTTACAAGAAGCCAAGAAGTATTAGTAATGCCTAGAATTGCCCATATCCACCCACATGCTGATTGAGATATTAATTAGTTGTGGATTGCCATTTTTCCCAGCTGCTGAAATCAAACAGGGTAGGAAATTACTTTATTTTCAGGCAAAATTCCCCAGCTGCATAAGTTATGCACAGTTCTTTTCCATAGGCTGTGTGTGTGTGTGTGTGTGTATGTTTAATGGACTCAAAATCAAAGAATAACTGTGGGGGAAATAGCCAGACCTGTCTAACAACACTGAAGATGCCCATCTGTTCTAGCAGTAGGGATCTCGATCACTGAATTTCTTCCTCCCCTTCAACATAAATAAACATAATATGGAAATTGAACTTTATTGGTTCTGGTAAACAATAGGATTTTAAATGGCCTAAAATCGGATTAACATATTGTTACAGTCGTAAAGTTTGATTTAAACAATTGTGATTTCTTATGAGGGCCTTCACAAAATATCTATTTTACATATGATACAAGCCCCGACTGAGATTTTTTAAAGAAAGCTGACATTGTTCAAACATCCCTTTCTTATTAGCCAACAAGAACAATTAGGAAATGTTTCCAGTAACTTTAATCTCTCTGCCTGAATACACATTGTTCATTTTCTTATGTCAACAAATGCATGCTGATACTTTAAAACAGATTTCCATAAGCTAATTTACCTATTTCCCTATCCAGAAGACAGGACTTTCCTGACTGTTAATTCCAGTTGACAGTGAGTGGTTGAGTTGCTTTAGTCCTTGCAAAACAAGGTACTGTTGTGAAGTGATTTATAATGAACTCTATTTAGGGAAGAACTACAATGCTGATAAATTTTGACAACAACAAAAAATGCATTATTAATGAAATAATAACATTGGCAGCATCTTGAAAATAAGCTGATTGCAAAGAGTTCGTTTTCTTTTTTTGTACCCACCATTCATTTTCTGAGTTTGGAGATTTATCTCTGGGTGGAGAAGTTGTGATGGAAAAGAATGCTTAATTTATGGTGCTTTTTTGAAATATGGTGCTGCTGGGTTTGTGCCTTAAATGATGAGCCACGGATGCATGTAAAGTGAGATCCAATAGTAGTTTAAATCAGAGGTTTGTCATTTGCACCCCCATACAATGAGAAAATAACTGGTCAAGTCCGAGAACAGTTAGCTATTTGATTGATCACAAAATACTAGTCAAATGACTAGTCCAACAAAGTTCACATGTCGTTAAACAAAATTCAAGTGTTTAAGCATTAATTTGCTTGATTGCCTGACTTGGGAGGTTGAGAGAGGTTCATTTCTCCATTTTGCCTCCCATCAGTGTTCACCCCGTATTTTACCTGTTTTATTATGCAAGTAGGGACACGGGTGGCGCTGTGAGTTAAACCACAGAGCCTAGGACTTGCTAATCAGAAGGTCAGTGGTTCGAATCCCCGCGACGGGGTGAGCTCCTGTTGTTCGGTCCCTGCTCCTGCCAACCTAGCAGTTCAAAAGCACGTCAAAGTGCAAGTAGATAAATAGGTACCGCTCTGGCGGGAAGGTAAACGGTGTTTCCGTGCGCTGCTCTGGTTCGCCAGAAGTGGCTTAGTCATGCTGTCCACATGACCTGGAAGCTGTACGCTGGCTCCCTCGGCCAATAAAGCGAGATGAGCACCGCAACCCCAGAGTCGGTCATGACTGGACCTAATGGTCAGGGGTCCCTTTATTTTGCAAGTGGGTGGGCATAAAGAATGCTAGGTGGATCTTACAGTTTAGGTGTACTGGATAACTAGGTGGGGGGGAGCCCACTGTTGAAAATTCAGAACCAGGCATTGCTCTAAATCAAGGGCCTTCATTTTTTATTCAAGGACCCTGATGCACTTTGTCTTAGCTCTTTCAGTCAGCAGGGGAATAACTTGTAACAGATACTCAATTGATAATAAAAACCATTAAAAATTTCCACAAACTCTAATTTGCATGACAGTGTCTAATTAAAAAAAGTTGTTGTCTCATTAATACTAATATTCCAAACTAGCATTCAAGGAATCTTGAAGAGGGTCATTTTCCACTTCAGCTGATAAATATTTCTCATACCTCAATAGGGTGCAAAATTGATGCCATTGTACTGTTGGCTTCTTGGACATTAAATATATAAAAGAAGAAACCTACAGAGAAAGTCATTACCCAAATTCACTTCAAATTTTAAGATGAAAACTCCATTGTAACAATGCTTGCACTGTATATACATATATTTTTACATATTTCTGGGGCCAAGGAACAAACATGCACAAGGCACACACTTGAAATCGACACTCAGCAGGCATATTAGTTACCTGTAGGTGTGAGTCCTGGACGTGGGTGGTGCTGTGGGTTAAACCACAGAGCCCAGGACTTGCCGATCAGAAGGTTGGCGGTTCGAATCCCCGGGACGAGGTGATCTCCCATTGCTCGGTCCCTGCTCCTGGCAACATAGCAGTTCGAAAGCACATCAAAGTGCAAGTAGATAAATAGGTACCACTCCGGCGGGAAGGTAAACGGTGTTTCTGTGCGCTGCTCTGGTTCGCCAGAAGCGGCTTAGTCATGCTGGCCACATGACCCGGAAGCTGTACGCCGGTTCCCTCGGCCAATAAAGCGAGATGAGTGCCGCAACCCCAGAGTCGGTCACAACTGGACCTAATGTTCAGGGGTCCCTTTACCTTTACCTTTTAGGTGTGAGTCCTATTATGTAAAGCATTGTAATGGCCATACATAACACAGACAATCGGGGGTTGGGATTCATGTAGTCCCAAACTTTATTAATTGACCCTCCTTCAATTTATAGAACACCATCTGCTGAAATGATGATAAATCAGCCAGACTCAGATTACTTTGTAGTAGGAAGAGGAATGTAGCAAGGATATCACTGATCTCTGATAATGTTCACACTTTGTATAGAGCCCTTAGCAATGGTAATTAGAGGAGATAATGAAATTTGGGGGATTATATCTAGGAAAAGAAAATATAAAATCTCTTTTTACACTGGCAATGTAGCTGTAACATTTTCTGACCCAACAAAATCATTGCAAACAATCTTTTTAAAGGAGCTATACTATGCAAAAGAATCTGGTGTAAAGCAAGCTGGTGTAAGTTAAGCAGTGCCAGATTTATGTATAAGCTAAACAAGCTATAGCTTAGGGCCCCACTCTCTTGGGGGCCCCCAAAAAAAATTAAAGGGAAAAAAACTGGATGTACATTTCCAAAATATATGATAAAAAAACAAATAGAATAAAACCTACATACAGCAACAGTGTTTTGTGTTGTGTAGGCTCCTATGATGTAAGTAATGGGCCCCGCCTGCTAGCCTGCTCCCTAAAATATCACTGGTTTGCTCATTTCTATATCAATTACTTTGATAAAATACATATTTTGTTATGTGTAAATGGCTTTAGATACCTATTAGGTCCATAAATTACCAACAGCATATATTCAACAACAACAAAAACAGCGACAATTTGTTGTTGACAAAGGACAGCTGGGCGTATAAAGGGCCCCATTACCTTCAGTAGCTTAGGACCTCATCAAACCTAAATCCGGCCCTGAAGTTAAGCCAATGTGAAGTTACACCCAATTCAAATTATGCTTTGCTGCAGTCTGCGGCTGCCCTTCTTAAGCCTGGCAGAGGGAAAACAAGCCTTTAAAATAGGTTAACGGTTTGGAAGTTGCCAGGTCAAATGGCCAAGCTGAACAGGTTTAGGATGCAGCCTAAGTCTCCCCATTCTCTAGTCCCGTCCCTGCCACAGTCCCTGAAAACTTTTGGGCAATTTACACTGGCCTCAGCTCTGCTAGCTTCTGCTCAGCTGACTGAGTACCACCTGAGCTTGAATTTACAGTGGTATATCTTTGGCTGCATTAGGACTGAGGACATAATGTTGTCTGAACATGAAATCATCTACACCCTAAACTGCTCATCTCAGCAGATCTTGCCACACAATTGCCCCCTAAAGGTTTGCAAATATTGCTGAGTCTCCAAGTTTTTGCTGTTGTTGACAATGGAGGTGAATTGAAAACACTGGAGAATCACAGCGCCCACCATGGCTGCAGAGACTGGCAACTCATCACTGCTGAATCCCACATTGTTTTTGCTGTGTTAGCAGCATAGCTGTCAAGCGTCCCTTATTTGGCGGGAAAGTCCCTTATCCTAGCGCTGTGTCCCGCTGCTGTCCCTTATTGATGACGTCCCTTCAATTTCCCGGGTTTCAAAGGAAGCAGCTCCTCTCCCTCCCTCCCTGCCGGCCAGGGAGGAGGGAGGCTTTAACTGTGTTGCTTGGCTGCGTAGCTCACCCAATAAGGAGTCTAAAAACAACTGGGGGGTGGAGCTTGCATGCTTTGTGCCGATCAAATCGGCCGTGTTGCCTGGGGACTCGCCTTTGCTCAGCGCTTCCCAGCGGAGAGGTGGCGGTGGTTTTCCTTGCTGCATCCCCTTTGCCAGGTTACTGCACTGTGGGAACCACCGCTTGAGGCTTCGTTTGGCTGCTGGCTGGGCTTTCTGCCTTTGGCTCGGAGGGGCTCAGAAGTTGAACATACCTGTGTTCGGAAAATCCCTTATTTTGGCTGCTGATCCCTTATTTTTGAGGCTGCTGGTCCCTTATTTTCAAATCTGTAAGTTGACAGCTATGGTTAGCAGCACTGAAGTGACCTTCCTGGGGCACAGGCCTGGGCAATGTGGTGTATGGAGGTCCTGGGCTGCCCAGATGACAAGACTCATATCATATAATAGCAGCCTCACTGATATGGCCCAAAGGAAAGCAGAGCAATACATTTGGCACCAGCTTGGCTGCAGGAGCTGTCAGAAGGAGGCGTACAAGACACCATCCAACCACCCCCAAGTATAAAATTAATTAAACCTGAATTGTGAGGCCATTGTCTGATAAATTCCTAGAAGGATTCTGTTAATAAATTCTGTAATACTATGTGGAAGTCTAGACTTAAATATATTTCAAGTATATGGATAATGAACTCCTGTAGTCAATTTATCCTTGCACAATGAATGATCTCTTCCACTCCTGTGCATGCCTTAAATCTGTTCTGGGCTTTCCACCAACCCTTCAGAGCATATTTGGGGTAGTGTAGGGCACATATGTGGGGCGGAGGGGGGAGCCCCTCGCAATAGCGCTAATCCTTGTATTAGCCAGAAATGTAGTTGGTTACTCCCAGAGTAATAATTTGGAGACCCTCCAAAATTCTAGTAATAAATTGCGTAGAAGAAGCAATGGCAAGATTTGATCTCTTCCTTCTTTCAAAACAGATGAATGGTACCATTGCATCTTCTTTAACAAGGGCTACATATACACAGCTTTGCCCCAGCTACTCTGCATGCGTTACCTTCCATAATCTTTTCTAGCAAACAAGTTTTTTTGTACTGTTAATTATATTCTTCTTATAAAATATATACAATTAATAAAAATTAACACTGCACCATTTTCAGCTTCCTATTCAGTTGCTTTTATTTAATTTCCTGAAAATATTGATGCCAACAGGCAAATGAACATGGGCTTCCTTTATAAAGACTAGTTTACTATCATTATGGAGTTTAATATTAATTATCCTCTATACTTCATTGGATTTACTGAAGTGCTTTGCTGGATGGCCTCCAACCACTAACAGGGAAATGAAATTAAACAGAAAGGTTTGGCTATATTTAAGAGTATTGTGTAAGTATTTTAGAGCCGACTTATAATTAAAAAGGTTGTAAACTTAACACAGAGAGTGCAAGTGTCGTGCCTCAACTGTGGCTCTTCAACTCACCATGTCACTGGGAATTGATCATATATCACAAGCAACTTAATCAAATAGAAGATCTTAATAAATGCAGGATGCCTTACAAATGTTTAGCAAAGATTTATAGATCCTAAAACAGTAATAAATGAGTGCAGTCATATCTATAATATTCTGTTTTATAGTCCGAGAAACAAATGCCCTGGCTTAGAGAAGAGGAAGTACTCATTAATTGCTTGAAAAATAGTTGAAGAGAGAACAAACAAGCGTACTGTCTTTCATCTCCCCCCATTTTCCTTATATGCAAGGGAGAGCCTTTGGGATCACTTGGGTGGGGGCAGAGAGAGGGAGGGAAGGTCAGACCAAAGGCATCAGAAGAACCATCCTGCAGATACTTAACGTCAGGACCAGAAAAGGTCCAGACTTGGAGTTAGGATGGCCATTTACACTTTTCCAAAGAGGAGGAAATACACTGTGGGAAAAGGCACTGATCTGCATAAAATTTGCATATACTAATTGATGCACATGCATTTATAAATATTTATCATCATGTAAATAGAAATAACGTACACCAGAACTTCAGGAATGGAGTTGGGAAGGTGGAAAGCGAGCTTAGCATTTGTATGGGGTGAGGAGGGAAAAGGGGACACGGGTGGCGCTGTGGTCTAAACCACGGAGCCTCTTGGGCTTGCCAATCAGAAGGTCGGCAGTTTGAATCCCCACGACGGGGTGAGCTCCCGTTGCTCGGTCCCTGCTCCTGCCAACCTAGCAGTTCGAAAGCACACCAAAAGTACAAGTAGATAAATAGGTCTCCGGCGGGAAGGTAAACAGCGTTCCCATGCACTGCTCTGGTTTCAGTGTTCTGTTGCGCCAGAAGCGGCTTAGTCATGCTGGCCACATGACCCGGAAAAACAGTCTGTGGACAAACGTCGGCTCCCTTGGTCAGTAAAGTGAGATGAGTGCCACAACCCCAGAGTCATCCGCGACTGGACTTAACTGTCAGGGGTCCTTTACCTTTACCTTTTAAGGAGGTGGGGGAAATCTAGGAAGTTAATGTGGGGGGAAATGACAGTGGAGTTGGCCCATGGTGCAACCAGGGGCACAGCCCTAAGGTGGGTATTACTGGAGCTACACAGACAGAAGTACTAGATAGCATTGATTGGGCATAGGTGCAACAATATCTTTCAGCTATCTTAGTCTAGTTAGTGCCTGTCAGGCCTCAATAGGGTGTGTTGGGGGGAGTTAAGTTTTATTTATTATGATATTTGATTTGTTCAAACGATTCAAGCTAACTGTTTTCAATTCTGTTTTTCCTTCCTCTATAAAGCTCCCTATCCCATTGTAAATATGCTTGGATTGGCGGCAAGGTGGGGCAGGGGGAGGAATAATTTGCTCCCAGAGTCAATAACGTGGTTTACAACTTGTCTCAGGTTTCTCAGAGATGGTTCGTGCCAGAGTAAGTTAATATATTTGGATCCTGGCCCCTGTTCATGCTTGTTCTATTGGCAGAAAAGTTACAACATAATTTAGGAGCCATTCAACTACATCCAAACCATATTTTAAAAAATGTCAAGCAGAACAACATTTTCAGTAGCTCCCAGGAATATCCTGTGGTAGAACATGAAAAAACAAGCATTTTCATTTGCAGATAAGGTTACAGTATGCCTATCTTCCAATGTACATGAACAGAGAACAAATTAGCACTTGCCAGTTGTGGCTGGCAGGCAAAAGTTCAAAGTTTATTAAGTTCAGGACAGACTGTTCATTTGGCTTAGGGATAAAAGCTGGAAAAATGGTTTCGTTTGGAAATCCAAACAGCGCAGCCTCAAATTCAACTTGGTTAGTTGGCCGGGGGTGGGGCATGTAGCTTGGAACATTGGCTGCACTAAACAAAAACATTTTTTTTTTTTAATGCAGTGAAGGATTCTTGCCAATGAGCCATGAAGACAGTGAAATGGGGAGGGGAGGGAGAAGGTGAGAGGAGCCCCTCTAACATATGCAGATAAATTATGGGTGACGACAGATGTAAAATTAAAAGAGGGCTCATGGTGGGTTCTTCCCAGATTTGCAATTATGGAACTGACAGAAGAGCATGCCAGGGAAACGAATGATGCTTCCAGCTGCTAGCCGTGACTCTTCCCACCCTCCTCCTCCTCCTCTGACTGGAGAAATTTGACAAGTCACCCGGCATGCAAAGGCCTAACATGGAAAGAGGCTGCACTGCTTCCATCTCAGGTAACCAGCTGTGGTGCACGTGGTTCTCCATCTGGAGAACTAGAGGGCCAAGGGATAAAGGGAGTTGGCGATTCAAGAAGTGGACTTGGTTCAACCTTAGATTCTCTGCTTTGCTCTTCTAGTTTCGTTGGGAAATCAAGATTGTAGTGTGACTGAAATATGCTTTGTGAGTCTTCTTTTTATCTTAGAGAACAGGTACCTGTAGCCATCCAGATGTTGTTGGACTACACCTCCCATAATCTCTGAGCATTGCTCGTGTTGACAGTGGCTTATGGGAGCTGGAGTTCAACAAGATCTGGAGGATCACAGGTTCGGCATCCCTGTATAATAGAGAGACCTATACAATTGCAAGGAGGTCAAAATATGGTCAACTACTCCCTGGATGTTGTAACAGCAATGACAACTGCACATAGAAAAGAGGGAAGTTTAGGACAGAGTCTGCTTCCTTGGTGATATGCTACCTTCCATTGAGCAGGTATATTGTGAATTGAGAAACATGAGATTCTCCTCCTGCCGTGTGAAATGATGCCATCCTATACACTGAATAGCACGTGGTTTAACTGCATATGAAGATTGACCCGGTGAATTTGTGAGAGGAAACAAAAGCCTCTGGATTAGACAGCTGAGTTCTTTCCTAGACATATTTCGGAAATAGGCTGCCATTTTCCCCACTGATGTGTGAATATTCAGCAAAATGTGATATTATTAAAGACAATGGAGGGTATATCAGACTGGGGTTGCAGCTCTGCTTGTTAAGAAATGCAATATGACATGAGAAGACATATAGCATGAAAGAGAAGGCATGTAGAATTGTGTGTGTCTTTTATATAGCCTTCTCTGTATTTATTACAGTTGCTTGAGGTTATAATTGTTCTTAGGCTATATGCTTGGTTTATTTTCTTGGTTTATTCACTTTGCAAAGCGCCAGAGACCTGAGGCAGTCTCCAGTGCCTTACCTCCAAGTCTCCTGCACCATGAAGTCTCCTGACGTGCAGACTGAAAGGTGTAACCCAAAGATCTAACCCCAAAGTGCCAAGCAAGGCATTCCAGCTGACTCACCACCCAGTCAGGTGACTCAAGTCACTGTCTCTGACTGGAAGGTGCTCACAAATATGCCTTAGCCAGGATAAGTGAGAAATGAGTGGTAAACTAGCACACTGCAAAGGGCTACAGAAATGTAGAATAACGCCCACCATATTATTTGTCATTTTGTGTCTGTGTATATGTGTGCGTTTAGTTAACAACTGCATGTGTACAGTTCCTGAAATATAAATGCACATCACTTAGAAGAATAATCTCACCTTGTGTTTGGGCATAGCCCAAAAATTAGAAAAACACATCACCAAATGAGGTAAAAACGGGCACAGTCTTGCACAAAATCTGCAAACTAATTTATGCAATTTACATAATCTAGGCATTGAAGCAGCAAAATGAAGGCAGGTTTATTTCTACTATCTAAGTTACAAAAGTAAAAATATCTAAGTTCAAAATGGTGTTTAACATGCATGGTGGTGAACTTGGAAGCAGGTCAAAGAAAGCAGAGAGATGCCCAGGCAGAAAGGAAGTAGGCAGTGTTACAGTTTCCAGCCAAGGCAGATAAAGGAAGTGATCTCACAAAGTTCTCTCTAGCAAATTTTAGAGGAAAGCTCCGTGAGTTTCAGCCCCTCCATGCTCCTATTTGGCAAAATGTGAATTGTTGGTTTGACTGCAGTAACGTCCCGCGTTGCTCACCTGGTTTTTCAATGCAAAGGGACAGGGAGGTTGGCACAGTCTGGTTGCAACAATGGAAATAACAAATTGGCTTTGTGGCTGAACTTCCACCACATTGACCTCTCTGCCATGTCTCCCCTCCCTTATGGCACTTTTGGTTGCTGGCAGTGGCTGCCATGTTGGGAAGCTAGGTCAAGCAACACTGCCCAAGGACTGCTACTACTCTTATGACTGGGGAGATGCAGACAAATGAAGTTTGTGACTGCATTGGCCGTGGTCAATGGATTGTGTGGTTTGTTCCACGTGGTAGTTAGAACCATGTGGATACATGTCACGCTCAATGGGCTTTTGACATAAGAGACACCAATTTGCTTACAATCTAAAATTTGATGCAGGAAGAACAGAGGATGTAGCCCAATGGCAGAGCTTCTGCTTTGAATGTAGAAGGTCCCAGGTTCATTCCCTGAAATATTCAGGTAGGACTGGCAGAGATGCCCTGCCAGAAATTCTAGGGTGCCAACACCAGTTGGTGCAGACAAGCAGGGCCGTCTTTACCCAGGGTGCAAGGGGTGCAGGGCACCCGGGCACCGAATTCTGGGGGGCCACCAAATGTATACCTACTGTATACTGTTCCCTCTCGATTGGTGGCAGTGAAAAGCAATGGAGCTGCGTCGTTGTTACAGGTGAGCGATTTCTCTCTTAAAAAAAGGTCAACAACTTTGGCTTCCCTCTTCCCCAAAAAAGCTGGGAAGATCTTTGCACCCTGGCAGCACATATGCTAAAGATGGACGTGCAGACAATACTGAACTGGATGGACCAAGGGTCAGATTCAAGGTTGCATTCAGATGCGAGTTTTGTTGTGTTGGTTTTACTGATTATAATGCTAGCACTTCTGTCCCGATTGCTAAAGTTCCTGCTGCACTGAAGTACCTGATGTAGCTTTTTGATCAATATACACCACCATGTCTCCTAATTTTTAAATGGTGGGAAAAAACTGAATGGTGGGATACTTCACTAGGTTTCACCACATGGATGCTGCTAGTATGATCATGAAAACTGTGGGGAAATTATAACACAAAACTCCAGCAGTTTTCTGAGTTAAAGGGTATACAAACAGATTTTCTTTCTGGAAACAGTAAACATAAGGTTACCAGATTCCCCCCCCCCCCCCATGAATCCAGGGACACTTTTCAACTTCCTACTAAATAGATGGATTTTGTCAGGGGACTGATTTGTAAATCCGGGGACTGTCCCCTGAAACGGGGACATCTGGTAACCTTAGGTTAGCAAGGAAATGAGCACTAACCATCTTCTAGATTCCAGGAGTGGCTTTTATGTCATGTGAAAGACCATCTAAAATATTATAATAAAAGGTAGGGAAACATCAGGAATGTGGAATAAAGTGCCACCTGAATGCATCCTCAGTATAAGGCAGCTTTCCATGTTCTTAGGAGGTAGAATACAGAAGTGGAGGCAGGGGTAAAAAACCTGTGGCCATCTCAGTAACATTAGGGTCACCATATTTCAAAAAGTAAAAACCAGGACACCCCCAAAATTGAAAAACATGATTTTTGGATTGACTTGCCTAAGATCCAGGACAAAGTGCCGCCTTTCAGAAATTCCCCCTGGACGTCAATTCTGCCTCTAAAATCCCAGTACAGTGGTACTTTGGGTTGCATACACTTCAGGTTACATACGCTTCCGGTTACAGACTCCGCTAACCCAGAAATAGTGCTTCAGGTTAAGAACTTTGCTTCAGGATGAGAACAGAAATTGTGCTCCGGCGGCGGCGGCAGGAGGCCCCATTAGCTAAAGTGGTGCTTCAGGTTAAGAACAGTTTCAGGTTAAGAACAGACCTCTGGAACAAATTAAATACTTAACTCGAGGTACCACTGTAATGTCCAGAAAAATCCAGAAATATGGCAGCCCTAATTACTGTAATGTGTGCTTAGCTATCAGCATAGTTATAATAAGGGTGAGAGCTATTGGTGGTTATGCTGAAGGTTTGAAGGGAAAGGTGGGTTTTGAGAAGGAATTTGAAGGAAATATGAGAGGGTTTAGAAAAAGGTATGCTAGCGACGACACAGAAACTAGCCAGTTGGCACTCTCCAAAGCCGGTTCAAACTGAACTGTGATACAAACCAGCTGAAAAGGGTTTTCAGGGCTCATCAGGGAAGAAAGAGATGATATATTCATACTGAACATTGGTGATGGAGCTTCCAAGCTGGTTTCACTGCTCTAAAAAGGTTGCTTATTTCTTAACCATCTTTTCCCAGCACGCTTTCCTCACAAGGAATCTATCTCTTGGAAAGACTTGCCCTTGGAGTGGGAAATATGAAATTCTATCTGCAGCATTGTTGATGTGTCTCTGTACAGGAGAAATGGAACCATTTCAAGACTGTTGATCAAAATAAATGTTCCAATTGACCTAGTTAGAGAGGAGAGATATTGCTAAGCAATGCCTTACTCCATTAAAGGGTTAATCATTTTTGCATGCTATTCTTCCCCCTCTTTTTCTTTTCTTTCTTTTTTTTTTTTGAAAAGGCTTATTTAAATGTTTATCAGTTGTGCAAAGTGGAGCAGCACTAGAGAGACACAAGGGAAAACCGATCATTGCCTATGCATGGCATCGTTGTAGGAAGATTAAAATAACATTGAGTATATTCTGTAAATGAAGGAGAGAACTAAAAAAAAGCCTCCAGAGTCCATTATAAATTTTAATAATACATCAAGGTAATGTAACTGAATAACCGATCTCTAAGGGAAGAAACACAACATTTGGCTAATATTACAATTTAAATTATGAAAACAAAAAGAGCTTTTAGTTAATCTTGTCTTTCTGCTTTTATTCTTCAGGCTTTTTTTATTTTTTATTTATTTTTCCCTGAATCCAAAACACCATGTAAACAAATAAAAGTATGGGAGAAAAATAAACAGTTTGGCATCTCAGTAGATTAATTAATGCGCTTCAGCCTTGGCACCAGTAGGCGAAAATTATGTGCATAAATAATATCACTAATTAAAAAGATGCAGATTAACATGCAAATAATGTTAATGAGGATCTGCAATTCCAGAGTGGATTCGCATAACATCAACAATTTAATGGGTTGGAAGGCTTGTGTTTGCATTACATTAATAAATTTCAAAGACCTTGCATAAAAAAGTTCTGTCGGAGCCTCTGTATCCCACTTGTGAGTTGTAAATTCTGTGGGCAGTTGCAAGCACTCATCGGCAGATGCCCAAGTCATTATCTCAAAGGCTGCTGAGAAGGTGCCGCGCGCCAGTGTAACCAGCTGTTGGGAACTGGGCAGTGGGCACCAGGACCTGCCAATTATTCATATTATTTGGGGAGTCTTGATATTTATTTAAAATGATTAATATTTTGTGCTCTGCATCTTGATCTGAAGGGAAATCATTTTTAGCAAGTAAAGTTGTTCTCTTTTTTTCCTCTTCTTTTTTCCCCCCTTCAAAATATCTTCTTAGCCTTTGATGTGTCATGGATGGTTGAATGCATAATGGAATTGATTAAGCAGACATAATTTCTAACCATGGGCAAAACAATATAAGATGTCTTTCATGATGTAATCTAATGCCGAGATAAAAATATAGCTGCATCAAAAATCCAAATGAGTCATAATAACCCAGATTTTATTTTAATTTTATTTTTTGTTACACAATAAGAAAAGTCTTCTATTGCTGTTCTTATAAATGGAGCGGGGGGGGGCAGGGAGCTCTTCATAGATTAGCACAAACCTTCTTTTTTTTTTTAATGCCAAGTTGCTCAACATAGGCCTTTTTTAAAAAAAGTAATGCCTGAGTTTTCACTATCTTTTGAAATATGATATAAATGGAGCTGATGTACTATAGTAGTTAACAGTGCAGGCCTATATATGTCTACTCAGAAGCCACTGAGTTCAATAGCAATTACTTCAAGGTAATCATAGGACGGCAGATTAAGGGACTGAGTCACAAAGCCCTTGGTTTGAATCTCACCACGGCCATTAAATCCCTAAGTGACTTTAGATTCTCTCACCCTCAGTCCTCCTATCTCACGAATGGAAATAATAATAATGACCGTGAGGAGAACCCCAGCCATGTACCCTGGTAAAGTTTTGTTTTAAGGAATGCAGAAGGGAATTCACACTATTGTATTTACAGTGGACACTTGGGTTGCGAACGTGATCTGTGCGGGATGCACGTTCGCAACCCGCAGCGGCGCGTCTGCGCACACGCGGGTTGCAATTTGGCACATGCGCAAAGCGCGATTTAGCACTTCTGCGCATGCGCGAACGCTAAACCCGGAAGTAACCCGTTCCAGTACTTCTGGGTTTCGGCGGTCCGTAACCTGAAAAAACGCAACCTGAAGTGTCTGTAGCCCGAGGTAAAGGTAAAGGTAAAGGGACCCCTGACCATTAGGTCCAGTCGTTACCAACTCTGGGGTTGTGGCGCTCATCTCGCTTTATTGGCTGAGGGAGCCGGCGTACAGCTTCCAGGTCATGTGGCCAGCATGACTAAGCCGCTTCTGGCCAACCAGAGCAGCGCACGGAAATGCCGTTTACCTTCCCGCCGGAGTGGTACCTATTTATCTATTTGTACTTTGACGTGCTTTCGAATTGCTAGGTTGGCAGGAGCAGGGACCGAGCAATGGGAGCTCACCCCGTCGCAGGGATTCGAACCGCCAACCTTCTGATCGGCAAGTCCTGGGCTCAGTGGTTTAACCCACAGCGCCACCCGCGTCCATAACCCGAGGTATGACTGTATTATTAATTAATTAATTAAATTTATATACCGCCCTTCATCAAAAGATCTCAGAGCAGTTCACAGAATAAAATATAAGAGAAAACACAAGTAAACACAAGTAAATGATTAAACCAAAGACAATGAAACAATAACCCCCGCTTCCCACAGACACATTTAAAAGGCTGGAGAATATTTAATCAACCAAAGGCCTGCTTGAAGAAGAAGGTTTTTGCCTGGCGCCTAAAAATATATAATGAAAGTGCCAGGCGAGCCTTCCTGGGGAGGGCATTCCACAAACAAGGAGGTACTGCAGAAAAGGCCGGTTCTCATGTTGCCACCCTCTGGGCCACTCCTGGAAGAGGCACACAAAGAAGGGACTCAAATGATCAATGCAGAGTCTGGGGCGGTTTATATCTATATAAAGATTTAACTGTATATGACAGGCATAGGCAAACTCCGGCTCTCCAGATGATTTGAGACTACAATTCCCATCATCCCTGACTACTGGTCCTGTTAGCTAGGGATCATGGGAATTGTAGTTTCAATACATCTGGAGGGACCCCTGACCATTAGGTCCAGTCATGGCCGACTCTGAAGTTGCAGCGCTCATCTCTCTTTATTGGCCAAGGTGGCCGGCGTACAGCTTCCAGGTCATGTGGCCAGCATGACTAAGCCGCTTCTGGGGAACCAGAGCAGCGCATGGAAACACCTTTTACCATTCCGCCGGAGCGGTACCTATTTATCTACTTGCACTTTGACGTGCTTTCCAACTGCTAGGTTGGCAGGAGCAGGGACTTAGCAACGGGAGCTCACCCCGTCGTGGGGATTTGAACCGCTGACCTTCTGATCAGCAAGTCCTAGACTCTGTGGTTTAACCCACAGCACCACTCACATCCCAACTGTCATATTAAGTTGTGTTAAAACAAAGGTAGCTCCAGGACCGAGGTTTCTGTCTTTATGCATTGACATGGTGGATTGAAAACTAGTGAGACTGAATGTGTCAGTCAGTGGAAACTCTGCCTCATACCATTGGACCAGGGTCGTGGCCTATTTTCTTTTTGGAAGACAGGAGGCATTCCACCCAGTTTTGATGTGATCAGCTGGAGAGGGATGCTGGTTGGAAATAATAGAGCCCTGTCAGTTGGGGTTAGTCAGTTGTGAGTGTCTGAAGCAGAAACAAAGGTGGAAGATGGAGCCTTAGGAACTTGGGGTGCCTGAGAGCAGCCAATTGCTGACGTCACTGACTGGAGATGAGAAAATCTGGAGATGAGGTATAATGCTCTGTTAGGAATATAGATCTGTGTAGCCCTGCAGTACCTGGTCAGAATCTGGCAAGACTCAAATTAAAAGCTTCCTGCCTGCACACTGTTATACCATGTGATGAGGACTTCAAGGATGCAGAAAAGAAAAAGAATTGTCCTCCTGGGCTTTGATGTATTCCCCATACCACACCACACTGGTTCTTCCTGATTGTTGTTGTTTAGTCATTTAGTCGTGTCCGACTCTTTGTGACCCCATGGACCAGAGCATGCCAGTCACTTCTGTCTTCCACTGCTTCCCGCAGTTTAGTCAAACTCATGCTGGTAGCTTCAAGAACACTATCCAACCATCTCCTCCTCTGTCATCCCCTTCTCCTTGTACCCTCCATCTTTCCCAACACCAGGGTCTTTTCCAGGGAGTCTTCTCTTCTCATGAGGTGGCCAAAGTATTGAAGCCTCAGCTTCAGGATCTGTCCTTCCAGTGAGCACTCAGGGCTGATTTCCTTAAGAATGGATAGGTTTGATCTTCTTTCAGTCCATGGGACTCTCAAGAATCTCCTCCAGCACCATAATTCAAAAGCATCAATTCTTTGGCAATCAACCTTCTTTATGGTCTAGCTCTCACTTCCATACATCACTACTGGGAAAATTATAGCTTTAACTATACAGACCTTTGTTGGCAAGGTGATGTCTCTGCTTTTTAAGATGCTGTCTAGGTTTGTCATTGCTTTTCTCCCAAGAAGCAGGCGTCTTTTAATTTCATGGCCACTGTCACCATCTACAGTGATCATGGAGCCCAAGAAAGTAAAATCTCTCACTGCCTCCATTTCTTCCCCTTCTATTTGCCAGGAGGTGATGGGCCAAGTGGCCATGATCTTCGTTTTTTTGATGTTTAGCTTCAGACCATATTTTGCGCTCTCCTCTTTCACCCTCATTAAAAGGTTCTTTAATTCCTCCTCACTTCCTGCCATCAAGGTTGTGTCATCTGCAATGTTGTGTCATCTTCCTGATATGGTCAGGCAATAAATGCATTTGTTGTGGGCTCAAATATCTGCCCCGCTTGGGTTTTGAAATTTTCAGCAGCTTGAGTGATCATGCTCCACCAGCCTGCCTGCCCAATAGCTGGAGTCATTTTCAGGGGACAGGAAAGAAAAAAGGTTAACGATTTCTCTCTTTTGCTTCCTTTAAAGAAATTATGGCCACCTCTTTGGCAGGGGGGACTTGGCTGCTTGCAGCAGCCTAACCATGTCATTGGGCCACAAGGCCTCTGAGAACAATGCTGTATCCCAGGTATGTTCTTAAGAACAAAGGTGGCTGCCAAGTATTCCCCACCCCCAAGGAACCCTTGGCCTCCTCATATAAAAGGTCTGACTGAAATGGCTGCAAAATGCTTTCAGTTCCCGCCCCCAAAGTCTGCCAAATATTTCCTACCATCCACCCACTTTCATGGGGGATGAATCCTCAGAAGTAGGATTAAGAAAAACCGAAGAAATAGTGTCTGGGGTTGCTTCCTTAACACCTGTCTCCTAATCGCTTTTTGTGTTGTGTCTTTCAGATTGTAAGCCTGAGGGCAGGGGCAGCCATATTTGACATTTGTAAGCCACACTGGGAGCCTTGTTTGATTTGAAAAGGAGGGTAAAAATGCTTTAAATAATAAAAATGGTGGTGGGGATATTCAGCACCTATTGACAAGGCCTCAACAGTCTTGTCCTTGCCTTAGCTATGCATGCTAGCCTGCCTGGATATTTTCTCACAACTCTTCCTCCTTCTTTTCTTCTCTGACCTCCAACTTTCTTGCCTGCCAGCTGCAGAGTTCCAGACTCTGGCCTGTGACTGGCTCTATCTCCAAGCTAGGTAAAGGTAAAGGGACCGCTGACCATTAGGTTCAGTCATGACCGACTCTGGGCTTGTGATGCTCATCTTGCTTTATTGGCTGAGGGAGCCAGCGTACAGCTTCCAGGTCATGTGGCCAGCATGACTAAGCTGTTTCTGGTGAACCAGAAACACCGTTTACCTTCCCGCCAGGTACCTATTTATCTACTTGCACTTTGACATGCTTTCTTTTTTATTTTTTTAATAAATTTTATTAACTGGCCAATCACATCGAATCAAACCACATAAATTCCAAATTACAGAGCCGAATTTTTAAATTTTGTTGGGGGGTCCCATACTTCCAGATCCAAGGAAGGATTCTGATCTAAATCCTTACTTCTGCATTAATGTCCAAATCAGTCCAAATAAGTCCAAATAGATGTTCCAACAGTCCAAACACATGTTCATAGTTCTTTCCAATCTTCTCTTGCTGTTTCCACATCACTTCTTATTCTTATATTTTCTCTTTGTCCTTTATGGTCCTTTATGGTCTCTTCTGATGGTCTCCTTAAGCTGAACACTTTGACATGCTTTCAAACTGCTAGGTTGGCATGAGCTGGGACCGAGCAACGGGAGCTCACCCCGTTGGGGATTCGAACCGCTGACCTTCTGATTGGCAAGTCCTAGGCTCTGTGGTTTAACCCACAGCGCCACCTGCATCCCGTCCTATCTCCAAACTACCATTTTTTAATACATTTCTACAGCCCTACTACCCAATGACTGGTTGATACCTCCTACAGAATCTGCCTCTTTGTCCCATTCCAGCTCCATTCCCAATCTTGCCAAGATCTGTATTTTCAGCATTCTGCTTGCTTAAGCTGCCTGTGGCCCAGCACTGACATACTGTCAATATTCAGTGGAATATTGACACTCTCTCCACCCTTTCTTTTTTTTTAAAAAAATAATATTTATTAAAATTTTTCAAAAATACAAAAAGTATAAATTCACTTTACGGGACTCCCCCCTTCCCCCACCCCTACCATATTCCCCTTTCATATTGTTGGCTCCACAAGTTCCCCATTCTAATTGAAACTTAATTTGTTTTACCCTTAATAAAAAAAAACCCAATGTTCTTTCCCCAGGACCCACCCCATTTCATTCCACAATTTCCATTTTTTGATAAAAGAAACACCCCAGATAATAGAAATAGAAAAGATAGTAAATAGTGAATAATAAAAAAGAAAAACCAATTCAGAAAAAAAAACAAAGTTGGCGAGCCTTTGGAGTTTTTAGTTCTCCCCCCCCCTGTCCCCGGTTTAATTTCCCCCTGACCATCAGCCCCTGGTGTCTGCCTGGAATTCTTAAGGCCATAAATCACAACTTTCCCCCAACTCCTTGCTGGCTTTTTCTTTTTAAAATTAAAAATAAATTTTTTTAAAAAATTAAGATTGTTATTGTTATTATTATTTTTCAAAACTCTAACTTCAGTTCTTTAATAAAACTGTAATAGAACTCCCTCCATTGTTCTTTCCAGGTTGTAGTCTAATTTCCTCTTGTTCCGCTGCTAAAACGTTGTAATTCAAAAGTTTAGTAGCTCTGCAGGGATGATTGTTATTCAGGGGCAAAAACTTGCGTTCAGTCCCTTCCTTTCTTCAATAGAAAAATCTATTGTCTCCTTTAAATGAACACCCTGAAGACGAGATGTTATTTCCGTTTTGCAGCTTTCCCAGAAGATAACCAGTCCTGTAAAATTCCATTGGTGTTTTTCCACTTTCACAGTCCTTGTAATGTCCCGAAACTCCTCAAGGGGGATTGTTGTAACTTTGTTTCCTCTAGTCCAAAAGACCGATTGTTATCCATATTCGCCATTTTGTGTCCAAATTTTAACAAGTTGTAACAAATTGTATCAGATTTAACCAGCAAAGTTCTCATAATAGAATCCACTCCGCTTTCCGACTTTGACAGCTACTTTGACAGCTGTCAAAATCTCCGACTCCTTTCACCAGGCTCTCTCTTCAATCACCCCGGTTCCCAGGGGGGGGGGGTTACGTTTCCCTTCTCCAGTTCCTCCTCCAGCACAGTTCTTGTAGTTCCCCATCGTGGAATTTTTGATTTTTATCAGCAATGCAAGCCTTTTTGGGTCTTGGTTTCCCAGTCCTTGTTTTGGAAAGTTTACAGTAGGGAGGGGACTGACTTCCTTTTTGGATCCCCCCCGCTCGTATCCAATTCGAAAAAAAAAATGCTTTTTTCCCTCCTTTTGGACCCGGTTTCCAAATTTACTCACGGGTTGTTGTTAAGAAATCCGAATTTTCAATGGAAGAAGTCAGCGCTCTCCGCCGGATGGCATGCGGCTTCGCTCGGCAGGGGAAGCAGAGGACTCAAGGCACCACGCTTCTCCCCGGCACCCGATCCGTAGCCTTTAAAAAGGCTCCTTCACGAGTCGGGAGGGCGCTAACGGTGCAAGCCGAGTCTCCATGTCCACGGCCTCCGTGGCCGTGGTTTCTAAGGGTCCCCGCATCGCCGGTGCGGTAGGACCCAGCCCCTGCCGAGCAGACTCCCTCCGGAGCTCGGAGGGAGTCCGCCATTCGGCGATGGCGCCAACCCGGAAGTCCCTCACCCTTTCAACTACAAAGGCCTTCTCTGCTAATTTCATTCTGTCTCTTCAAATGCTTGTAATGACTCCTTTGGTGGAGAAAAAAATGGGCTGATGAATGAGATGTTAGAAACAACAACCCTGTCCTACTGCAATACTCCTCAGGTGAATATTGCACTATGGGCTATTCTTTGCCCGCTAATTTGTCTTTCCCTTACTAGTGACTTACTTTAACAATGAGTTGCTTCATCACATTTTTTCCCCATTCCTCCATAAAAATAAGGTAGTTGAGAAGCTGCACACATGACATATCCAACAGAATTGAGCAAGACCCCTAAAACTTACCTATATCTTCCCTCTTGCAAAATATGGAATTTCTTTTTTTAAAAAATGCATGGTACAACAGAAAGTTGACTCCATCCCTTCTGACTCTTCTTCTTCTTTTAAAAAAGGAAAATGTTGCAGCTTTGCACAGACTCTTTCCTCCATGATAGCAAAGCACCCCACCTTTGTTGGAGCAAGTTGTTCACCTAAACATCTCTGCAGTGTTGCAACACCTGACCTGCCTTGCTTCCTTGGGTTGTGGGATCTTTCACCAGAATAGGACATCATCACCCAATATGTAGCTTGAGATACAAAAGCAAGGCAGGCAATGAGATATGCTGGCACATAGCCAATCTGGTAAGGTAAAGGTAAAGGGACCCCTGACCATGAGGTCCAGTCGTGACCGACTCTGGGGTTGCAGCGCTCATCTCGCTTTATTGGCTGAGGGAGCCGGCGTATAGCTTCCGGGTCATGACTAAGCTGCTTCTGGCGAAACAGAGCAGCGCACAGAAACGGCGTTTACCTTCCCGCCGGAGTGGTACCTATTTATCTACTTGCACTTTGACGTGCTTTCGAACTGCTAGGTTGGCAGGAGCTGGGACTGAGCAACGGGAGCTCACCCTGTCGCGGGGATTCGAACCTCCGACCTTCTGATCGGCAAGTCCTAGGCTCTGTGGTTTAACCCACAGTGTAGCAGAGAGCAAAAGAGCCACGCTATAGCCTTGGAAACCAATAAATAATAAACCAATAAACCTTAGAAACCAATAAATGGTGTGACTTTTAAATGGATAGTGTTATTTGCCATGCCAAAAATCAGTGAAGTTTTGCCAAAGTCAAGTTTTGGTCTACCATCCTGAATAAAAAAAGTGCCCAACATAGAAACATTGGTGTAGAATCCTACACATACACCCCGTGCCCAACTTGAGAACCCACATGCTGAGTTCGGCAACAATATATTCGGAGGCAGCCAAACCTATGCCAAAAAGAGGGCAAGGTCATGCCAAAGTGACATTTTGGTCCACAACCCTATCCAAAATGGCAATCAAGTCCACCTCCCGCTACCTTGGGAAGCCTCGTGCTGAATTTGGTGGTGATATCTTGAGAGGAGGCTGAACGTATGCCAAATATTGGGTGAAGTCACACCAAAGTCACATTTCAATCTGTCATCTGAATTCAAATTGGCCTAGCACCCAAACGTGGATGTAGACCAGCACTTCCACTTTGAGAACCCTTGTGTTGAGTTTGGTGACACTATCGTGAAACGTGGCTGAACTTATGCCAAAAAGGAGGTAAAGTCAGGCCAAAGGGACATTTTAGTAAACCACCTTGATTCAAAATGGCAGCCACTGTCCAAATGTTGGAAAAGACAGCTTTCCCTGCCTCGGGAACACCCATGTAAAGTTTGACAATGGTATCTCTCTTTTTAAAGATATTTTTTATGAATTTTCCATTTAAACATATATAATCACACATACACTTTACTTCTTTGGCTCTTTAGAGCCTGTCAACTTCCTTCCCTTCCACCTCTTGGCTTTCAAAAGTAACCTTTATATCACAGCATTTTATATATTTTTTTCAATTCTAATATAACTCATTACAAAATGCTTCAAAGATTAAATAAATGTAGAAAGGTAAAAAAAAAAATCTCATTACAAGTCTTCAGATAACCCTACTAATGTTGTTAATTGCTTACAATGGTCTTTCAAATATAGTATAAATTTACTCCAGTCTTTTTAGAATACTTGATTGTGCTGGTTTTGGATTTTCCCCATCAGCTTCACCAGTTCCGCAAAGTCCATCATTTTCATCTGCCACTCTTCTTTCATTGGTACTGGCGATGGTATCTCAAGAGGCAGCCAAACCTGTAGAGGACAAAGGGACAAGCCGTTTCCCCACTTTAGAGGTCACCTGCTCATCTGCTGTGCTGAAACTCAGGATTATTATTATTTTAAGTTTCCTATCCTTACCAAGAGGATTTATTTGGCTTCAATATTCCAGACAATGGAGAGGGGGATGTTGCTGCAATCCAACAGTAGCCATCTACATCACTGGCTTAATGAAAAGAAGACCTGCATGGAAGACTCTTCAAAACCATGTAATCCTAGTCTAAATTCAGTTTATACAACCTCTAGCCTGTCAAGTTAACAGCCTTGGTCCAGTATATCTGAAGGAGCGTCTCCACCCCCATCGTTCTACCTGGACACTGAGGTCTAGTGCCGAGGGCATTCTGGCGGTTCCCTCACTGCGAGAAGCCAAGTTACAGGGAACCAGGCAGAGGGCCTTGTCGGTAGTGGGGCCCGCCCCGTGGAACACCCTCCCACCAGATGTCAAAGAGAACAACAACTACCAGACTTTTAGAAGACATCTCTTTAGGGAAGCTTTTAATGTTTGATGCATTACTGTATTTTAATATTTTGTTGGAAGCTGCCCAGAGTGGCTGGGGAAGCCCAGCCAGATGGGCAGGGTATAAATAAATTATTATTATTATTATTATTATTATTATTATTATTATTATTATTATTATTTCCCAAACTTGTATTGTGATCTGCTTGACAAATGCAGACCAAGATAAACAAAAACAAGGAGGTTTAACAAGCCCTGGTAGACAACTATCATTCAACGCATTAGGCCACAAGTTGTGCAGACTTGATATAAGCTGGCACTCACCTCCAACCAATTTACAATTAGAGCCAGTGTGGTGTAGTGGTTAAGAGCGGTAGATTTGTAATCTGGTGAACCGGGTTCGCGTCTCCGCTCCTCCACGTGCAGCTGCTGGGTGACCTTGGGCCAGTCACACTTCTCTGAAGTCTCTCAGCCCCACTCACCTCACAGAGTGTTTGTTGTGGGGGAGGAAGGGAAAGGAGAATGTTAGCTGCTTTGAGACTCCTTTGGGTAGTGATAAAGCAGGATATCAAATCCAAACTCTTCTTCTTCTTCTTCTACTTTGAAGTTATGAACCAGGTTTTAGGGAAGGACTTGGGTGTTGGATAATGGGAATGCTTGGATTTTGCACAATGGAAATATGAATCGTTTCAAAACATGAATTGTATGTCTTATAATTTGTCAAATTCTTTATCCTTTAGCATAATTAACTTAGGGGGGGAAACCCCACATTTTTTCTTTGTGCTATTCAGGGCAGTGAGAGTGTAACATGCTCCAAGATTTATAGCTGTTTTGCAAAATGTTTAACTGATCCCTTGTTTCCTCACGGCAGAGTGCTGCCGTATAATATTTTTGCGGTAGAAAAATGCCTGTTAGAGGGTTTAGACATGGTACTTCAACTACAATCTTCCTGGGACATCCAGGGTGTGTTATGTTTGGCTTCCACAGAGCAACTGCTGCTAAATTCAAGGGAAAGAAAGCACAATGACCTCTTCAGCTGGACGCATGAGCAGCTGGCTAATAACTTAGCTCAGAGTTTTGCTTTACTCTTCCCAGATTGTCCAGGGGATTGGATAGACAACATATAAAAATATGACAGGAAGATGATGGATGATCAGTTACTAGTCTTATTTCAGCCGTACAAATAAAACTTCGTGCTTGTGTGTTTTGATAGTACATTTAAAGGACAAAAATTAGCAGATGTTGATTGCATTCCACGCCATTCAACATACCAAAACTCACAAAGGAATGTTTTAAGAGATTGTAAAGAGACTTTATCATGTCATGCCTATAGAATAGGATGTCAAGCAGCAAAAACATTGAGGAGACAGATTCATCCTTGTCTGCGTTTGGTTTTAAAATTTCGCTCTGCCACATTAAAATGCAACCAGATTTTTCCGCATCTGAGTCCAAACTTAGCGGCAGCACTTTCTAGTTGCCATCCAAAGTAATGCCTTCTAATGTCATAAAAACATTTGTACCAGACACAGATCAAAATGACTTTGGGGAGGAGAGCCTTTTAGTTTGTAAATCTTGTCATGGTGTAATGCACAGTTTTCTTTGTTTACATTGGTGGGAAAGCCCTGAGACCTTCATTTTGCTCAGCCTTTCTCCAAATATAGGATAGAGTGCATGAGTGGACACTGAGAAAATGGCTAGAGACTTGTCTGTGAAAAAAATGACCCCTGACAGTTAAGTCCAGTCGCAGACGACTCTGGGGTTGCAGCACTCATCTCGCTTTACAAGCTGAGGGAGCCGGTGTTTGTCCGCAAACAGTTTTTCCGGGTCATGTGGCCAGCATGACTGAGCCGTTTCTGGAGAAACCAGAGCAGCGCACGGAAATGCTGTTTACCTTCCCACCAGAGCGGTACCTATTTATCTACTTGCACTTTTTGTCATGCTTTCAAACTGCTAGATTGGCAAGAGCTGGGACCGAGCAACAGGAGCTCACCCCATCGCAGGGATTTGAACCACCGACCTTCTGATCGGCAATCCCAAGAGGCTCAGTGGTTTATACCACAGTGCCACCTGCGTCCCTACAGTGTCTGTGAAAACTGAAGACCAAACCACACATACTTCATAAAAGTGTACTTAATGCTGGCTACTTCCTTTCTCAAGAAAAAGCAACTGTGCGGGGTTTGATCTGAGTTTGTTCCTAAAGATCATCCTTAAAAGAACTTAATTATATGTTTGTTGTTAAAAAGCAGAGACATCACCTTGCCAACAAAGGTCCATATAGTTAAAGCTATGGTTTTCCCAGTAGTGATGTATGGAAGTGAGAGCTAGACCATAAAGAAGGTTGATTGCCAAAGAATTGATGCTTTTGAATTATGGTGCTGGAGGAGACTCTTGAGAGCCCCATGGACTGCAAGAAGATCAAACCTATCCATTCTTAAGGAAATCAGCCCTGAGTGCTCACTGGAAGGACAGATCCTGAAGCTGAGACTCCAATACTTTGTCCACCTCATGAGAAGAGAAGACTCCCTGGAAAAGACCCTGATGTTGGGAAAGATGGAGGGCACAAGGAGAAGGGGACAAGATGGTTGGACAGTGTTCTCGAAGCTACCAGCATGAGTTTGACCAAACTGTGGGAGGCAGTGGAACACAGGAGTGCTTGGCGTGCTCTGGTCCATGGGGTCACAAAGAGTCAGACACTACTAAACAACAACAACATTTGTTTGCCAATTAATTAATTATTAAATAATTGAAGGTTCCCGTGAGCCCAAAGTTGTGGAGCATCAACTCTGCATGCAGCAAAATGCTTGTTTTCAAAGCTATTGTTCTACCAAGCTTACAGCAGGCTTGTGAAACATGGACCACTTATAAATGCCATCTCCAGCTCCTCGAAAGATTCCATCGACGGTGTCTCTGAAAATTTTTACACATCACTTGGGAAAACAAGCGAACTAATGCCAGTGTACTGGAAGAATCAAAGATTGCCAGTGTTGAATCAATGATTCTTCAACATCAACTTCATTGGACTGGTCACGTTGTGCGGATGCCTGATTATCGTCTTCCAAAGCAACTACTCTATTCCGAACTTAAAAATGGAAAGCATAATGCCGGTGGTCAACAAAAGAGATTTAAAGACTCTCTCAAGGCAAATCTAAAAAAATGTAGTATAAACACTGACACCTGGGTAGGGCCTCCTCTGAGAGCGAGTCATTCCCTCTCAAAACCCAAACTAAGCCTTTCCAGGTATGGGAATGAAGCATGCCTCCAGTTTTAATTCACCAGAGGTTATCACATGTTTCAAAGACACCGATTCTGCCTCTGTGCTCTTTCCACGGGGGAAACCTGAATACTGAAAGAATACTTCCTAGGGAGTTCCAGCTAGATATTAAGTAAAGAAGTGTATGGCCCTTGATACATGTGTTTGCCTATACAAAAATGATTTTTGTAGCACAAATAAGAGGACTTTCCTCATTCTATTCCTTTATTATGTGTAATATCCTTTATGTCTGGTATTTTACTGGTATGCCCTGTGGAACGCCCTCCCATCAGATGTCGAGGAAATAAACAACTACCTGACTTTTAGAAGACACCTGAAGGCAGCCCTGTTTAGGGAAGTTTTTAATGTTTGAAGTTTTATTCCATTTTTAGTGTTCTGTTGGAAGCCGCCCAGAGTGGCTGGGGATACCCAGTCAGATGGGTGGGGGATAAATAATAAAATGATGATGATGATGATGATGGAACTGAACCCAGTTTTGGGAGAGTCCTGGTGCCCCCCCCCATTTAATTTGTTTGGTGGTGGTGGACAGGTATCCTATTTTCCTTCTCCTCCTCCTTTACACAGCAGTTACCATGCAGTCTGGGGAAATGCAGATGGCAGCAGATTCAGCTTTGAGCAGTGCTATGTTTCACAATGTGCTCTGTGTGTGTGTGTGTGTGTGAGAGAGAGAGAGAGAGAGAGAGAGAGAGAGAGAGAGAGAAGTGGTGTCAGCCTTATTGTGTTCTCTTGAAGTCCATGGCACCAAACATTTCCCCAACCATGCTGAGTGTTGACACCTGGAGCATCTGCTCCTGCGTGATGGTAAAGCATCACAGAAACAGGATCCTGTTAACAGAAACATGTACAATCTCATGAAGTACGGTGTTTGTTTGTTTTTGTTTTACCATGCTTTATCAACATGGCTGTGCAAAGGGCAAAAAATAATCTTGATGAAACGGAGGATTCCTAATGTTTCATTCCTGTTCTGGAAACAAGAACAGGTAATTTGGAATTCCAAAATCTGCAGAGAACTTTGGATGAGGGGAATTTTGAAAACACTCTGGAGATTCCTACTTTAGGACAGATTTCCACTGAAGTTCTGCACTAGCCAAGCGGCATTCTTGAGAATTTCCCAACACTGGGTTCAGAATTTTAAGAATATATGAGCTGTAATGAATTTAGGACTTCACTATCCATAAACTACGAAATTACTTTTTAAAATGAAGTAACGGTGCACATTGCTTTTTGTGTATGAGTATTTATCTTAGTAAAAACACAAATTCTATGGCTAGCTTACTGGTTCGCTTCTTGTTTCATTAACAAATTGATGGGCTCTCAAAGTAAAGCGTTCTTCTACTATTTGGCCTGTTCCCAATCATGTAACTGCCCCATCTGTATAAACATTGTATTCCCCCGATTCATTTAAATGTAGATTTAGAAATGTAGTCTAATTCATTTAGGTAATCACAAGCTAATGTATGTGCAAAGCTTGCAGTATAGATATAGTTATATCATATTCACAGTATTAGATTGGCATCATAAGTGTTCTGCCACCTTTCACACAATCGTTCTCTTTGATAACCAGAGTATGCCCCATTAATTGCTCAGTGGGACAAACAAAGCACTGAGTCGAGACAAGGGTTTCACCTTTCACCACTGCTCTGTTTTTGCAATTCCCCACCCCACCCCTTTGCAAAAGAGGACGAAACAGTTTGCAAAGTTGTTTATTGGGTCCCTACTGCTGAAGCCATCTCGCCAGTAGACCATCACCCATGGAGATGCATGTGCATCGCTTTGAAAGAAACAGGCAACAGTTGAAGATATAATTCTGCCACATAACTAGACACATGCACCTTTCTGCAACTAGACCTGAGCCAGGGTGGATGTCAGGAGTCAGGAGTCCAGTCCCCAGCTTGAGAACACAGTGAGCGTAGTTAATTAAAAAGGTTGATTTACTGGCAAAACAAACAGGTAGCTCTGGACGGCTTTAACACAGCCTCCACCCTCATCAATCAAGATGACCCTTCTGAAGACTGCTTCCGGCGTGAACAGAAGCAACTGAACTTCCCAAGAATGGCCACAGAAGGTAATGGAATATGCAGAAATAGCTAAATCAACTGGGGAAATTTGACAACAGGGAGAAGAAACATTTGAAAAAGAATGGGGAAAATTTATGTCATACATAGGAAAGATAAGGTGAAATAGTGAAACCAGTAGAATTGAAATAAACCTCATAATATGAAATACAACGAAAATTATTGGATAATAAAAACAATAAGAAGTAAAATGTACAATGTGACTAATGTAAATAATTGTAGTTGTAAATGAATACATACAGACAACAAGAATTGTATATATAGAAGGATTTATTTGTTTATAGACATTCTACGGACAAATACGGAAGAACAGCAACAATATATAAAATGGATGAAGACAATGCGAAAAAATAGATGTGATATAAAAAAGCCAGAAGAAGGAAGGCAGGAAGTCAGCTCTTAGGAGCAAGTATAAATGTAAAATGTAATACAATATGTGTATGTGGAGTATGCAACTGAAAAACCAATAAAGATTCTAAAAGAAGAAGAAGCAACTGAACTTTCGCTTCATGCACCTTTTGTTTTGCTTCCTATCTTGCAGCCCTCCCATTTGTTGAGACCTCAGACTGAGTGGGTCAGCTCCCTCCTCTTCCCCATTCTCTGAGTGGCTGTCTTTTAACTCTTTCCTGCCTGTTTGTGCTTCCGGCGAGCTTTGACTGCGTTCTAGCTTGCTCCCCGCCATTCCCTTATCAGCTGGCATTTCAAGGGGTGGAGGAATTGGCACTAGTCAATGCTCATCCTGCATGGCAGTTAACCCTCTCTGTTCCTGGCGGCTTTCTTCAGTTGGCAGCTTGGGAGCTGGCTGCAAACCTTCCCTGGGAGCTGGATCATTCATGACACCGGAAGTCACCTTGAAAATGTGCAAGTGGAGGAGAGAAGAATTGGCCCATCACTACATGGGTACGCTACAGGAAAGAAATCTTCAAAATCACTGAGATATTATTCAGAGCCTAGGCCACATACATGTATTCAATGCATATGGTGGGAATTGCACAGTAAAGATGCTGCTACATTGAATGTACTACTCCTGGTAGTCAAGGAGCAGACATCACACAACAGTCACTAGCACCTCTTTTGTTGTCAACTCCTGCACAGTTGTCCAGCAAGAGCAAATGAGACCAAGAAGGATCTCAAGATGGTCTCAAATTATTTAGAGCCTTGTACACTAATAACAAAACCTTAAACAGCAGCATCTTGATAGCTGTTGCAGATCTTTAAGTGTGTGTGTTGTATGCTGTCAGTGCCCTGTACCAGTCAGAAGATGAGCTGCTCCACTAGCTGCAGCTTCCAGATCAATATTTAAGAGCAGTCCCTAGTGCCTGGACCACCGTGGTTAAACCATCTTGGTCCAGGAATAGCTGTGGTTGTTGTACCAGCCTGACTTCATACAAGGCACTCTTAGGCTCTGAGGTCATTTGGATCTCCAGTGACAGCGATGGAATTTAGGAGCACCCCAGTACTGCATGTCTGCACCTGCAAAGGGAGTACAGCCCCATCCAAAACAGGCAACTGGCCTAACTCCCAGACATGGGTACCACTCACCTATAGAATCTCTGCTTTGCCAGTCTATTGACCCTCATCCAGTCACTGGTCCAGGCCTTGCACAGCCACACTGAACTATGGAGAAATGGATTTGAGCATCATCAGCAAACTGAAGGCATCTTGTTCCCAGTTGCTTAATGATGGCTCACAACAGCTTCGTATAGATACTGAATAGAGATTAAATAGTGCTTTGTAGCGCCACATAGCACAAATGCTGAGCTTGAACCCATAGGTAGAACCGAAACCACTGCTGTATGGTGCCTCCAATACCCATCCCACAGTTGATCTAGCAGAATGCCATGGTCAAAAGCCTGTCGGGGTTGCCATATGTCCTCTTTTTCCAGGACACACCCTCTTTTCCATGGGTATGTAAAATGAGAGTCGTCATAGCGATCCATAGTTAAAAGCAGAAGTCGGCAAATGTGTCCTCCTTTTTGCTCTTCAAAATATGGCAACCATACCATGGAGAGATTGAGAAGAAGAAGCAAAGTCAGACTTCCCATTTCCCTCTTTAAATTCAGGTCATCCATTAGGACAATCAAGAATCTTTCAGTCCCATAACCAGGTTTGTGCCCAGATTAGAATGGCTCTGTATACTCAGTATCCTCCAATAACGCTTGCAGTTGTAACTAGTTGGCAGTTCTTGTGAAATAGGGGATCAGTGGGGAGACGGCTACACTACCCCCTCCTTGAGAGCAGCTGGGCTTGCTTAGCCCCCATCCCCATTCCAGGAGTGTTTCTGAGGACTTTGGCCCAGCACATCCAAAGTTTCTCCTGATCTACCCCTGACGTAGCACCAGGATGTACCAGTTTTCTCCTTACCACTCATGGAGCACAGCCACAGCAGAGCTTTCACTAGCTGGGCAGTGGGCCTCAGTCTGAGGAACTCAATTCAGCAGGTCTCCATCTCTGTTCACAGAGCTATCCCAAGACATTTTGCTGCTTGAGGCAAAGATGGCTCTGCCCTTGAATGTACAGAATTTGACCAGAATGTCAATGTGACAAAAGAACCTACTGTGTCTGACATTTCATAACAGTGACCCATTCCATTCTGCCTGTTGGTAGGCCTTACTTACTGTCCACGAAGGAGAAGGTCCACCGTATCCTATGGCTCCTGGGACCAGTGGGACGCCCTCTGGTGGACCATAATATTTCATCCTTATCATTCTAGTTTTGTGGTTTTTCGAGTCATAATGCATCACGGTTTTGAGGTAAGTTGTCCTGAGCAAGTCACCTGAATTCTGTGAAGAAATCTCTTCTTTTAGTGGCCTCCCTCCACTATTTGGCTTCTAGGGGTGCAGGTGGCGCTGTGGTCTAAACCACTGAGCCTCTTGGGCTTGCCGATCAGAAGGTCGGTGGTTCGAATCCATGCGATGGAGGGAGCTCCCGTTGCTCTATCCCAGCTTCTGCCAACCTAGCAGTTCGAAAGCACACCAGTGCAAGTAGATAAATAGGTACCGCTCCGGCGGGAAGGTAAACAGCGTTTCTGTGTGCTCTGGTTTCCGTCATGGTGTTCCATTGCGCCAGAAGCGGTTTAGTCATGCTGGCCACATGACCCGGAAAGCTGTCTGTGGACAAACGCCAGCTCCCTTGGCCTGAAAGCAAGATGAGCGCCGCAACCCCATAGTCACCTTGGACTGGACTTAACCATCCAGGTTCTTTTTTTAAAATTTGGCTTCTCTCCTCATCAATGACAAGAAACTGGGTCTCAGGGCAGGAGCAGCAGATGAAGAGACTTCTTCTCTAGCAATTATATCTGGAAGGTTGTGGACTCCTCATTCAGACCAGGGCCATAGGAGCCAACTCCTAGGGGCCAAGGCCCCTTCAGCCCCCCTACCAAATATTTGAGCCCCCCCCCCAAAGTTGTGGGCATTGCCATTCAAATGGTGTGCATGTGCTGTGTCATGTGATCGATTACGCAGTGTGGGGCTTACCTGGCCCCCCTCAATATTTTATTCAAGTTGGCACCCCTGACCAGGGCTGTAACCCTGAGGGTGCTTTGGGGGTGTAGTTCCCCATAGGCAAATCATAAGACACTTCATAGAGGCATAGAAATATTAGTCCGGCTTAAGCAGAACATGGATTATATGATTTCCATATTCATTTTTTTATGTCTACAACTGCTGGCACATAAATATAATCCATTTTATTTTACTTATTTTATCTTAATTTCTACAGTGCAGTTTATCATTTTGAGAGACTCTGGGTTTATGATGGACTTTAATTGGAGGTGGATTTCTATTGCCAACAGACGACAAGGAGTTGGCCGATAATACCTTGAATTCTAAACAAGTCCCCCTCAGCCCCCACAAAAATCTCATATGTATGCATGATCAGCTACTGGTTTTACTACTTCACTCTGAGTCATATTTTATTATTATTATGGGAAGTCATACCCGGTGACACATATAGTCTCTCCTTTTTCACAGTTGGCAATATCAAAATCATATATATATATATATATATATATATATATATATATATATATATATGAAAAAGAAAAGATAAAACATCTTACTCTACAAGTGATACATAATGTCACATACCTATTACCAAGACAGCCTATTCTCTATGACCAAAGTGAATAACCTGATTTGAACTAAGGGGACTGAATAGAATTGTTAAATAACCCTTTTGCATTTTAAGCAACATTTAATTAGAAACACACTTTTAACCATCAAAACGATAAAAAAAAAATTCCACCAGATTAAATTATGAGTGTCAATTATCATAAAATTCATCATTGTAATTCTTATTAAAACTCAGTGTTTAGATAGGTAATGATTTCATAATGTGGCAATTTGCATAAGGAGCCCTGAGATGGCTTATTATTTCGATCCTACGCAATTACAATTCCAGCTCCATACATCAGAGCTCTTAGCAATGTACAATCACGGTGCTAATTAATAAGCCATTTACTGACTGGAGCTAGTTATGGTGGTCCTGCAGCTGACCTCACGGAAGATGAGCCATCTCTGAAGTGGCTGTGTGTAACTACAAACATAATGATGTGCCAGGAGGGAATCATTAAAAATAATTTACACAAGCCTTCATTTACAAGATCTTTTGATAGCGCTCTTCCCCGGTGTTTAGATCCGCGGTGCAACCCCTACCATTTGGAAAGTAGCAGGCAGGAGAGTGAAGGAGGATACCTAAGTGGTTAATTAAGAGCCATTCGGTCTCCACAAGAGCCTCCTGAAAAATCCCTCTGATGTCGGCTGTGTCAAATGTCTCTCGCAGGCAAAACCACAAGAGGTAGCTGCCATAGCAGGCTAATTACTGGGGACTGGGAGCAGCTGAAGATGGCCTGTCATCCAGCCCTTGCTGTGAGCTTCCCCCATCTAAGGATTGAGCAAAGCAATCTCTACCGGACTGGGAAGCTGGCTGCAGAAATCAGATAACTTAATATTCAAGGTAGCGGCTCTCAGTCAATCAGGAACAAATAATGACAACAAACAACAAGAATATCCCATTGCATTGGGCGTTGTTTTCTTCCCTCAGCTCCCCCCCCCCCTTTTTGGCGCCCCCCCCCCCCCCCAGTTCTCGCACTTTGTTCCGCGTTGCTGCTTTTAATTCAGAATGATTTTAGGCAAAGAGCAAACCGTGTTTTGACTAAAGGAAAGGTTGCAAAATATGGCTAGGCGCTGCATGCGTTTGGATTTAACACCCACCCAATTCTGGATGCTTCAGAGGCAAGCAACAATATGCTTCAGGCATGTCTAATCTAACATATCTTATCAGTTAAAAACAGGACTGAGGATACAATGGCAACTGGTTCAGTGTCTTCCCAGAGTTTAGAAAAAGAACCGTAATATGGTTGACTTCACCCTGTCTCATTGCTACTAGATGCCAAGGCTGGGTTGTAGTTAACTCTAGGCCTCACTCTGTGTTTTTTGGGGGGGGCAGGGGTGTCTACAACCCAGGGATGGAGCATTCCTACAGCCCATAGTTCCAGAAGCTGGCTCCTGAACAATAGATATGAAATATCACTCTGTTGTAAGGAGGTTCATCCTAAGTTTTTCTCATTTCATTTCCACTAGTACACAATCATAGGTCCAGTTCGTGGAGCTTTTGAAATAATGCCTTAAAAGTTTCCATTTAAGCTATACACATTATTATACCCGTTTCCTCAAAATATTTATTTTTCAATGCTTTTTTTGCTTTATTTTTCTGTAAAATACACATTTTATATGAGTTTTTAACTATAAAATACACTTTTGCGTGTGTCCTTTTTGTGAAACAGCATCACAAGAGCTGGAGAAGCACCTAAAGCCATTGGAGTTGTGTTCCAATCCACAAGCAAGTTTGAGATGGCTGAATTGGGTCGATCTGAGAAAAGCAGACCAAGCACATTCTTCCTCCATCCTTACTCCGTTGTGAAGTGAAGACCAGTCTTCTAATATTTGCACCAGGCATGGCCAATCTGTAGGCATCTTACTGCTACCAATAGCTCAGGCAGCCTTGGTGGTACAGAGTGCCTTCCATCAGCTTCGGCTGGTGGCCCAGCTGTGCCCCTAACTGGACAGGTATAGTCTAACATCTGTTGCCTATGCTCTGGTAACCTCTAAGTTAGATTACGGCAATGTGTTGCGCATGGGGCTGCATCTGAAGATGTCTCGGGAAATTCACCTCTTGCAGAATTCAGTGGCCAAGTATCACTAGGGCAAGAAGGTCTGAGCGTATTACATGATTCCTGGCCCAACTGCATTGGCGGCCAATCAGTTTCCGGGCCCAATTCAAAGTGCTGGTTTTGACCTAAAAAGTCTTAAGCAGCACATGACCACAGTACCTCAAGGACCATCTCTCCCCCAGATGAACCAACCTGGAATCCTGTGATCATCATCTGAGGTCATTCTTCATGTGCTCCCTCCACAAGACGCCTTGAGGGTAGCAATGTGTGTTATGTACTGAAGTTCTCACCCTGGGCCAGCAGGGGGATACTGTAGATAGTTATGCAAATAAGGGATCGAAAGTGATGTTCAGTGATTGGATAGTTTTAGAAAGTTGTTACAGTAACGTTGTACTGGAGCTCTATATAAGCAGGCTGGCTGAACTCTTCAGTTCAGTTCTGTTCTGGCCTGTGAATAAACAAGAGCTGTTTGAAGAATCGCTGTGTCGTCTGATATGTCACCCACAACTTAGCAATGTGAAAACAGGCCTTTTCTGCAGTGGCTCCCCAGTTGTGGAATGTTCTCCTCAGGAAGGCACAAGGTGATAGGTGAAAATGTTTCTCTACAACCAGGCCTTTGGCTGGTATGTTTTATGGGGGGTTGGGGGGGGGGGTTCGTTGGTTTTTTGTTTTGTTTACGTACTTTGTGTTCCCATTTTGTATTTTTACATTATAAACCACTTTGTGATCTTCGGATGAACGGCAGAAAACACATTTTAAAAATAAGAACAGTAAGAATACATTGCTCAGATTAATCAAGCTATGCATTAGAAAAATTAAGAAAACATACTATGGAGCCATGTTCAAAAAATATATCTAATGTTTGTAGTACAGGTACAGTATTACAAAATGTTATACCGTACTCTAGTGTTATTTCAGAAGCTATTTGAAAGGTACCCATCAAAATATTTGAACTTCTTTGTGGCAGACTGAAACATTAAAGTTAGTGAATTATTCATACAGTATTTTGAAGCCTGCTGAATAAATTTTGTCACTAATATTATTCAGCTGGTTCCAGAGGTAAATTGGACTCTATCTGTTATACCTATGGTCAATGAACTCCTAAAGTTTGCCTTATCTGAGCTGGTTTTCCCAACCTTCCTTAGATAGGAACAGAAGTACTTTTGAGTACTCTGCAATATATTGGCTGGTTGAAAATAAGACAAGAACTAAATACTAGTTATAGTTTCTTCTCCTGCTGTAAAGACCAAAGGATACCATTATGTACAAGTATTTTGTAGTATAGATAACAGTAAATTTATGATTGAAGTACTGAGATTTAGTGTTCTTGCTCCAATCCACATACAGTCTTGTTTGTAAAAGTTTTTTTAATGCTTACCTAATTGCACTGGAATGTGATTGCAGAATGCACAGAAAGTATACATTTCCTACAAAAGAGACACCGAACTTTTGATTCCAGAGTATGCTAAAGCCATCCAATATTAGAAGCACTGGGCAAGGCAGCAAATTCTAAAGTACATCCAATATAAAATTTAAGGTTGTGTGTAGTATTGATAAAACATTGAAAGAAATCCTGGGTGCAAGAACAACCAAACCAAAGGAAGAAAAATAAGGTCTTCGGTAAAATAAAAATAAAAATAGTGGGGACTTTGTTGCTCACAGCTGAGCTCATAAGCATGTGTGATGTTCCTGTTAAGAGTGCTGGGCTAGGGCAAAGACGAACCAAATCTCAATTCACCTATGCACCTTGACTTGTCCACCAAAATCGTGCTTGGAATTATGACTCAGATGGAACAGTGCCTGTCTCTCAGGCTACACCATCTTACAACATTGTTGAGAGGATAACATGGGAACAGGAGAGACATTTATGTTGCCTTGAGCGCATTGGAGAAAAGGTGGGATATAAATGCGTTAGACAAATACTATGGAAGCACTCATATGCTACAAAAATCAGGACCTTATTGCCTTCATATTTCTCATCCTCAATCAGAATTTATTAGTCAAATAAGGTTCTTTTTATCATATGCGGTGGTCTTGTAGTAAGGTTAAAGCTTACTGGGAAATGATATATAATGAATTGGAAAATATGTTTAAAATAACGTTTGTAACCCCCCCCCCCCCCGAAGATTTCCTTTTGGGAATTATAGGGACAGAACTACCCAAACTGTATAGATATTTATTCATGTATGCGACTACAGCGGCAAGAATGTTACTTGCCCAAAAATGGAAAGAAGAAGTAGTCCTAGCAAAAGAAGAATGGATACAAAAATGTATGGAATATGCAGAAATGGCGAAACTTACCAGAAAAATAAGAAATCAACATAAGAAACTTTTTATAAAAGAATGGAAATGGTTTACTGAATATTTACAAACTGTAAACAGATAAGAACATTGGCAGGATTATTGTAATAACCTGAAGATTTATAAGAGTATATACAGTCGTACTTTGGTTGTTGAACGTCTTGGTACTCGTATGTTTTGGTTCCCGAACGATCAAAACCCCGGAGTGTTCTGGTTTTTGAACTTTTTTTAGAAGCCAAACGCTATTGTTTCCGGCACGCCTGCACAATCGGAAGCCAGTCGGAAGGCGCGCCTTGGTTTCTGAGCGTTTCAGAAGTCGAACGAACTTCCAGAATGCATTCTGTCCAAAAACCAAGGAACGATTATATTTAAAGTAAATGAATAAATGAACAAATTAAGTTAGTTTGGATATGCAGAAAACATTAAAAATAAATTTAAGGAACCACAGAAAGAAAGGGAAGGAAGACAAGTTTTGAAATGTTAAAACGGTTGTAAAATGATTGAAATGTATAAAACTGAAAATCATAAATAAAAAATATATTTTTAAAGGATTTATTAGTCAAATGACAATAATGCATAACAAGGACAGAACAGGTCAAAGAAAAACATATAGTATTATATAGCACAGTACCATAAATAATTCTGTTTATCAAGCACTAAAAGTCTGGTGTTAAAAACAACGTATAAGAATTTAAGCAACTGGCAAAGAAATGTTGATATTAACCTGATCAAGACAAAAAGCAAAGAAGAATTCATCTAATGTATCTCAAGCTTTTTCTGGATCCCTTTTGGGGTTGGGGTAATCACTATACACACACACACACATTAACACAATTAACAAAATAAAGATTTTATTTATGTGGCAAGAGGGATTTGGCTTCCACTTTTGTCAAAATATTACAGTAATATACATACACACCTCAAACATTTTAAAATGGTACTATTGCTGCCAGATCAGCATGCGGATGAGTGAATTAGGGTCCAGTCCCAAATTGCATCTTTCAGTAAAATGAGATTCAATAAGAGCTGGATGAGTGAGTGAAATTAGCTTTCAAATAATTCCTGAACTGATTTATATCAGCAAATTGTTATAACATTCTAAGGACGGAGACAGGCTACAGTCATCTTTTCAGAGTGTCAACAATCGTCATAGAGAAGTGTCACTGCCCATGGTGTATACACTGCTAAGAACTGATGTATTCTTGTAGCTAAGAGAATGTGCTGTGAATCAGCAAGTCTCTGGTCAAAGCATATCACTGCTAGGAACCCAATAGGTGACCTCAGGCAAGTCACATACTCTCAGTTCCAGCCCCTGCACACATGCCGTAAGGTCAATATCAACCTTACAGGGTTGTTGTAAGAATCCATGTGAAGCACTTTGATCATTCGCAGGTATTTATCATTCTTATTACCTCCTCTGAACAGGTTTTTGCAAATTATTGTAGGCTTTCAAAGCCCAACAGACAGCGAATGAACCATTCTAAAAATCTGAAAGTTAGCCTAAGCTGCAAGGATTTTTCTCACCCTATGGTCTTGGATTAATTTAAGTTTTTCTCTCCCTCTCTGGCTCTGCTAAAATGCATTTTTTAAGTGCTTACAATTGCACCTCTGCATGTTATGCGCATATAATGTGTGCACAATGCAATGTACACACTCTGCACATGTAATGTACGCATTCTGTACAAAGCGCAATGAGTGCATTCTGGCTTTTGTTTTTCCAACCACAGGAACTCTTCTGCTCCATGTCCATCACCAATATATTTTAGGAATTAAACATCAGCAGGTGATGTTTAATTCCTTAAAATATATTCTTATTGATCGTATGCGTGCATTACAGTGGTACCTTGGGATGTGAACGGGATCCATTCCGGAACCCCGTTCGCATCCTGAATGGAACGTAAGGTGCGACGGTGCATCTGCGCACGTGCAGGTAGCGTTTTGCTGTTTCCGTGCATGCGCATGACGTCATTTTGAGAGTCTGCGCATGCACGAGCGGGCAAAACCCGGAAGTAACGTGCTCCATTACTTCCGGGTTGCCGCGGAGCGCAACTCAAAAGCGCTCAACCTGAAGCACATTCAACTCGAGGTATGACTGTATAATGTTTTGAGCTTGGAGCAAAACCGCTAACATGGCAGCAAACTGCATTTCCGCTAGAGTCGCCATACGTCCTCTTTTTCCAGGACATTTCCTCTTTTTCATGGGTATATAAAATGAGAGTCATCATGGCAATCCATAGTTAAAAGCAGAAGCCGGCAAATGTGTCCTCTTTTTTGCTCTTCAAAATATGACAACCCTAATTTCTCCCCGCCCTTTGAAATTGTGCATATGTCAGGCTAATCACAGTGAAGGAGGACAAACTTCGTTGGCCACATAAACAACACGATCCTATGCGCTATCTCTATGGAAATGTATGTGTGCATTCCTGAATAACACACATGCAACCTGTGGTTTCGTACATATATTTGCATTATTTAGTTTGCTTCTAATTCCTGAACTTTTCTTAAAAAAAATAAAAAATCAGTGCTAAACAAGCAGCTGAAAAGAAGTCTGAGTTTGATGTACGGGTCGATCTGACGAAACGTGAGTGCATCAGAACCCACAAATTCATATCAAGGGCCATTTGAAAACTCAGTCAGCCTCTGGGATAGCTCAGTCAGTAGAACACAAGACCCTTAATCTTAATCTCAGGGTTCTGGGTTCGAGATCCACTCTGGGCAAAAGATTGCTGCATTGCAGAGGGTTGGACTGGATGACCCTCGTGCTCCCAAGTGTACCATTCTATGGTTCTGTGATTCCTAAAGCATCCCTGCAAACAGCAGCGGTTTGACCAGAGACAATAATGAGACAAAACATATGATAATCTCTAATCTAAATTGGAAGCTGATGGAGTTTGCATGTACTGAGAATGGATGGGGGAAATGGAAGGAATGCCCAGAAGATGTTTTGTTTATGTTTATGTTTATGTTTTTATGTTGTGTTTTGTATTTTCATGCTGAGATCTTCGGCTGAATAGCGCTGTGCAAATCTAACAAATAAATAAAGCAGATCAATAGAAGTTGTCAGTCACATTTCAGGTGCTCCTAGCTCAGAAACTCTTACATTATTTCATATAAAAACTATGCTGTTATTATTATTAGTAGTAGTAGCAGTATTCAATATTATAATATTTATTTGCATCCTTGCATATTCAAAATATGTTGAATTGATTTCTTTGGGAAGGAGGGAGGGGGACTGTGCTAGCTAGCATGAATTCAAAACCTGCAATGAGCATATGGCAAACATAATTTGACTATTAGCCTGCTATGCCTTACAAAGCAGATGCAAAGAGCCGCAGGCCTCCCCAAGTCTCTCTAAGCCAGGAAAGGCATTGGCAGGACTCAGCATTTCAAAAGCTCCTTCCTCCTCAAACTGAGCTACATATGATGAGTAAAGCTCTGCCGATTAATAATGCTCACTGTGGGCCCTGCCCCTCGCAGGTTCCCAGTCTCTAGACCAAGGCCTTTGTCTCTGTTCTCGCCACTAGGGTTCTTCAGAAGCTCTTTTCTTACCATCAAGATGGTCACATGGCACAACAGTGAGCACCAGGTGGTCAGTCCTGAAAACATAGTTCAGTGAATATGCAAAAGACAATACAGTGGTCTGTCCCTCAGGTTACATACACTTCAGGTTACAGACTCCGCTAACCCAGAGATAGTGCTTCAGGTTAAGAACTTTGCTTCAGGATGAGAACAGAAATTGTGCTCTGGCAGCACAGCAGCAGCAGGAGGCCCCATTAGCTAAAGTAGTGCTTCAGGTTAAGAATAGTTTCAGGTTAAGTACGGACCTCCAGAACGAATTAAGTACTTAACCTGAGGTACCACTGTATTTCTTGCAGGGGGCGGGGGAGAGAACCTCAGAATCAACAGAAGCATTTCATCAAGTAAATTGTGTCCTCCCTAAAAGACGTGTTGCGGTGAGACCTGGAGACTGACCTCCTGCTTGTGGATGGGTCTATTGGATAGCCACAACACCCGCTTGGTAGGTCCCTCATTGCTGGGTTTAATCTGGCCAATGGGGTGCAGTCTAAATGGATCGAGGGACCTATATAATCCCTTGCACATGGCCCAGAGCTTCCTCTTTTGCTGCGTGCATTTGGAACACCTGCCCACCACTCCCTAATTTTAGGGCATTTTGCAATTGACCTTGCTATGCCGTCGTGTGTTGTCTGTCATTGGAACAGGGGCACGGCAGGAGTTTTCCCCACTTGGCTGATTGGCTGATGCCATTTGGGTTTCGCCTGCCGCGTAGCAAATCATCACAACTTGTAAGGTTGCGGATAGGCACTGTTTCATGTGATAGGGATGGGAGAACGGTTGTGCCCATGCCTGAGTCCCGGGGAGTATCTGGGGAGTGAACAGAGTCTGTTCCCAGGCTTTCCACCTGCCTCAGGTGTTCACCCTTGGCTGACCTATGATAGAGCTCTGGGTGAGTGCTACCTGCAAGGGTGTAGGGAGCTCGTCAAACCACAGCCTATGCAACCACTCACCTTCTGTAATCAATATAGTTGTGGCCTAAATTCTGCCAAAAACCAAAACTAAAATTTGAGTCAAATGTCTTTATTTAAGGGGGAGGTCTCTGGGTCTGAACACTCAAATAGCATACAATTCTCTTTCAGACATGGCACCAACTTAGAATTGGTAGTAGCAGGTCAAGGGTTCTCTGTGAATTCCTAGCAGGATTGATCTTCATGCAGCTGAGATGAAACCTATAAACCTTAGCAGCCTTGGTCCATGGCAGGTCACATTCCATGTGGAGGCATTTGTTATGTCACTGGTCCCCTGGATGTTGTTGGACTCTCATCACCCTACGCAGTACGGCCAATGGGTCACAGGTAGATGTAGAGTCACTCCTTTGGGCAACAGATGCACATCTTTTCAAGTGTTGCCACAGAATTACATCAGAAGTGAAATGTTGAGGCCAAACCACTTTGAGGATTTTTGTTTTACCTACTGACTCCCTCACCCTGAACCTTCTACTCCATTGTCACAAGAAGGCCAAGCTTGAAATCCTATGCAGTCATACCTCATGTTGCGTTCCACTCTTCTTACAGACTTTCAGCTTATGAACGTGTTTACTTCAGGGTTCGCCGCCTGTGCATGTGCAGAAGCAATCTGCTCCTCGATCGCGCCGTGCACATGTGCAGAAGAAGCACTCTAGCTGCAGACTTTTCGGGGTGCGAATGGCACCCCAAAATGGATTAAGTCCGCAACTAGAGGTACCACTGTACCAGCTTAACAACCTGGCCCTTCATGCTCAGCATCCGAGAAATCATCGCTGAAGGCCAAAAGAGGCTGAGGTTTGGTTGGCCGTGAAGGCAGTTCTGGGTTCCAGCCTAACAACTGCCTCCTCCATTTTGTTGGACATCATCTGGCTGAAAGCTTTGGAGAGGGCTGGAGAAGAAGGAGGAAAGGGGGAAAGGGGCCCACGAAGGTCCTAGCAACGGCTGTTTAAAAATGAGGGATTTCCTAAGGTTGCCATATGTTGTTGTTGTTGTTTTAAAGCACAACAACTTTGTCTGGATGTTCACTTTTGGGAATACAGCAACCCTATCCAGAGAGTACCACATCTCATATAATATCACCAGAAGAAAGACGCATCTTGATTGTTAGGAAGAAAGGAAAGGTGAAGGGGAAATCTAGGAGCTTCCAAGTACTAGAAAATAAAACAGAAGCTGGAAAGAAGGGGAAACAGCAGCTCCAGGGATTCGTATAACCTGATGTCCAAATAATTCACTCATCCATCACAGTTCTGACTTTACTCATTGGCTGATACCACTGAAAGGCAGGAACAGCCAAGCTGGTTTATTTCACAGAAATCACTTAGAAGAGTCCTTGCAGATTTTCCTCCACAACTTTCCTTCTAGTAGAGCTAGATGCTTACTTTTATTTTTTCAAGGAAGCTATGAGTCTGGGCTCTCTTGCAGGCATGGAAACTGATGCAATCGCACCATTTACACCATTATAAATCTGGTGGTGGATAACTGTGATCGAGAATTGTATTTGGCTCAATAATCAACCTCAAGACAAATGCGTAGCTTTGACAGCCCTTCAATTTATTAATAACAGCACTATTCCGTATGTTTACTCCATTTTATGTGCAGTAGTTTTCACTGTACCTGTAACTGCTGCATCTGTTCAGATGTCATATGCAAAGCTGAAATTAATAAAAAATTATCTGCATTCTTCTGTGCTGCAATAACGTCTGCCAGGATTAGCACTGATTTCAGCTGAACGTAAAATTGGGAGAGGTTTGGATTACAGTGATTTGACTGAGGACTTTACTTCCAAAATTCCTTTTAAAAGTTCATTTATTTAAGTAACATACTAGATAATTGATTCTTATATGATAAATCACAATACCATTATTTATAATAATAATTTATTACTTATATCCCGCCCACCTGGCTGGGTTTCCACAGTTATTCATCAGTTGTCAATCACTAGTTCACCATTTGTTCCTCCTACTGTGGTAGCATGCAGTTTGCTATTTTAGGGACGGTCTCTTTCTGTTTACCTATGAGCATCACATATGGTGCTAATAGTATGTTTCTTTTTGTTTCTGACTTGTATTTCTGCTCTAGAGTCGATGTAACGTATTAAGTAATATTCTTCACTCCAGTTGTAATAAAAAATTGACCACAATACTAAATGTATTATGACACATTTTTCTATGCTTTTATTGCATCTTTGTGTATACGTAAGAATTAAGTTATATTTTATGCCTGATTTGTTTCCGTACATTTAAAGGGTCACAAATTACTTTCTCACCCAGAGCCCCCCAAGCTCTAGGGCCACCTCTGACTGGAGTGCCTTGGTTTTCATGTTTGGAAGATTGTAACAGAAAAACATAAAACAGTGAATGCGTGTTGCAACAAAAGAAATAAGTCCTGAAGTTGAGACGTCTATTGCTGACATCAGAAAAAGTAAAAGAGGAAAGCTTGTCCCTTTTCGAAAGTCCAAAACTGTTAACAGGGAATTAATAGTGTGCCAATTTTGAAACACTTCATATAAAACAAAAGACAGAAGACAAATCTAAAGGGGGGGGGGGAGAGAAACAAACTGTGTCATTCTGAATGTTATTTGTGCAAGATAGTTTGACATAACTTGTTGTTGTTATGGTTGTTCTTTGTTGCTTTTTGAAATGGTATCAAATGAACTTACAAACACTAAAAGCAGATACAAAAACAAGAGGAAAAATAACCTAAGATATAGTAAAGGTAAAGGGTAAAGGGACCCCTGATCATTAGATCCAGTCGTGATCGACTCTGGGGTTGCGGCGCTCATCTCGCTTTATTAGCCGAGAGGGCCGGCGTACAGCTTCCGGGTCATGTGGCCAGCATGAAAAAGCTGCTTCTGGCGAACCAGAGCAGCGCACGGAAACGCCGTTTACCTTCCTGCCGGAGTGGTACCTATTTATCTACTTGCACTTTGATGTGCTTTCGGACTGCTAGGTTGGCAGGAGCAGGGACCGAGCAATGGGAGCTCACCCCGTTGCGGGTATTCAAACCGCCAACCTTCTGATCAGCAAGCCCTAGGCTCTGTGGCACCTAAAAACAGATAACGATGGCACTAGGCAGGCCTCCTTGGGGAGTGCATTCCACAAATAGAATTATTACTGAGAAGGCTTGTTCTCATGCTGCCACCTTCCACACCTCCGTCAGACGGGGGCAGACAGAGAAGGGCAGACGTGGAAATGCCAGTTACACAACCCAAAATAAATCAAGTCTTCAATCTGTGCCCAAATTCCTCTGGCTGGTTGGGTTTGTTTCTTTTAAAACATTTTTGGCTTATCTGTCATCCCCTCCCCCCTTAATACATATGATGCATCTTCACTGACCAATTACGGTACTTCACTCATCCTGATCCAGGGTCCATACCTGCTCTGACGCATACCCAGAACTCCTGTGTAGCTGCTTAGCTTTCCTGTCCTGCACTGAGGATGCAACAGACAAAACTGCTTGGCAACTTTCTGCTTTATATCACTGCAATAAAGAAAACTAAGAGTTATGTTATAGGACTGAAGCAGTATTTAACTTCAGGCATGCAAGCTTTGCAGATCAATTCCACAATTAGTCACAAGGCCACAACAGTTTTCTGCTGCATATTTGTTACAAGGCCGCAACTGTAAATATTACTTAATATTTAAGTAAATTCCACTGGTTTAGTTTAGTACTGAATTGTTTCCCCCAAATATCTCATTCTGCATCCCATTGCAGTGGGTTATGTTATGTTTAGTGACAGTCTGGAAGAGAATGAAATATGCCAGACACAGAAAAATCACAGCTTAACATCTCTGCTGTTTTATTTCAAGAGGGTATTGTGAAGTAATTCTAGGTTGCTTTGCTTTCTTCTGCCCTCCATTCTTTCCTTTCTTCCTCTCAAAACCCCGTATCATTTTGTGGTGGGGTGGAGGGGGCAAGCTCTGATGCAACCTAGGCCAGACGGAGCAAACCTTGAAGGGAGGAAAAAAAGTTTGACAGGAATTTATAAATGCATGCCTTAGTTAAGAGTACCATCATTCATAATATCATTAAATCTATTTCGCTGCACAAAACATGCTTTTCTTATTCAAGGTATTCTCTGTGAAGGGAAAAAACATTATGTGAAAAAATAAAGTGTTATTGCAAAACCAGTTAAAATCCGGAGTGAAGGTTTGAATAAACAAATTAAATTGCAATGGAATATAGTATGCCTCAGAGCCATTTCTTGACAAAACAGTCATCTTATTTACACGCTTCACAATACCCCACCATAGATGTCGAAGGGGGGAAAAATAAGGAGAAAAATAATTAGCATATTAATCTTTTTTATGCCGTCATCTTTCAGGTCCAGAAGACCATGGTGTAATTTAAATCTAAACGCTTTCCTGGCATTAGAATTCATTTTAGATGGGTCAATTGTTCCATAATAAAGGGATAGAAGGTGTACTTCATGCAAAAGATTTATGCTTGCCATTTGTTCATATTCATGTGCTACTGAATACCCTCAATTCAGATGGTGATGGCTGCTCATATCAGTCGAGCGCCAGAACCACAGATCACTAACCGGCAGCAATGAATTCCATTTGCAGGACAAAAAATACGGCGAAATTAACTCCAACAGTTTATTGATTTTTGCTTAACAGAAGCCAGTATAACAGCTCTATTGCCCTCATAATGATTAGTGACAAAAGTTTAATTAAGCAATTATGAAGCCAATAATAGAGTTGTCTGGCTTGCTTAGCTTTAGTCCGTTTAGGACTTATCTCCTGCCTGCACATCATAGCAGCTGGAATGTGCTTGAAGAGATTAATGCCGGAGAACACAGATGCCTACTTTAATTCTGCTTCATGATGCTGTTTGAATGGAGTCGAGAACACAAGCTACCCTTTATCAAATTACAAGTCCGCTTTTCATGAATATGTAGTAAAAAAAAAAATCTAGTTGTGGCTTCAAGGTGTAATTATAAAGACATACAACAAAAATGACACACAATTCTGTCTTAGTAATCCCTGCTATGAAATATGCATGATAATGTATTTCTGAATAAAGACTTAACAATGTTATAAGAGGCTTTGGCATTGTACAGTTATCCAAACAATTGGCAGTCTTTTCCAAATGTTATTTGAGATATTGTCTGACCTAACATCTTTGTTTTTACCCCCCTCTCTCTTCGTCTTAAATATATTGTTTCAAGCTTATTCCATTGTTATTTGCCCATAATGGAGTTTAAAAACCATCTTATCAACCTGTGAGAATTCCCAATTTATGATGGGTGCTTAAATATGCTAATTCCGAAAAGAGCGCACGCGAGCGCCTTCCAGCGCATCAATCGGTTTCTAAAATAAGTGCGCTGTAAATAAATAAATAAGAAAGACGGAATTCTTAGGTAGACGCAGGCTGCCCTCTTTTAAATGCCACCCTATCTAGACAGAAACCATGCTTGTTATTTCAAATGAATCTTGCTCTGCATTCAAAATTGCACCTTGCTTTTACAGAAGGGAGTTGACAGTCCTAGGAAACCGGCAAAACACTGTGAGAGGTATTCATAAGTAACTATTGTTGAAACCATGCCCTGTTTCATATAGATACTTGGGGAAAGCTCCAAAACAAAACAAAACAAAATCAAGGCCAAATAAAGAGCTCACATGAAGCCCACACCCAATCTTATCAGAACTCTCTTCTTAAGAATTTTGATGTTGAATATGCTTTAGATATTCCTTGAACTGCTGACTATTCTGCCCATATTTGATACCTATGCTCAGCATCCTATTATATTTGACTTCAGTGTTTGATGTTTGACAGCATTTGTGCTTAGAATTAGACTTATTTGATATTGGACACATAATAGGATTTAGCATTTGACAGTAATTGATATCTGACAGCTTAAGAGGTGCCCACATTTGTGATGCCCTGCCAAAACAATCAAGGGGCAGCCGCTAACAAATACAAAGCATCGCATCTCTAATTTTGACTCCGAAATTCCGCAATCAGAATCTAACTGTTGATCCTGGGAAGTCTGGGCAAATTTTGAATATTTCTGAATATTCCTTTCAGCTAGTATTGCTTGTAGTAAATCGCAAGTCGCTTCTAAGCATTGGATATAAGTGATTTCTGTTTAAAAGATTATGGCTACATTTTTTTTAAAAAAAATGGGCACAGGGTGAATTTCTATCTCACAAAAGTCTGTGGCACACTTCAGCAGCGTCAGGTTTCACCTTTCATCCTGGAAGCGGGCATTTCGGAGTTTGTCTTCTCTGTTACATGCAGGACTGTTGGGGGTGTGCCATTTCCATTCACTTGCTAAATGAAGACAGCTTGTAATTGCCAAAGAGCAGCTGTGTTTTCTGTGGTGTCACGCAGCACCTAGGAGAGAATACGTGAAGTTATTCCTGTGTATTTACACTGGTTCACCTTCAGTGGGTAACCTATAACCTAGCACTAAGCTCCATTGTTCATAAACCTGATGTGGAGCCCGATTCGTCGTCGTGTGAGAATGGTTGCATGCTTAACTCCTTTGGCTTGTGAATTCCTCGCCTTAGTTCGGGGTTCTTCACCATACTGGAGGACTGTGAATTGCTGGATATTCCTTGGAGTCCTGGGATACAATCTCCTTGTGGCTTTCTGTAAATAAATCCAAACGTCTTTCCCCCTCTTTTTTTTTTAAGGGTGGAGGGTGAATAATTGCAGCAATTACCAAGGTTATAGGAGAAAGCTTTTCATGTATATATAAGCACAACTGGGCCATGAATGCACGCCTACAGAAGGTTTATTACTGCAAGCTAATTCGGAATTGATTCACAGGAATGCAAACTATCAAGGGACAGATTCTCCTTACTGCAGTAATAGCAGGGCGTCGTATCACAGGCATTTAGGGCACAACCCACAAAGCAGGTCTCTTATGCCTGCCCCACTGAAATGAAAGAGAGCTGTTTAAAACTATGTTAGTGTTCTTGCACATCTCACCTTCCTATCAATGGGGAGCATGCAAGAGATATTCCCAGAGCTCTGTACCCGTAGGCTGCAGTTGCGGCCATCTTCTCAAATTAAAGGCCAGTTTCGCATAGCGTGCACCAAAAGGACTGCATTTCTTTTTAAAGCACTGTGGCAGTGAAATATTTTTCGTTTCTAGTTTTAGAGCGAAAAGCGGCAACAGAGGCCTAAACAGAGGGAGTATCTGTTTCTATCAGCCTCTAAATATATCCCTGCATTGATAACACCCAATGTCTGAATGAAAAGGGTAAATCTCATCATATTTTCAAACACTTAAGATATGGTACTTATCTAGTAGACTGTGGACTAATACAGTGCAATGTTATGTTATAGGAATAAACATTTTTATTGTACTCAATTGATTGTGGCGTATTATCGAAATGTTTCCCATAAGAACCACCTCCTGCACTTTGAAGAGACTATCTTTCTTAGAGGATAAAAGGGTTACTAAATCTTCATAAGCTGTCAATCCTGAGGGACTATTCCCCCCCTCCAGGAAATAATGCCTCATTATTTTGAATTGTGATACAAAATAATTTGGGGGGAGCGGGCTGGAGACCGAAGTCCAGTATGGAAAGGTTTAAAGAGCAGCTTGGCGGAGTAATTTTTATCCTCTTGAATAATAATAATAATAAAAAATAGGAAGAATGAAGAGAATCTAACACACCATTAAGCACAGCCTGTTTGCTTTACTTGTGTACATCTGTTCTGATATCGAAAAAGGAGAAAGGAATGGGAGTCTGTTCAATAATTTTCTCCCTCCCCATCTTAAATTCATAATTTGGAATTGAATATGTCTGTTAAACATCTGATATGCACAGAAAGGCATTTTAATGACCAGCTTCGTTTTACATTTCCATAATATACCGTGCTTCCCAAATGATGTTCGATGCCCATAGTCTGGGTGCTGTGTATCTTTAATTGAATTAGCCTAGCAAGCAATCTGCCCATGCGATACACTTGTAATACTCTATCCAGAATAAATTTTTAACCATTTGATAATTAGCTGAGCCATACCTGTGACAACTAGTAAATTGTAAAAGGCCAGAACACTATCTTAATTATCCTTACTAAAGAGACAGAGTAATAATGTGCTTATTGGCAATGAAAGATGAAATAATGGAGGTAATTAAGTTAGAAAAGGATTCTTTCATGAATAGTCCTTTGGACGACGACGCAAAAGATGGGTGGTGACTCATTCAGTAATATTGGGCAGGGTTTAAAGACAAAATGTGTGTGAAAGATTAACTGTTCCTCATGTTAATAACATTATTATGGACAAAAAATGTACACAAAATACCCCGACACACAATACATGTCCACAACAGACAGGGGCTGCTTTGTTTTTAGAATTGCTATCAGTGAGATCCCTTGAAGACTAAGATCTGCTTCTAAATCTTAGGCACAAAAATCACTGTCCACAGCAATATGCAGAAAGGCAAGCAACTATGTAGTTGATTCTTGTTGATACATTTCTCCCTTGGTTTGGTAGGAACTTGCGGTGCCCTTTTGAAATTTCACCACCCAAAGTCAAACACCTCTGTCTTAGTCAACATAAATAACAAAAATCTATACAGCCTTATCATTCTAGTCAGTATAAATTCCGCTCAACATGGTTTGTGGGTCTTTTAAAAAAAAAAATGATTAAGAAGCAAAGCTACTGCCCATTGTTCTTGCCAGCTCTAAGTTCCGAAACCAAAATTTCACATCAAGTTAATCTTTTTCCTTCTGCTCAATGAATGTAAAAATAATATTTACCTTCTGCATATCCATTGCATATTACACTGCTGGGTGAATGTAAAAAGAATGTGCCTCAAATCTGAAGACTAAATATTAGATACGACCTGAAATAATAAAGTAAGTATGATTGGCTTAGGAAATGCCAATGAATACGAGATGGAAATTATACTAACTCACTATGCCTGTTCGTTGTTGAGTTTGTTCTTTTGTCCCTATATTTATTTGGGGGGGGGCGGAGAGAGAGAAAATACTTGAAAAAATAGAACTGTTTCCTAATAGGATTCACATCTTATTATTGGTGCCGATATGCGGTTTTCCTTAACTCGCCATGATTACTTTTTTAGAAGCTTTTCACTTTTCCCCAGCTGATCCTCGTCTTGTTAGGCAGCCTTAATGACACTTCAGTCATTGCGGCTTTCAAGCGGAGGCCTTCCAGAGTGAACAGAGAGTTGACATTTCCTGACATTTTCTCAACTAATTACAGGACAAATAATTAAGCATGTTCTCGTATGTAACAAATGAAGGCAAAAGCCGTCTGTCACCGATGGTGATTGATGACACTCTGGGAGACTTTATCTGATGGGCCCTGCCATGCGGTGGAGGGGGGGAAAGCAAATTTATTAGAATGAACAATGCAAATTCCGAGTCATCTCATCCAGTTATGCGCCAAAGCAATATCCATGTCAAGGTGAATGTGACAATGAAAGCAAAATATTTGCATTTTGTGGAACAGGTTGAAGGGAAAATCAGAGCGGGAAGATGACAGGCCTAATTATTTTGGCTCATACAGGCTAGGACAGCTGTTTCTGGTGTCCTGAACAAGGCTGTCACACAGGTAACTAAATAGGTCTGCATATAAGCCTGTATGCAACACTGTGCTGAGATGTCTACCACTAATGACCAACGCTAATGTTGCTGCCATCCCTGGAAAACAGTAAATGTGTCACAGTGCACCTTCTGTGTGGCAGTCAACATTTCGCGACATAATTACTTGTTAGCGAATTAATTCCTATCTGTCAGTATCTATGCCAGTGTCATTTTCAGACCATTACGAAATTATACCATCACTATAGCAACTGCAAGTATAGTTAAAAGGCAAAAAAAGAAAAAAAAGAGGGGGGGATACATTTCAGAGATTCAGGAAAAAGTGCCTAGTTAGGTAGAAGACTAATAATGTAAAATTCAAATGGGGATGTCGCTGCCTGCCATCCTAATTTTCTTTATCTCGATTGCGCATTTGATCAGTGATCATTAAACAATAATTTAAAATTTCCAATTTCAATCCCACGATTAATATTTCATATAATTAAAAACCGCAGCCCACAACAGCATCTCTTTTTCTTTCTTTTTTTACAGGGGGGCGAAGTGGGGGGGGGAGAGGAAGAGACAGAAGAAAAAGAACCAAAGTCGGCACAGAACGCTGTCAATGCAATTAATTAGGAGCTAAAAAATGACATGCTTTTAAAAGAAATGAATCCTAATACCAGAGTTTATATGCAAATATGAATAACTGATAGCATCAGGCTGTTCTTTTTCTCTCTGCCTCCTTTGTAGCTTATAAACAACGGTAATCTGCAAATCCGATATCCTGACATTCTTTTCTCTTTCTGTCTCTCTCTTTCCCTCGCATACACACACTCCTGCCGCAGCCTCTCTTTTTTATTATGGTACTCTGTGCAAGGTCCATTTACCCCAAAGAATTTGAGATCTTGCTCATCCTGTTAACTATTTCTTAGTATTTCAATATGCCACCACTTGGACCTCGGACCTGAACATTTTCACCTGGAAGGGCAGTTTCAGGTAGCATAAAAAGCAAGGCAAGAAGCATTAATCCGGATAGAACAGTGCGATCCTATACAGTGCTCATTACTCTGAGGTAAGTGGGCATAAGACTGCATCCTCATTCTTCTTGTACTTCCTGGGAAACATCAGAAGGGCAGAACTTAACAAAACATCCCTTTGAAGAGATGCAGGAGCTCCAGGCATGGCCAGGAGATCAATAGGGCCAGAACCATTAAGTGGTTTAATCAGTATATTAATCAACCAAAGACAATTTTTAATCGGTGGGTCTGCGACTATTCATGGGGTTCAATTTAATGTGGCAGAAGATTTTAATTGGTGGAAATGCAGGTTCAGTTGGGGGTTTGTGTGTGTTTTTTAAGGTTATTTTGCTTCTGGGGCCTTACTTTAATAGGGAATGGAGAAGAAAATATGAAAGATGGCCTTTGACCTCTCACTTCAGCTATGTCTTCAAGGCTTCTGCAATGATTTCTATGTTTGTTTATTAAATGGCATGTTAAACTATATTTTCTTCAAGATCCCTGAGGCATCTATAGTGAGGATTTGGGAGTATTCCTAATTATTTATCTCTAACCATCAGGTGATTAATCAAATAAATTGTTTAATTGACTTAGAAATCTGAGATCTTTGTTCTGGGGAGATGGTGAAGTTCCTTGGAAGTTCAAAGTGTCTTTTCCTGCTTGCCTGAACAGGGAAGTCTGTTCCACTGAAATCAACGGAACTCACTAGGCATAACAGCAAATTTAGGGTATCGGTTTGTGTCATCCTATTTGATTCCTATTTGGCTCCTTCTCAACGGTGCAATTAAGTGTACATATTATCAGAAATAACTGGAAACATATATCTCTGAAGCCATCCTTTAGGCCTAGGTCTCACAGAGGTGGTAAACCTTTGTGTAAGCTATGCCAGTACAGTATAGGATGCAGGTGCCCATATTTAAAGCGGGTCCTCCCTCAAAGAGGGCACGTGTTGCAGTGAGACCTGGAGACTGACCCCTTGTGTTGTGGGTGGGAAGACTGGACGGCCACAACACCCGATTGGTAGGTCCCTCGTTGCTGGGTTTAATCTGGCCAATGGGGTGCAGTCTAAACGGATCGAGGGACCTATATAAACCCAGGCACATGACCCAGAGCTTCCTCTTTCAGCTCGTGCCTTTGGAACACCAGCCCACCTCTCCCTAATTTTAGGGCATTTTGCAATTGACCTTGCTATGACGTCATGTGTCGTCTGTCATTGGGACAGGGGCATGGCAGGAATTTTCCCCACTTGGCTGATTGGCTGTTGCCATTTGGGTTTCGCCTGCTGCGTAGCAAATCATCACAACTTGTAAGGTTGCGGATAGGCACTGGTTCAGGTGATAGGGATGGGAGAACGGTCTTGCCATCCCTATGTGAAGGGATTCTGTTAAAGGAATCCAGGGACTCAACTGGTTTGGTCAACCCCCAAAAGTGTGTTGTGCCCATGCCTGAGTCCAGGGGAGCATCTGGGAAGTGAACAGAGTCTGTTCCCCGGCTTTTCACCTGCCTCAGGTGTTCACCCTGGGCTGACCTATGATAGAGCACTGGGTCAGTGCTGCCTGTAAGGGTGCAGGGAGCTAGTTGAAGCAGAGCCTATGCAACCACTCACTTTCTGTAATCAATAAAGTTGTGGCCTAAATTCTGCCAAAAACCCAAACTAAAATTTGAGTCAAATGTGTTTTTATTTAAGGGGGAGGTCTCTGGGTCTGAACACACAAATGCTCCTTCATGCAACAGATTCTCTCCAGCTAGAAAACTGAGTGGAAAGCTGAGGAAAAGCTTTATCCCTGCCATTTAGTTTACTGTGTGGAAGGAATTGCTTTGCATCAGTCCTGTAAATCTTCACCTGCAATGGAAAGCGGTACAGCCAGGGAGACAGGCTTACTGCCTTATTGAAATCTAGGCCTTTGTTACAGGGAATTGTTTCAGGGTTCTCATCGCTGATGTTTTTAGGACCCTGGATTCAGAACAATATAGATAGCATTGCCACCAAATATTGCGTTAGGCAAATTTCCTCCTCGGACAAAAATCACAAACTTGAGGGATATTGAAATCAGAAAAATAATTATTATGATGAAGGGTTCCGTATATATCTCAGAAATTAGTGTGGAATGATTAGTCAATCTGTTCTGTATGATTTACCAGCACTGGATATTATGTGAAGAATCTGCAGCTGATTAAAAAAAAAAAAACTTAAAATGCAATGTCACGTGTACTGTTTCTATACCTTGGATTCATCTTTTTACTGAAAGCAAATTTTCCGGCAGATTTTGGATATCTGAGATACCTGAGAGTAGCAAAAACAATCATTTTTATTTCTATCCAACCGTCATTACAAATATCTATTAAACATCAAAATTTAAAATAAACGTTTGGGAGTTGGGGTTGCATGCCTCTAAGTATGCCCCTAAAATGAAAAGCTTGGTAATGTTTTGAAGATAAAGTTTTAGACCTTTAGACCACAATCCAGCTAAAATAAGTCACTGCTGTATTCTATCGAAAGCAATGGAATTTAAGTCAGTCCTGATTAATTTGTCCCATTGGTTTCAATGCAACTTATTAGTTACAGCTAACTTTAGCTGGATCGGGGCCTTGGCTGACAAAACAATTTGTGAAAGGGAGGAATGATCCTGGGATATCAGTATGTAAATGCACATGTCTGCATTGATTTCCTGTTTTGATTAATTGGTTCCAGCCAGGAGATTAACTGTTTTTGGAAGATACCAGCCTAAATTCATCATCTTGAGCTGTATAACATGGCCACTTTTGTTAAGTACAAATGCACATGTGGTGAATTTCTGGAGATATATACCTGCTGAAAAGCATTTGAATGGGCAATTTGAGTGCATCAGAGAAGAAACGAATGATGTGAAATTAAAATGCTCATTAAAAATGAACTCATCAAGAGCTGTGAGATGTTTCTTGGTGGTGATGGAGATGGTTTTCTCTTGATTTGCATAATATATGGTGTTGCATCTGTTTTGTCTTCTCTGTTCACAGAAACACCCCCTGCCAAATACCACTGAGTTTAGCTTTTGTTTTAGGGTTAAAATGACTTTTAGAGCCCAATCCACAGACTAGTTAAAATGAAGTGCTTCAGTTTAAACTGAATTGATTTGAAACATGCTTACTCAGAAGCCAGCTTCTGTTTGAGTACAACTTACTTTGTGTGTTTTCAGGTTCAGTAACCTTGGCCCATAGTGACATTTCTTTATGCAGTGCCAAGAACTATTGGGTGCCCCATGGTCTTGCAACTCCTTCTGCAAAGGACCCAGGTACTGACTGTGATACTGAAGAGACCATCTGGGCCACTACCAAACCAGACTGCAGTGGGCAGCACATCATGTGCAGGCCGCACTGAACTTTCCAAGCCTGGTCTGCTCAAGAAAGTACTGTGCCATATACACCCAAAGTTTCATAATCTTCTGTCCCATCTTATTCAATTTGCCAACAGATTCATCTGGTAACAACATCCGGTGACAAAATGCAATACTCTAAGCAGGGATGTGACCCCTTTCAAGTTCCACCTTCTCTAAAGGCATGTTCAGGTGTGTTAAACGTTGAATGCGCAGAGGTGCACACCTAAGCCCTGCCCCAGGGCACATGGGTATGGTTACCAGATGTACCTGTTTCCCGGGGACAGTCCCCGGATTTACAAATCTGTCCCCGGACAAAATCCGTCCCCGGAATGTCCCCAGATTTCATTTAATGTCCCCGGATTTATATTTTTCATTTAATGTCCCCGGATTTATATTTTAAGTCTTGTAGATTTATTAGTAGGGAATGAATGTTGCGTGATTGGTTCAACTGCACAAGACACATCATATGGGGACTTCCGGCAAGGCAAAATGGTGGGCGCCTGAAGCCAGCCAGAGCCAAGTGTAATACCAGGCTGGCTGTGAGCTGCTGAGACTGCATTTGCCGCTGCCACTGCCGAGGGGGAACCAGGGATGCCTGGTGTGTCAACTGGGGGAACCACTGACACCCCCCCCGTGACCCAAATTGCCCGGCCAACTGCCCAGTAGCACTCCGGGGCCAGGAAAGCCCCGGAGCCGACACAGGGAGAAGGAGGAGAGGAGAAGAATAAGGAAGAGAAAGAAAGAGGAAGGAGAAAAAGGAGTGGAGCTCTGACCATGCCGCACTGCTGCCGCCGCTCAGGAGGAGAGGTAGGAGAGCACCGGGAGGGCAAAGACATGTGGCTGTGCCCAGGCCCGACCCAAGCCTACTCCATGGCGGCTAGCACTCCAAGAAAGGAGGCCGGAGCCCAGAGGAAGGCCATGTGACAGAGACCACAGAAGAGAAGATATTACTTCTTAATCTTTTAAAATAAATGTTTTTTTAAATAACTCTCCCCCCTCCCTTTTTTTTAAAGTGTCCCCGGATTCTTTGAAAAACATCTGGTAACCTTACACATGGGTTTCGTGTCAAACCTTCACAAGTAATTAATTAACCAATCAGTTGATTATTATTTATATCCCACACTGTTCTTATATCTGTGAATCCTCTTCCTGACCTTAGCTTCTGGAAAGTCCTTGTCCCTTTTAAAACATATCCCTGTTTTTTGCTGCATCAGGTAGACTGTTGAAAAATGGGATGGGGGAAACAGCTGGCCTCTAGCAAGCTACAGCAGTGGGGAACTCTGCAACTTTGATCACTGTGGCAGCTATGGGGAGAAAAAAGATCATGAGTGGGACTCAAAGACATGGTGCAAGAGGTGAACTGGAACACACACAAGGACTGGGCTTCCCAATACAGTGGTACCCCTGGTTACGAACTTAATTCGTTCCGGAGGTCCATTCTTAACCTGAGGTACCACTTTAGCTAATGGGGTCTCCCGCTGCCGCCGCGCGATTTCTGTTCTCATCCTGAGGTAAAGTTCTTAACGTGAGGTACTACTTCCAGGTTAGCGGATTCTGTAACCTGAAGCGTCTGTAACCTGAGGTGTTTGTAACCCGAGGTACCACTGTGTAACACACAGCTTCAGGGCCCACCCCTGCCATGTCTTCCTGCCTCCTGCCTTTACTTGTATGCCACATACCTCTGGGCAGAAGGCTTCACTGCCCTCTCTCCTACCTACTGAGTGTCCCGTGGTTCTCTTGGTGTCTCTGCTCACAGCTGAATGGCTGTTTTCTTAGCCTACTGGTGTGATAGTACATCACCCCTCTGGACCATCCTGATTGGACCTCCACCCAGAACAGTATGCTCTGCCCGGTTTCCTATGTATGTTGGCCATGTGGTGTGGTGGATTTAATAATAATAATAATAATAATAATAATAATAATAATAATAATAATA
>JAXCMG010000127.1:689494-763785 GCA_034642415.1 Podarcis siculus | reverse complement strand
TAATAATAATAATAATAATAATAATAATAATAATAATAATAATAATAAATACCCCGCTCATCTGGCTGGTTTCCCCAGCCACTCTGGGCGGCTCCCAACAGAATATTAAAAACATCAAACATAAAAACATTCCTAAACAGGGCTGCTCTCAGATGTCTTCTAAAAGTCAGATAGTTTATTTCCGTGACATCTGATTGCAGGGTGTTCCACAGGGCGGGTGCCACTACCAAGAAGGCCCTCTGCCTGGTTCCCTGTAACCTCACTTCTCACAGTGAGGGAACCGCCAGAAGGCCCTCGGAGCTGGATCTCAGTGTCTGGGCTGAAGGATGGAGGTGGAGACGCTTCTTCTTTCTTTTTTATATTTTTATTAATTTTTAGCATAACATTTTAAACAATTATTAAACATACTTTTATATCTTATACACATTTTTTTTGACTTCCATCAATCATGTCTGAAAATTTTCCTATCTTATCACTTAGTTTGCATTTCTTGCTTTCACTATTACATTTAAATATTATAACTAATATCTCCCTTCTTTCTCTTCTTTGCAATATTTCATATATTTCTCCTTACAAAACTTCTTGTAGTCCTACTAGCATAATTTGTTGATTACAGTTGCTCTTCAAATAGTTCACATATTTCTTCCAATCTTCTGTAAATCTCTGGTCCCGCAGGTTTCGAATCCTTCCTGTCATTTCATCCAATTCTGCGTAGTCCATTAATTTTGTCTGCCATTCTTCTTTCGTTGGTATTTCTTCTTGCTTCCATTTCTGGGCTGGAGACGCTTCTTCAGATATACTGGGCTGAGGCTGTTTCAGGCTTTGAAGGTCAGCACCAACACTCTGTGCTCGGAAACATACTGGAAATATACTCCAAGTTGGCCTGTACATGTTGACTTCCTTCATGCTTGTGTTATGAATGAGCACTGTCACCAACTCAATCCCTAATAGGTGTGCTGTCTCAGAGTATCCAGAGACTTTGCGTCTGTGTTTGGCATTTTTATTATTTGCTGCTTGTGTGTTTCCTCACTCCCATTCCAGGCTGAGCACCCACTTTGTTGTTGTTGTTGTTGTTGTTTAGTCGTGTCCGACTCTTCGTGACCCCATGGACCAGAGCACGCCAGGCACTCCTGTCTTCCACTGCCTCCCGCAGTTTGGTCAGACTCATGCTGGTAGCTTTGAGAACACTGTCCAACCATCTCGTCCTCTGTCGTCCCCTTCTCCTTCTGCCCTCCAACTTTCCCAGCATCAGGGTCTTTTCCAGGGAGTCTTCTCTTCTCATGAGGTGGCCCAAGTATTGGAGTCTCAGCTTCAGGATCTGTCTTTCCAGTGAGCACTCAGGGCTGATTTCCTTCAGAATGGATAGGTTTGATCTTCTTGCAGTCCATGGGACTCTCAAGAGTCTCCTCCAGCACCATAATTCAAAAGCATCAATTCTTTGGCAATCAGCCTTCTTTATGGTCCAGCTCTCACTTCCATACATCACTACTGGGAAAACCATAGCTTTAACTATACAGACCTTTGTTGGCAAAGTAATGTCTCTGAGCACCCACTAGGTATGGCAATTGCTCCACCAGTGCAGAGGAGGCAATTCTCAGTCCCTGGCATAATCTGCGTATAGGATTGCTCTGCCCATGTCTGAAAATCAATCCATTATTTGAAGGATGTTTGTAAAAACAAAAACAAAAAATGATTCATTGAGGAAATTCCATTATTGAACTTTCTGCTAAGTGTAACTAATACACAGACACAGAAGAGGACATATATCAATAATTTGCTATTTTGAGTTTTTTCATTTGCTCTCACGAGTTTTTCTGCACTCATTTTTCACTTCTTTGGGGTATGAGTTGGATTCTCTGTTTTCTTTTCACAATCACCCATTAATTAATATATCATAAGAAGGCATTATTAACAAAAATGCACAATTCTTCTGCAATAGATTGATAAGTAGTGTCTCACCAATAGGAACATTTTAAGTACATTTTGGGGTGGGGGAGAAACAGATAGGGATGTCATCCAACAAAAAATTCCTGCATCATTAGACTGCAGTCCTGTACACACTTCCTTGGGGGTAAGTTCCATTTAACTCCATGGGACTTACCTCTGAGTAAACATGCCTAGGATTTTACTGATTTGATTTTTTTATTTTATTTTATAGTATCTGTATGCCACTTTTCATTCAAGCGCAACTCAAAGTGGCTTACAAACAATAAATAACAACAACATAAGAAAACACAATAGAACATAAGAAATACCACAGAAACCATATAAAATAATTAACAAATCATTTAAAAAAATCTATAAAATACTATTAACAACAACTAAAAACACCTTTAACAGCAACTAAAAAGTAAGCTAAACGTCACAATTACAGCAAAAGTCATATTATCTGATTAATGAATCAATGCAGCATTTATTATCTATAAAACAATATTAACGTTAACAAAATATCAGGGCCCCCCCCCCAAATGAAGCTAACCACTGTTAAGTTGATAGACACACACTCTACGCCTCCATGCCTCCATGCCTCATAATCTTTCACTCTGTTGAGCTCATTAAAATACACATAATGCTTGTTGTTTGGCAGTGTAGCCAAATGTTTGACTAGGTTGGGTCCTCAGGTGATGGGTCATGGTGGAGATGGTGGGGCTCTTGGGCCAGAGGTAAGGTGGATGTTGACCTGCCCAGGTACTGTTGTCCCCTATGTCCCTCTCGATAATCAGGAGGTCCATTCCCACTCAAGGAAGTCTGAGATGAGCATGTCCCTCCATAGCTGCAAGTCATGACTGCACTGTGCAGAGGCCAACCAAGATGTTCAACAGCAGTGCCGGATTTACGTATAAGCTCAACAAGCTATAGCTTAGGGCCCCACTCTCTTGGGGGACCCCAAAAATATACTTCTTCTGAATTGTATTTCAATATTAATATACTTCTTCCTAACTGTATTTCACTTCAACAATTACTTTGATAAAATACATATTGTGTTATGTGCTTTAGATACGCATTAGGTCCATAAATTACCATATAGCATATATTCAACACAAAAAACAGTGACAATTTGTTGTTGACAAAGGACAGCTGGACATATAAAGGGCCCCATTACCTTCAGGAGCTTAGGGCCTCATCAAACCTAAATCCGACCCTGTTCAGCCGTCATAATTTAATTAATCAATTGATTTAAAAATACATACATTTGCATATTCATTCATCCACCCATCCATTCAAGACATTTATATATCACCCAATAACTGGAGTTCTTTTGACAGAGTACAATAAAAATGTTAAAATATAGCCATACCAGAAAAATATGAATACCATATAAAATTAGGTAGTGAAGAAACTGAACAGGAACTAGCTTTATGGCCAGGGTGGGTTAGGGTCTACTGTACCACCATACATTCAATAAGAACATATGAAAGCCTCTATAGTTTGACAGTGGCACAGGAATAAAAGTTTAGTTCTGGAGCAAACCATGTATTATGTTTTGCCACTGAAGACACCATCTTAGAAGAGGCATTCTCTGTTCCATGGCAAAGATGTTGAGAGCCCTGTTCTAAGATGGCACCTGCCATCTTTTGGAAGTTCTGGTACCAAAAACATTTTTTCTTCTTCCTGACCAACACTTTTTAATTCTTGGGAAGGCTTTTAATCTACTAATCTTACCTATCAGCCTAAATGAAGCAGTTCTAAAAATAATCAAAGAAAGAAAGAATTGCCTTGATAGAGATGATATACAAATTTGAGACACGAACCCAATGAGATGGTGTCTTTCTAATGATCCCAGTCAATCTAATTAATGTATTCTGCTACATTACATTTTAAGAAGTGACCATTGTGTAATACACTTTGAAATATGCACAAGCTAATGGGATAAGATACAAAAAATTATTATGCTGACAGTAAATCATATTACATTCCTAATAAGCATTAACTAGATAACTAGGTCAAAGGAGTATTATCTTAATTGATTTTTCAAAAGAAACCTGACAGAAAAATGTCAATGCCGAAGTATTTCTTCATGCATCATTAAAACAAGATTGGCTTTTAACAAAAGAAGAATCCTTGACAGAATTGATTCTTGCTTCAGGCTGCCTGCAAGTAAGTGTATTACATAAAAATCTATACAGGATATTAAAACAACACCATTCTGCAAGACAGTTACAATTAAAAGCTGACACCCCCTCCCTGTCCCCCATGCATCTACCACAGTGCCTTGCCAGCAAATGTATTTAAAGCCTTCAAAGCCCAGTTTCACCAATGTATGAAAAATCATTCCGATCTATTCTCTGACAAAAGAGGAGATGATGATGTGGGCTGCTGATGAAATTGCGACATTAATAACAAACTCATTTCATAACAACATGGCAGTTAAATAAACATACAGGAAGACAACAAAAAATATTAACTTTACCTTGAAGCTATATACAAAATGCCCATTAAAAAAAAAATATTTACACAGCAAACAGCAGGCGTCAAATAATCCGAGGTTAGCAATTGGACTCAAATGCTATGCACTATGCAGAATACTGCAGTGTAAGAGCTACACTTTGCCAGTTTCTCACTTTTATTTAAAAAGGATATGGGAAACAGTGAAACATCAAATAATCCCAAAAGGAGAACATCAACCTGTGTGGCACCAGAGAAGAATGTGGTAGGCATATGGCAAGCAAGCAACGTTTGGATCGCATGCATTTAATGGGGAAACTGGTGATCAGAAATGGGTGCGACCGCAAGAATTTTTCAAAAGTATCGACTTGGTTTTGTAGCACTAACATTCTCCAACATTTGTTTTTGGCAATAAAAGGGGTGGAGGTTTTAGGGACCCTGAAATCTTCCCCACAAGACTCCCCATAGCATAGTTGCTCATGTCTCTAGACTCACTGTCCACGCAAGAGCTCTTCCGACGCCATTTTTTGTTTTATTAACCAGGGCTTCTCCTTCATCAAAATCACACTATGGCCATGATTGCAGACCCTCCAAGTATCTATATTTTCCAATGACATTCCCAGATTTTAAAAAGCTGTTCCAGTTCCTGATTTGATCCCTAAATGTTTCCCTTTTCCTTAGGGACCTAAGGGTAGGACGTCCCTATTTTCTTTGGAGAAATATTGGAGGGTATAGAGTTATGCAACCCCAAGCCAAGGAGACAACCTTTAGAAGACATCTGAAGGCAGCCCTGTGCAGTGGTACCTCGGGTTACATACACTTCAGGTTACATACGCTTCAGGTTACATACGCTTCAGGTTACAGACTCCGCTAACCCAGAAATAGTACCTCGGGTTAAGAACTTTGCTTCAGGATGAGAACAGAAATTGTGCTCCGGCGACGCGGCAGCAGCGGGAGGCCCCATTAGCTAAAGTGGTGCTTCAGGTTAAGAACAGTTTCAGGTTAAGAACGGACCTCCGGAACGAATTAAGTACTTAACCCGAGGTACCACTGTATAGGGAAGTATTTTATTGTTTAATGTTTTATTATGTTTTTATATATGTTGGAAGCCGCCCAGAGTGGCTGGGGCAACCCAGTTGGATGGGTGGGGTATAAATAATAAAATTATTATTATGGAACAGGACACCCCTATTTTCCTTGGAGAAATGTTGGAGGGTATGTATTTGTGTAACAGTGTCAATCAGATTTGGCATCCTTACACTGACACCAAGGGGAAATGAAACTATTTCAAGGGTAAAGGGGATGCATATTTTATTAAATTGCCCTTACTCTTGATGGTAGGGAAACAGAGAGGAACTCAGGGAACCCCTGTCTTGAATGCATGCTAAATCTACTATTGTGGTCATAGCTGCATCACCTGTGCAGCCCAAAATTTAGGGACAAGGGTTCTATTACAGCTTTCCCTTCAGCATGACAATTATCTGTGCCTAGGAGTCTTTTCGGGGGGAGAGCATTGCACCATGGGAGACCTGCCCTGCAACCTAAAGTGGCACATTCAGAAATAGGTTTTTGCTACTTGTGAGAATGACTCCAAGTCCCATAGCTGGATGCATGCAGGAATACAGATGTAATTTTTATTTTCAGAGCTGAGCTACACGCTTTGGACTTACTGCAGATGTGACAGTTAATTCTGTATGGCTAATGTTAAGCTGTTCTGGGAAGTATCTGTAAATTGAAACAGATGATGTTATTCTCCATTTGCAATTAAGAGCCATTCTAAATTTAATACGGAATGAGGTGTTAGAATTTTGAATTGCACCGCTTCAGATTGCAGGTGGGTAACGAGTCATAATTTTGAATATTTCCTTATGTAACAAACTTTCTGCATGGGCATTGCCAGTTAGGGATGTCTGAGATTTCTGACAAAAAAAAAAGAGAAAAAGGAAGCAGAAAATGCTGCATTTTGTGTGTTCATCTGTTGGTTAGGAACAGAATTCAGTCAAGCAAATATGATCAGTATTCATTCACACTGTTGCTGTTGGTCTTTTTAAGCCCACAAACGATACATGATTAATGGCCTTTTAAAGCATTGTTTTGATGTTTACTTTGAAATGAATGTAAGCTGCATAAATAACGTATGCAGTTATGTAAAGGTAAAGGGACCCCTGACCATTAGGTCCAGTCGTGGCTGACTCTGGGGTTGCGGCGCTCATCTCGCTTTATTGGCCAAGGGAGCCGGCATACAGCTTCCGGGTCATGTGGCCAGCATGACTAAGCCGTTTCTGGCGAACCAGAGCAGCGCACAGAAATGCCGTTTACCTTCCCTCCAGAGCGGTACCTATTCATCTACTTGCACTTTGACGTGCTTTCAAACTGCTAGGTTGGCAGGAGCAGGGACCGAGCAATGGGAGATCACCCCTTCGCAGGGATTTGAACCGCCAACTTTCTGATCGGCAAGTCCTAGGCTCTGTGGTTTAGACCACAGTGCCACCCGTGTCCCTAAGCAGTTATGTAAGTTAGGTTAAATAGCAGACAGCAACATGAATAAGGTAGTAGTTGGTGGGAACTGAAGTGCAGCAGAACTGAAACAATGCTGGTTGTGAGGAACAGAAGTCAGAACAGAAGAGCACCATGCCTTCTCTTCTCCTTCAAGGGTAGATTAATATGCAGATAATAATCAGGCAAAGCATTCATAGTTTAGAAGTAAGCATTATCACATCTGAATGTTCTGGGCTTTAAGCTGCAGTTAAAACATAGCAGCACAATATAAGATAATTAGAAGATACTTGAAAGTATCTGATAGACCTAGGACTGGAATAAGAATGTTGTACAGTAATATGGATTTAAGTCAAAAAAGGAAAGAGATGAAGATAGTTAGTTGAAGGAGTTAATTGTATTAGAAAGAGGATTTTGGATAACTGTTACAAAGGTAAAAGGTACCCCTGCCCGTACGGGCCAGTTGTGTCTGACTCTAGAGTTGCGTGCTCATCTCGCTCTAGAGGCCATGAGCCGGCGCTGTCCGAAGACACTTCCAGGTAATGTGGCCAGCGTGACGAAGGTGCAGCTGGCGAGCCAGCACCAGCGCAGCACACGGAAACGCCGTTTACCTTCCCGCTATAAAGCGGTCCCTATTTATCTACTTGCACTTAAGAGTGCTTTCGAACTGCTAGGTGGGCAGGAGCTGGGACCGAACGACGGGAGCGCACCCCGCCGCGGGGATTCGAACCGCCGACCATACGATCTGCAAGTCCTAGGCACTGAGGTTTTACCCACAGCGCCACCCACGTCCCTGTTACTAAGGAGATACAGTGAAATTCAGTTAGGGGGGAATCGAGGAAGTCAGACTACAATGAAAGTTAACTTGGATTTTGGAAGTAATGACTGTTTATACTCTTTTTTCCTTTCCTTTCTTTCTCTTAGTACTGTAAGATGTTTTGTTTTATGTTTATTATATGTTATATTTGTTATAAATGTGGAAAATCAATTTAAAAAATTGATAAAATAAAATAAAAAACACAGCAACACTGAATTGCCGAAAACCTGGTAACCCTTCCTGCCTTTGGTAGACTCGCACATTGGAGAGGAAATACGTAGGCATCTCCTTTTTTTGTAAAAATAAATATTTTTGTAAAAATAAATACAGTTCATGTTTATACCACCTCATTCTGAACAATGTGGCGATTGATAACTGGTGGCATATGAGAAATATTTCAATCAGGAGAAGTAATTTTAGGAAATTCCTCTCCTGTATTCCTCTCATATACTCATTCTTGTGTCTTAAGAAGTGTAGAAGTGGACCTGTTAACCAAAGCCCCTACTTTTTGAGGTGTCATGGAAACATCCAGAGAGGGCCTTTTCTTTTCTTTCTTTTCTTTTTTTTATTTATACAACAAGAAACAACAACAACAACAACAACAACAGCCAAAAAACCACAAATAACAAATTACACACAAATTACAAAAATAACCATAGACACCTAATTTTCTTAGCAAAAACATCTATTGGTCTTAACACTAAAGACCCAACCTCCCGTCTATTCCATATTTCAAATTTATAATACTTATTGCCAATACACATTTTTTTCATAATTTAACTTATTCTCAATAAATCTAATTTCTTATCTCTACCTTGCAACTATTACTGAAGTTCCTCGAATGCTGCAACAGAATTTAAACTACTATATTTATTTTTCAGATATTCTTTGAAAACCTCCCATTTAGAAACAAATTCCTGTTTTGATTTATTCTTTATTTTTTTCTGATAAACCATCTAATTCGGCACATTCTGTCAGCTTTTGGATCCAATCTTGTATAGAGGGGATTTCATTACTCTTCCATTTTGCTGCAATCAAAACTCTTGCTGCCGTTGTCACGTATAAGAAGATACCCTTCCTCTTTTGTGGAATATCCAAATCTGTTATTCCCAGGAGGTAGGCCTCTGGTTTTTTATTGAAAGAGATCTTTAGCATTTTTTGCAGTTCTGCATGTATACTCTCCCAGAATACCTGTATTTTCCTACATATCCACCACATATGGTAGAATGTTCCTGAGTCTCCGCATCTCCAACAATTACTTGACACAATTTTATACATTTTTGAAAGTTTTCATGGTGTTAAATAGCATCGATGTTGCATTTTTTGAAAGTTCTCTCTAATCGTGTAACAATTTGTGAATTTCCAATTGATCTTCCATAAATTTTCCCATTGGCCCATGGTTATTGAATGGCCAAGATCCTGGGACCACCTCACCATTGTCACTGTTATCTCCTCCTCCTTGACTGTCCAGTCAAGGAGGAGTCGGTAAGTTTTGGAAAGAGTTTTTCTTTTAGAATTTACAAGATGATTCAAATCGGGAAATTTCTGTTGAGAACCCCTTTTGTTTGTCAGATTTAAATTTTTCAAATAACTGATGGTATTGGAACCAGTCTGAAATGTGTTCTCTTATTTCCTCAAAGTTTTTTTTAATTTTATTTGGTTATCTTCCTTTTTTAGAAGTATTTTATATGTTGGCCAGCTTTCCTGAGTATTTTTCCATTTTACTGCTATGGCTTCTACTGGAGAAGTCCACCACGGGACTTTAGGCTCCATCAGGTCTTTATATTTTTCCCATATAGCAAAGAGTGACTTTCTTATTATATGGTTGGTAAATTTTTTATGAATTTTCGCTTTTCCATATATTAGGTAGGCGTGCCATCCCCAACGGTTGTCAAAACCTTCCAGGTCCAGGAGGTCCGGATCCTGCAATGAGCACCAATCTTTTAGCCAGGTGAAACAGGCTGCCTCATAGTAAAGTTTTAGGTCGGGTAAGGAAAAGCCTCCTCAGAGAGGGCCTTTTCAGTTGTGGCACCCAGTCTTTGGAACACCTTTCTAGCAGAAGCAGGGCTAGCTGTTTCCCTTTCTATATTTAGCCAGCAAACTAAAACCTTCATTTCTAAAACACTTTTATTATCAGATAGTTTTATTGGCAATGACTGTTTTTTGTGCTTAATGCTGCTGTCTTGTACTGTCTTGCCAAAGGAAGTGCTGCAAGGCTTCAATTTCAAAATGTTGAAAAACTTGACTTTGGAAGCTTTTCTTTCTTTCTTTCTTTCTTTCTTTCTTTCTTTCTTGGGGTGGGGGACTGCCACCATGGATTAATGATATTTTCAAAAATAAAATCTTTTTAAAAAGAGAACCAAACCTCACATTTCACTAGATTATATGGACAAGTGATTAAATATGACCCCCCAAAATGTCAATTTGTTAAAATGTTTGCTTTAATATTTATCTTTAATGACAGCTGCATGACAGTGCATGCACAGAAGATGGCTTCAGCGAATTGGAATGTAGTGCAGGAGAACAGCCTCACTGCGTTTCAAGCTGCTAAGGTGCACCTAGCGCAAACGTGTCAAGGAAAAGTTGGTTTTTGTGCCACAGTAGTTCATGCGTTGGTTACTTCAAAGCTGGATTGCTGCAAAGTTCTCCATGTGGGGCCTCCCTCATGCTTGATCCATTTGTTTTCTGCCAGTGTACCCTGTTAGAGAAGTGATTTCCCCATATTCAAGATTTTAGTGTAGTTGTGTTTGAACAGTAGTTTGTCTACTGAAAAACGGAAGGTAGAAGCAAAGACATGAGTGCACCTTATTTCACACCCCCAGGAAGTGATTCTCCCTCCTCTTCATGTTCGTAGACCTCTTAAAAATTCTGCCAGTGTGGATAAAGTCCATCATTATTATTACAGTGGTACCTTGGTTCTCAAACTTAATCCATTCCAGAAGTCCATTCCAAAACCAGCGCGCACTTTCCCATAGAAAGTAATGCAAAATGGAATAATCCATTCCATACTTTTAAAAACAACCCCTAAAACAGCAGTTTAACATGAATTTTACTATCTAAAGAGACCATTGATCCATCAAATGAAAGCAATAAACAAAGTACTGCAGTCACACAATCAATCAATCAATCAATCAGCAATCAGTAGCTGAACTGGGTTCCACACAGTCTCTCTCTCTCTGTCTCTCTCTCTCTCTGTCTCTCTCTCTCTCTGTCTCTCTCTCTCTCTCTCTCTCTCTCTCTCACACACACACACACACACACACACACACACACACAGTCGCGAAAATAAAAACGCAAAATAAATAGCAAAAGCAGACAGGCCTCAGTGTAACACTCAAAACAGAAGTGTGGCACGTTTGGCTTCCTAAAAAAGTTCGCAAACCAGAACACTTAGTTCCGGTTTTGCAATGTTTGGGTTCCAAGTTGTTCAAGTACCAAGGCGTTTGAGAACCAAGGTACCACTGTATACCCAGGTGTCAGGGAGCAAGGCAGTGACTCAGAAACTGATGGTTATGCCAGCCCTGCAAAGCAGACCCAGAGACCGCCCCCCTAAATAAAGACACATTTGACTCAAATTTTAGTTTTGGTTTTTGGCAGAATTTAGGCCACAACTTTATTAATTACAGAAAAGTGAGTGGTTGCATAGGCTCTGGTTCGACTAGCTCCCTGCACCCTTGCAGGTAGTGCTGACCCAGCGCTCTATCATAGGTCAGCCAAGGGTGAACACCTGAGGCAGGTGAAAAGCCTGGGAACAGACTCTGTTCACTCCCCAAGCCAAGTTGAGTCCCTGGATTCCTTTAACGGAATACCCTTCACATAGGGATGAAGAGACCTCTCCCATCCCTATCACATGAACCAGTGCTTATCTGCAACCTTACAAGTTGTGACGAATTGCTACGCAGCAGGCAAAACCCTAATGGCTACAGCGGTGGAAATTCCTGCCGTGCCCCTGTCCCAACGATAGATGACACACGACGGCAACCTCTCATGGGGTTGACCAAACCAAGTTGAGTCCCTGGATTCCTTTAACGGAATACCCTTCACATAGGGATGGCAAGACCATTCTCCCATCCCTATCAACATGAACCTTTAACGGAATACCCTTCACATAGGGATGGCGAGATTATTCTCCCATCCCTATCACCTGAACCAGTGCCTATCCGCAACCTTACAAGTTGTGACGATTTGCTACGTGGCAGGTGAAACCCAAATGGCAACAGCCAATCAGCCAAGTGGGGGAAACTCCTGCAGTGTCCCTGTCCCAATGACAGACAACACACGACGGCATAGCAAGATCAATCACAAAATGCCCTAAAATTAGGGAGAGGTGGGCGGGTGTTCTGATGCATGAGCCGAAAGAGGAAGCTCTGGGACACGTGCCTGGGTTTATATAGGTCCCTCGATCCATTTAGACTGCATCCCATTGGCCAGATTAAACCCAGCAACGAGGGACCTACCAATCAGCTGTTGTGGCTATCCAATAGACCCACCCACAACCAGGAGGTCAGTCTCCAGGTCTCACCGCAACACATGCCCTCTTTTAGGGAGGGCACGATTTAATGGTGAAGCCAACTGAGGATGAGTGCATGAACTGCAGTCCACCTCACCCTGAATGGACTCAGTAACATTGTCACATTCCCTATGTCACCCTTGTTAGCTGGAATCACGCAGTGAAGGCCGTTACAAAAAAAACAAAGGCACGAAAAGAGCTTCTAACTGATCAACAGTCTCAAACGGCCTTCAAAATGTGAGTGGAGGGGAAGCAGCACAATCTTCACACCGATAAGAAGAATAAAGAAAGTTTATTTGCACACATTTGTCACAGCCTTAGTATATATATATATATAAGAATAGTTATTCCAGAGTTTAGAGCATGGCATATGCTTATGCAACTCTTCACCCATTCCTTAACAGCTGTCTATGGAGACCGGGTTCTTCAGAGTTATGAAATCAAGGAGTAATTCGCCAGATTTTAACACATGCTCCTTCACAGCAAGACTTCGCCCGCTTTGATAAAAGAAAACCAAAAACATGGTTCTGTTTCTTTGTGAGGCTATTTTTTTAAGGATTTGAATAATCAATAAAAGTGGAAAAAATAGGTTATTTATGCCTTTCAAACATCATAATCTCAAAGGGCAAAGAAGCAGAATACTGTGCAGAGACCAGTCCCTTGACATCTACCGTGTTTGGCAGATGGTGCTGTCAGTTCTGTTCTGTGTTTATTCTATTGTGCATGCGGTAGCATATTTTAAAATGTACAAGCTCATGTATTATCTATGGGTTAAAAGCATGCAACACAAGCGGGACTATATCACAGGAGTTAAACTTCTGTAAACAACTAGCAGCGGTTGTGTAAATGCTATTTTCTTGACATAAATAACAGAAACATATGGCCTGAGACAGGAAGTGGGTGATACCTAGATAGATTGATATCTTGCTCGACAAGTCCCTATATTTATGACATGATTCTGCCTGACAGTGAAAGAGGAGGGGAGGCAAGCTAATGACTTTTTCATGAACTCTCTGACAATGTACATTTGACCACTGAATAGCTTTGCTCAACAAACTGATTCACTGCTCTGCTGTTAAATGGGTTCCAGTGTAATGAAGAAAATATTGCACATTAGGAGCAGGGGATCCAGCTGATCTTTCTCATTTTCCTTTGGGTAATATCTCCCTTTTAGCATCATAAGTCATTTTAACAAGAATAATCAGGTTGCGCTGCGCTGCAGCCTTTTGCTGAAGATGCACACTTGATTCACTGTCTTAGAATCAGCTCTAAAGCCCTGGTCCTACATGGCCTTGCTTGCACCTTTTTGACTAGACAGCTGTGGTTGTTGCATGTGTGCAGCACACATGGGAAGTGATGGTAACATAAACTCATGGCAGTGATGGTAACATAAACTCATGGACACATAATACGTTTATGCTGGTCTGAGGAGCCTGTTAAAGCACAGCCCCCAATGTGTGTGTATGTATTTAATGAGCGTCCTCTTCGGGCCTGAACATGGGAGAACACATAGGGGCTGTCAGTTTGCATTTCTTAGTGCAGAAAGTACTGATCTAATGTGTAGATATCTTTCCTATTCTAATTCATTCAAGAGGGTTCTGGAAGCTACTGGAAGCTTCTCTGTATGAGAGCAGCAATAAGAAGGGTTAATGATTGTTTGGGTTATACCTTCTGGGAAGCTGGTTTGAATTGGTTCTCATAACTCTATTTTGCAAAGTCATGCCAACTATAAATAGAGGCCAGAAGAAGCCTGGGTTTTTCCTTTTCTCCTTCTATCTCTCTTCCTTCTGGTGTGGTGTTTCTGTACATAGGATGCTTAATATTAAGGGTTTAGCCTTGTTATAAGTTTATAAGTTTTCGTAAGTGCTGCAATTCTGTATGGACTGTGCCAATCCTGATTGTATTGGATTTTATAAGCATTACGCTACATTTGCCTTCAGCACAAGTAAAACTGCTAGATGAAATATTGCCTCTGGTCTATTTTTGGAAACTCTGCAACGTGTTTAAGTTTTTCCTCCACATGTATGACACATGTATGACAACGTATGACGGGGGCATGTACACAATATCCGCCCACAATATCCCTGAATGTGGGGGGAAGGCTTCTGACAAATGTGCAAAGAAGCCCCCTTCACACTTTTGCTCCCACATGGGGACATGTGTATGCCCTCACTTCTCTAGGCGCTTTTAACTCTCATATGTTTGGATAAACAACTGAAGAGGGCAAAAGAGACATATGCATGTGTGTATGATGTCAACACAGCATGGATGCTACAGGAAATTCTGGTATGCACAAAAACAACAACACACAATTACAGTGTGTACAGTGTTGGTCTGTCCCATGCTCCAAGATTTGTATGTGATTTCACCTCCCACGAAATGCTGTTAAAATGGGAGGGGGGAGTTAGAAAGAGTTCTAATTCTGCCACATGCTACTAGAATTGCCACCAAATTTTGCCTAAAGCAAATTCAAGGTCAGTTTGGCAGGTCCTGCTCGGGGGTGGGGGCAAAAAAAAAAAATCTGAGGAATATTGAGAAAGGCCATGAAGGTATTAGGAAGGCTAGGGAAATTTCAGGGTAGGTCCACAGATGCCATTTCCTTTAAAATTCAATTAAAGTAAAATTTGAAGCATATGGAGGGGCTCCTAGACAAAATATATGGGTAAGGAGTTTTAACAATAACATTTATTGGGGAGATACGTACATTTCTAAAAATACTACAAGCTATGTTGATACCAAAATGTTATTGGGCCTTGTCAGAGTTGTTTATAAGTGTATGTCTTAATACAGAGAGTGTGCAGGTCTAGTGACCCAAAGGTGGAAGCGAAGATCACAAGATAAGCTAGGCTGAAGAGTTGTCTGAGCCAAACCTATTGGGTTTCTTTGGCCTCATCCGGTATTTTCAGCAATACTAAAGTGTCTCCAATTTGTTTTCCTGTTCCTTTTGCAAAATGTTGAATTGCCCATTAATCTGCCCACCTGTGTCGTCATCCACCCAAATCTAACAGTCATAACATCATTCTGTTCACTATGAGAACCCTGATTGGGTGGCATCACTCATGTGATTTAGGCTGTCATCCTCCCCACCACCTGCCCCCAATGTTGATGGGTTGGGAGGCAGGACAAGAATGGCATAGATGTCTATCTTCCCTAGCAAGAGTAATAAACACCCAACCACACAATTTGTATCCCCAAATTGTGTCAGGTTTCCTTTCCATTTAAATCCCAGGCTGCTCATTCAAGTAACATTGGCCTTTTAAGTTAAAATCTGTCATTATAACCATTCTACATGGAGTCATTCAGGGAATTGTGGGAAGCATGATTGTTATATTGAAATGGTGTATCAAAAAATGTGGACAATGGTCTTTCAGCTCAAGTGTTCCGTAAGCAAAAGTGGGTTGATGGAGGTATGATGGGCAAAAAAGGTGTCATATTAGGGTTTTTTTGCTACACTTGTATGTCCAAGTTCATACACTCTGCAGAGTTCTAACTCCCATTGTATGTTGTTGTTGTTGTTTAGTCGTTTAGTCATGCCCGACTCTTCGTGACCCCCTGGACCAGACCATGCCAGGCACTCCTGTCTTCCACTGCCTCCCGCAGTTTGGTCAAACTCATGTTCGTAGCTTCGAGAACACTGTCCAACCATATAACCTCTTATTTACATTGGGCACTCCAGATTAAGTTGAGACTGCATCCCATAAGGGCCCGTTCCCATGGATGTTTTTTTTTTTTTTAATGAGGAAGAAGATTAAGAGCCAGGCAGAATGATTCCTGATATTTCAGGGCGCAATCATCTGGGGAATTATCCAGTGCCAGCCCCATCAAAATTAGAACTTCTCAAAACTCATACATTCTAAAAGAGTTTAATTCTTTTAGCACATAAATAGAACCCAGTGCGGGTTCTAAATAGGGGGGAAACTATATTCACATCCCCATTTAGTGAAGTTGCTTAACTAATGGGAAATAATTCTTGTAAAGGCAAACAGATACGGGCACTTAGGCTAGACTAAGAAAGCAATGCAACGATTAATATGCAACTCAAAAATAACAGGCTAGGATAAAATAGTACTCTGAAATCCCCTGCCTTTTGTTTGGGTGTGTTATAGAAGTGTTGATTAAGGATATATGGAATAATGAAAGTGGAACCAAAATTAAAGCGTTGGCTTCAGCTCGCCTCTAGCAAACTGCTTTCAAAGTTGCTTGGAAAATAAGGCAACATAAATGGATATTACCTGTCCTTTTATTTTCCCAACAACCCTGTGAGGCACTGGTGGAGGAAGAGGAGTGGGGGGGGGAGTGCCCCCCCTTGCAGGTGGTGCGCCCCGCCCCCAGGATGTATGCCAGCCCTGCCCCCGCCTGCTATCCACCCCCAGTGCCGGAGTATGAAGCTCCGCCACTGCTAAACATCCAGAAGTTGTATACTTCTAATACGTACTGGGTACCAGGGCCTCTTTGTGAGTTTCCAGAGGTTTGTGGATGACCACTGCTGAATGCAAAAGCTGGACTAAATGCACCTTTAGTATAATTCAGCACTGGAAACTGAGCTCTTGGATTCTTGATTGATTGATTGATTGATTGATCGATAGATCATATTTCTATGCCAAACAGCAAATAACAATAGCATAACATAGTAGAACATCACAAGTACAGAGTGCCTGGGGTGACCCAGTCAGATGGGCAAGTATATGGATAAATTATTATTATTACAGTGGAAACCATATAAAATTATTAACAATGCATAAATAAAAGAATTGCAATCTATAAAACCCTATTTAAAAAGCAGCAACAGAAAAATACATCAAATGTTATATTACATGGTTAACAATACAGCATTTATAATCAGTAAAGTAATGTTAACAAAATAGCAACTTAAAAAACAAACTAAGCACTGTTAAGTTCTGATGACATACTCAACTCACTACTAGCTGAGAATAACTTCTCTAATGTGATCATTCCTGGAAGATGTTAAACTGAAAACCTTTCACATATTCTTCAGGAACAGCTATATATGTATTCACTACTTTCATGGGCAAGAGTGCTTGTTTGGCAAATATTTCCCAAAGCTGATATTGAACTTAAATGACATTCATTTGTAAGCTTTTACACTGTTACTTAGCTACAACCTGTAGCTAAGCTGTCGTGATTGTATCGATGTCTGAGTTAGCAGTAAGGCAAACAAAGGGGTTTTTTTCCAGGCTGTTTCTGTGCATAGTAGCAATCAAATTCCTGGCATCGCAAGCAATCTGCATGTAAATTCACAAAAGAAAATCCAAGTTCCTCATTATCAGCTTCAGTGGGATCATTTAAGTGGTTTCAGGACACTAGGGAAAAACCAGAAATGGCACGGAAACTTTTGTTGACTTTCCACTGTAATAGGGTGGTTGGAAACAGATTGAACAGCTCAGGCTGCAGTGCAAATCATCCATGAATTTAAGGCACCCGCTCAGGGACATGTTGGCAAAGACATGTGTCTTCTCCTGCCTCCCTTCTTTAGTGCTTTCTAGAGATCAGAGGAAAGGGAAACATATGTTCATAGAGAGCTCAAAACTGGAAGCAATGCTTGCAATCTGTGAATTATAAGAAGCTGATACTTTTGGCCTTGCACGGCTGGTGTGACTATCCTTTAAAGGACTGGCTCTTTTAATGTAAGTTTGATTGCATTTGGTGATCTAGTATGTGAATAACAGCAGCAGTAAATGTGATCCTTTCCAGTATAAGACTACAATGTGGAGAGGTCCCCATAATGCTCAAAAAAGTTATTATTTCCTCTTTCCCACCCCTCAACCACAAGACTCGGAAGGACAGCATGACATTAGGGTATGAAAGGTCTGTGCGTGACTCTCATATTCTTATCCAGTCTATTGAACAGACCACTAGCAGTACATAAAACTTCCTCTGGGACTAAAAAAACAAAAGCATTCATATTTATACAACTAGGGTTATTTTTAAGTAAATGCAGGAACCCATGAAACCCAGTTGGACATGCTGTGACTTAGCTCAGTAGCCAACATCCCATTTTTCTTCTTTCTTTTAAGATTTGGGGGCTGTTTGGGGCTTTTTTTGGGAGGAGTCTCACAGATATTGGGCATGAGTCAGAGTGAGGACCTTTTGTTGTTGTTGTTGTTGTTTAGTCGTTTAGTCGTGTCCGACTCTTCGTGACCCCATGGACCAGAGCACGCCAGGCACTCCTGTCTTCCGTTGCCTCCCGCAGTTTGGTCAAACTCATGCTGGTAGCTTTGAGAACACTATCCAACCATCTCATCCTCTGTCGTCCCCTTCTCTTGTGCCCTCCATCTTTCCCAACATCAGGGTCTTTTCCAGGGAGTCTTCTCTTCTCATGAGGTGGCCAAAGTATTGGAGCCTCAGCTTCACAATCTGTGAACATGAGGACCTTTTACATCTCGTTAATTCCGAAGGGAAAGTGAAACATATATCTGCATCTTTCCCGCTGAAAGAACGCAATCTTAGCCAGATCATTCCTATGTAATTTACCAATGAATAGTGAATCAAACTGAAATTTCTCAAACTGAAAAGGGAATTTCTCCCGAGGAAGCCTCATTGGATTGTTGAAGGCACCAGTGGCACAGTAGGACGTTAAACTTGGATTATGTCCGTTGTTGAAATCCCAGCTTCATCACAACTTAATATCAAATCAAAAGCCAGCTACACTAGGGTTATCAGACGTCCCTGTTTCCCGGGGACAGTTCCTGGATTTGAAAATCTGTCCCTGGACAAATTCCATCCCCGGAATGTCCACAGATTTGCAAATCTATCCCCGGAAAACGTCACAGCAGCAGCCTCAGCAGCCCAGAGCCAGCCGGGTAGCGCTGCTTGCAGCCATGGCGCCTGCCATTTTTCCTGCACCACGGCAGCAAGCATCTCCCGAAGCCAGCCAGAGCCAACTGCACTACCAGGCTGGCCCCTCCTGGGCAACGGCCACCCTCCCAATGACTCCCGAGCCTCCCCTGATCTGTCAAAACAAAGGGGGAAGGAGATTGGGGGAGGCTCAGGAGTCACGGGCTGGCAGCAAGCCGTTGCCCAGTTTTTTTAAAAAACTCTGCGCATTATGTTTCACAGGGTGCGAAAGAAGGGCTTTGCACCTTTGTACAATATTTGTATGTGTGCTTGGCCCCAGGGTCTTTTGCCTCACCATCCCCACTACTGACTCCCTGTTGCTAGTAAAAGGTAAAGGTAAAGGTACCCCTGCCCGTATGGGCCAGTCTTGACAGACTCTGGGGTTGGTGCGCCCATCTCACTCTATAGGCCGGGGGCCAGCGCTGTCTGGAGACACTTCCGGGTCACGTGGCCAGCGTGACATCGCTGCTCTGGCGAGCCAGAGCCGCACACGGAAACGCCGTTTACCTTCCCGCTAGAAAGCGGTCCCTATTTATCTACTTGCACCCGGGGGTGCTTTCGAACTGCTAGGTTGGCAGGCGCTGGGACCGAGCAACGGGAGCGCACCCCGCCGCGGGGATTCGAACCGCTGACCTTTCGATCGGCAAGCCCTAGGCGCTGAGGCTTTAACCCACAGCGCCACCCGCGTCCCTGACTCCCTGTTGCTACTCAGCTTCAAAAAAAAAAAAGTGTCCCCAGATTCATTGAAAAAAATCTGGTAACCATAAGCTACACCAGACCTTGGGGAATGATACCTCCTAAATAGGTTGGGAACTGTGGAGTTTGCACAGGAGAACTTCCTAGGTTTTGCACACTAATTCCAGAGGCTTATCTTCAATGAGAGAGAATGCTATATACTCATGTGTTAATTCACCCATGCTTCTTATTTTAAAGTTGTTTTTATTTAGGAGCACAATCCTGACCCATGCATTAAGCGCCATGTCCGATCCTCTCTTATTGAAATGGCCAGCAAAGTATGCTGCTCATTACCAGACAGAGGGCCTTCTCGGTAGTGGCGCCCACCCTGTGGAACACCCTCCCTTCAGATGTGACGGAAATAAGCAGATATCTTATCTTCAGAAGACATCTGAAGGCAGCCCTGTTCAGGGAAGTTTTTAATATTTAATGCTGTATTGTTTTTAACACTTGATTGGGAGCCGCCCAGAGTGGCAGGGTATAAATAAATTATTATTATTATTATTATTATTATTATTATTATTATTAGCCAGCAAAGTATGCTGCTCATTATTGCTCTTATTATTACTGCTACTGCTGTCCCTACTGCTGTAGGGACACGGGTGGTGCTGTGGGTAAAACCTCAGCGCCTAGGACTTGCCGATCACATGGTCGGCGGTTTGAATCCCCGCGGCGGGGTGAGCTCCCATCGCTCAGTCCCATCTCCTGCCCACCTCGCAGTTCGAAAGCACAATTAAGTGCAAATAGATAAATAGGTACCGCTTTCTAGCGGGAAGGTAAACGGCGTTCCGTGTGCTGCTCTGGTGCCGGTTCGCCGGAGCAGCTTTGTCACGCTGGCCACGTGACCCGGAAGTGTCTTCGGACAGCGCTGGCTCCCGGACTCTAGAGTGAGATGAGCGCACAACCCTAGAGTCTGTCAAGACTGGCCCGTATGGGCAGGGGTACCTTTACCTTTACTGCTGTCCATCATGTAAAATGTTTGTAGCACATGCATTTCAGTGCCTTAGAATTGCAGATCTCTATTATTATTATTATTATTATTATATTATTATTATTATTAATTGACAGCAGTCACAAAAATAAGAGCACTCGAAAGCGATTAGCCGAAACCTGATGGGTATTAATGGGTTTGGCTAGTGTACAGAATGTGGAATGTCACAGCCATTCCCAAAGTAAACACGCAGGAGGTATTTTAAATTTAGCACACGGGGGGGGGGGGGGACCTGATCCATTTGGAGTGCAAACTTATCAAGCCAGTTCTGCACCAGTTATACCCCAGACTCACTATTAATGCTAGTGTCTCTTCCTCTCTCTGTCTCCCCTCCACCTCAGACCACGGATTGTCAAAACAAGGACAGAGGAAACGAGCTGTCTATTCTGCAATGCTTTTCCATATGTCACTCCTTGGGACAAGGCGATATTAATGTACAAGTGGTCAGTTCCTTTCATATACTACTAATGTACTGGAAAGTCTTCCGCACGCTGTGCTTTTCCTTCATGTCTCAGGACATCTATAGCTAGAGCACTTTCCCTGAGCTGAACAATATGGCCTTCTCTTAAGAAAAGCCCAGTGGGCTGATCATTGTCAGGTTATGTTATGTTTGAACGAGAGACACTTCAATGCTAGTTTTGTGCAGCAGAGTTGCAGCCGAAACAAGAGGTCTAAACAAATCGCCGAGCTGTGAGAGCCCTTTCATTTATCATAGCGCTGTGACAGAAATTTCTCTCCGCTGCCGGCCGCTGCTGAATTTTACACGGTTCTTTTCAAACTCCTGTCTTTTCCCTTTCCTTTTCCTTTCTTATTTCTTTCCTTTTTTTAAAAAAAGCAAGCTATTGCTGTTCCAGCTCCTTCTTCACAAATGCTTGATTCCCAGCTGTTTGGATAAGTCAGGGAGAAAAATTGGTCCAGGGGATGTCAAGTCGCAAGGAGCAGTTCAAAGATGTTGGCCCTCAGCCAGTCCCTTGCACAGAATGGGCTGTATGTTGCCTGCGACACAAGAGGACCTCCTCCCCACCCGCCTCAGTTCTGGGAGCAGATGGCTGGTGTGTCAGATCTGACAGCGCCAATCACCTGTTTCGGGGTGGGAGTCGTTCCAAGCACACATACACACCCTGCTTCCTCAACCCCACACAGGTGACCCGCCATGTCAGTGACTGCAGACACAACTGTATCACCCTTGTTGGATTTCAGCTGACAATTTTGCTGTCCTCCTTTAAGAATTTGCACTTTGATAGGAATATTTAGCTAAAGTTAATCAGCTAAATCAGAGGAGGAGGGCCTTTTCCAGCTCTTTCTCTGGTGGGCAACATTCCACAGACCACAGGCTAGAGGCAGTGACAAAAACTGGCTGGGACAATGGATTTGATTGTTACCTTTGTAGAGTACAGACATACCTCGGCTTACAGATGCTTCGGGTTGTGCGATTTCAGGTTGCGCACCACACCGCACCCGGAAGTACTGGAACGGGTTACTTCCGGGTTTCAGCACATGCGCAGAAGCGCAAAATCGTGCTTTGCGCATGCACAGAAGTGCTGAATTATGACCCGCGTGTGCGCAGATGCAGCGCTGTGGGTTGCAGACACTGTGGGTTGCAAATGTGCTTCCCACACGGATCACGTTCGCAACTCGAGCATCTACTGTAGTGTCATGAACTAGCTGGATGCAGAGGAGGAGTGTGAGGTACCAGCTGGGGAACATCCAAGGGAACCCCCCGGGGAAGAAGGCTCAGAGCCAGGGGATTCGCGATGGGATGACGATGAGCGGTCAGAGGAAGAAGGAGGAGGAGACTGGGAGTAGGAGGTGTCAGAAGCAGAAGAGGTAACAGGGTTTAGTGAGCAGGAAGAGGCTGTGGCAGAGAACAGTTCCAACTCAGAGGCAGAAGCAGAGGCAGCGATGACGCACTCTGCTGAAGAATCCAGGGATTTATTTATTTATTTATTTATTTATTTATTACAGTCAAAGACCAGCTCACATAACATAACACAATAAAAACAGCGTTGATAAAGATAAAATATACAATCGTAGCAGATTGCAGCAATAGCTCATGAGTTAAAATTGAGATATATACATACACCCGTACAACTGAGATTTGGGCTACCATAAAAAATTGACCCTGAGGCGCCCCAAAGGGCAACTTCAGCATTTCCCTAGTAAGGTATTCTATTCTAAAGGATGGTCTGTGCCTACAAATCTGGGCGCAGAATCTGGCTACCAGCCAGGTCATCTTATGATCTTTGCCTAAGAGGAGAGAATTAAGTTTAGACTTGTCTGAAAGATCAGCAAGCCTCTTCATCAAAGGATCAATAGTGTCTCTATGAATCTCAACATAAAAAGGACATCTAAAAATATATGTGTTTGAGGTTTCCTGTTTCCCCTAATGGGCAGGCGCAAAGTCTATGTGCGTACGGGACTCTTCTATAGGAGCCTTCCAGAACCGGTGAGGGCAAGGCCAAGCTTCTAGCAAAGAATCCAGGGAGTCTCCCTCTCCTGCTGCAACCTGCTGTATGTTTCTTCTTTTTTAATATAATTTGTATTGAATTTTACACAGGTTTTCCAACACAACGTCTCCAACACAACATAACAAATCCTTGGCTGTCATAGCCTAGGACTTCCATCAACCCCTTCTAATGGTTTTCTGAATTCCTTTCTAATTATGCATTTCATTACGACGCTTATTGTTTTAAATCCAATCTTCTTGCAATCCTGCAAGTGATGTTAAATGATTACAGTTGTCTTTCAAATACAGCATAAATTTCTTCCAGTCCTTTAGGAAAGTCTGGTCCCGCTGGTTTTGAATTTTCCGTGTACGTCTTGCCTGCTCGATGTAGTCCATCCGTTTTATTTGCCACTCTTCTTTTGCTGGCTACCTGCTGTGTGTTTCTCTAGAACACAGAGAGAAATGAAACAGGCAGAGAAGAGGATGGTTGTGCACAGATGCAACCTGAGGCTGCGTGGGAAAGACCCTGGAGAGAAAGAACCTGTGCTGGTCCTGGGGGGAAGGTTACCGTTGGCGTAGTCAAAGTCTGGTCCTGGGTCACTGGTCTGGAAACAGTTCACAAGGAGCGAGGCGAGGTCCGAAGCAGGAAGCCGGGCAAGGACAGGAACACTGGAAGGTCAGGTCTGGGTCCGGGCAAGAGCAGGTACTCAATGACGTTGCTCCCACAACCTGGGACCGGGCTGACTGGCCTTTATCTTCTCTGAGGCCAGGGGCGGTCCCGGCCCCCAGGAGACTCACCTCTCCTGGCCTTAAGGCGAGCACTCCTCCTGGGAGAAACCAGTTCCCTCCGCCTCTCTGCCCTAAGCCTTTGCAGTTCAGGAGAGGCTGGGGAGTTACTGGACCCATGGGGAGACTCACCTTCCTCTGGCAGGGCCGGGAGAGGTGCACCTGTAGGCACTGTGTCCTTAATCACCTCCGGAGCTAGAGTGGAATCACCTGGTGCCTGCTCCTGAGGATCCGGCACAGGTGCAGGCGCTTCAGATCCAAGGCCCCACCCCAGCTCAGCCGGCCCTGGAGGCGGGGACTCTTGTGCAGGCTGGGGTTCCTCCGGTTCAGCCTCTGAATCGGATTCCCAGGCCATCACAGAACCTTAGAGAAGGCAGAGATCTTCAGCCCCTGCAACTGCCTCATCGGAGCAAGACCTACTGGGATAAGTTGCTGGGATCCCTAGGTCTGCACTCTTATGGCTTATTTGAATAAAGAGTTGACTTTCCTGACACCATGTTTTTTTATTGCTGACCAGCAATAAATTGAATATTCAAATTTATTTAATCCAGCTATTGACAAGTAGCCACAGAAAACCTGGAGCCAGGGACTGGCTGGATGAGGCAGAGTGGTGGGAACTGCCTGCCCAAGAGCCCCCCCCCCCCCGGGAGGGCACAGAAGACAATGACTTAGATCCCAGATCATGGTGGATCATCAGTCTGCAGAACGGACAAGGTGAGAGGTGCTAGGAACAAGGGGTTTAAGCGATCAATGGGAGGCAGAAGAAGGAGCAGAGCCGTCTTTCCCATTGGTCTTAGTGGTGCATTGCGCCAGGGCGCCGGCCTCTCAGGGGCACCCCAGCGAGTGGGGGAGCTACGCGGCTTTGCCAGCAGCCTCCCCTTTCCCTGCATGCCCGCCAACTGCGCCCCGCCAACTATATGGTTGGCAGGCATGCAGCTTCCTTCCCAATCCTTTGCAGGAGGAGAGCGATCCCCACAGAGGCTTAGGGTGGCCTCTGCATCTGCTAAAGATGGCCCTGCTCCCAGTCGTTGTCCTACGTCTGCTTCCTGGCGAAAGGCGGTGCGCAGCCTTCCTGAGCTGCTTTCTTGGGCGCCCTGATGCCGGAGAGCATGTCCGCCAGCACGTTCTCCTTTTTGATCACCGCCACCACGCCGGAGATCAGGGCAGTGGGGGAAGCAGAGGACATTTTCCACCACTCCCTCTCTTGTTTTGGAGTTGCTGGGGGGGGGGCGCCAGAGGGATCTTTGCATGACGGCGCCAGATATGCTTAAGAGAGCCCTGAGAAGGAGGACCTTTCAGGACAGGGTTAGAGGCTGAGAGCCACAGTGCGAGCACAGACTCAGACAGAGAGGTGTCTGAGGTTGCCCTTCCTATCCTGCAACAGGACAGCCCTAGTCCATAGCTGTCAACCGTCCCTTATTTGGCGGGAAAGTCCCTTATCCCAGCGCTGTGTCCCGCTGCTGTCCCTTATTGATGATGTCCCTTAAATTTCCCAGGTTTCAAAGGAAGCAGCTCCTCTCCCTCCCTGCCTGCCTGCCAGGGAGGAGGGAGGCTCCAACTGTGTTGCTTGACTGCGTTGCTCACCCAATAAGGAGATGGAGGGGTGGAGCTTGCATGCTTTGTGCCAATCAAATCGGCCGCGTTGCCTGGCGACTCGCCTTTGCTCAGCGCTTCCCAGCGGAGAGGTGGCGGTGGTTTTCCTTGCTGCATTCCCTTTTCCAGGTTGCTGTGCTGTGGGAACCACTGCTTGAGGCTTTGTTTGGCTGCTGGTTGACTCAAATCCCTTATTTTGGCTGCTGATCCCTTATTTTCGAGGCTGCTGGTCCCTTATTTTCAAATCTGTAAGTTAACAGCTATGGCCCAGTCCCGCTGGTTCTCCTGCCCCTCACACTGAGTTTAGCAGCCATAGCTTCCAAATGAAAAGGCATAGAATTGTAGCAATAGTCCCTAGGCTACCTAGGTCAGCATGGAGATGATAAATCAACCACATTTTTTTAAAGAATACTAACAACATTTCTTAATCTAATTCTATGTTGCAGGACTTCTGTGAAGGCAGTCACTGTTGCTCCCATTTTACACATGGGCTCCCTGATCTAGCTCAAGTTATGCAGTGTAGAATCTAATGTGAATAATTAGATTCTAAAAAATTAGACGTGTGTGTGTGTGTGTGTGTGTGTACATATACACATGCAAGCAGAAGCCTTGAAATCTTTCCATATCATGGCTGAAGCACATAAATATTTTAATTTAGTATGCAGTATACATTAAGGTGTAAGCAAAAGATCACACTCAATCAAAGTAAAGCAGTTGTAAAGCTCTACATAGGATTATTAATGTAATTAGCAGCTAGTGACACAAACCTACAATAAGTGCTAAATTCAGCTCAATTACACATCATAGAAACCATAATATTGTGCTATTAGTAGTACAGAATAAAGTAATGGACTTTTGAATGTGGCTTCATGGTGCTGATTGCAATGAAATAAAAATCGTTGACAGGAATACAAAACGTTATCCTGGTAAGCCTAAAAAATCAATTAAATAGAGATTTAGAAATTTAAGGGGCTGAATGCCAATTAAACCAGCACTAACTGGAGTAACTAATAGCCTGAATAAGACCTGAACATATCCAACAAGATTGATGCTGGGGATAATATTTCCCCTTAAATTCTCCACATACCCTGCTATAATACAATGAGGTGAGATTAGCATATCATTATAAAAGGCAGCGAAGGCCTGTGTTCTGTTCCCTGGACACAATCCGCCAGGACGTCCTCCTGAGATACTGCATTGAATTGAATGGGAACAGTCCACTAATAAAGTAGTTTTCAAACCTTTTCTACCTTCAGGGATCGCATTTCAAATGAACTTGTGCAGAACTCCTGCACATCTGTGATGGAGTGTCCTCTGCACTTTGCCAAAGAGAGCAAGGGTGCAGGTATTTTCTGAGGGAGAACACCTGCACCTCATAATTGACCTGTATGAACGTTAATGAGAAGTAGGTAGATTCCGATCTACTTTTAAATCTCTGGGTAATTTGTACCAGACTCATGATTGCTTAATGATAACAACGGACAGGCTTTTAACACAATAAATTAGATTACTGTGGACAGTGTTCTTGAAGCTACCAGCATGAGTTTGACCAAGCTGCGGGAGGCAGTGGAAGACAGGAGTGCCTGGCGTGCTCTGGTCCATGGGGTCACAAAGAGTCAGACACAACTAAACAACTAAACAACAACCACCAACATCTCTATTCTCAAGGAGGGGGACACTGTATTTTCCAGACATACGGATATATATGTTGCCTTATACGGTACCATTAAGCTCAATATTGTTGGATACGACTAAATGACTAAACAACAATAAAGAGAGCTTGGGATGGGGAAGAACCAAGGGTGGGTTTTTTGCATGAAAGTGTGAGTTCAGTTTGGAGACTTGAAAACAAATTACTGGGCCGAGCATGTGGTCAAAAGCACCCCACCCCTAAGCCAAAACACATGTCCGCTCCCTTGAGGCACAATTCTGCAGCAGGCTCTATCTGGTGACCATTCTCATGTTTCCAGTAAGAAATGGTGAACAAGAACTTGCAAGTCTGAAGTCTGCCCACTCCTGCTCTAGAACACAGTCATATCTAGGTGTGGGTGAGCAGCGCAGTCTCCCCTTGGACTGACCCAGCAATGAGCCAATATCCTCAAAAGACTCTCTTCAACCTCCCCTTTTCAGAGTTCCTTGGGCATTGCAATGGCCCTTGGAAGGACTACAATTTCCAAGGGTGACTGCTCTAAAAGCCTGGCACAGTGATAGAACGGGAGAGGAAGGACAGGAAAAATAATTTTCCTAGGAATAGGGATATCTCTGCCCCATTTCAGTCTCATTGGTGCTCAATTGTACACATGAAAAGTCTGGTTTTAAGCCATACGAACTTTTAAAATAAACGTTTTTTGTTAAGCATTCATCAGTAAAATGAGCATTTTGTGCACATCTGTTATACAAAACACAAATTTTGTGTGTGCTTTTTGCACACTGAAAGTGCATCGCCATATCCAAAGATGTGTATCATCTGATTTGGAGTTGCGATTTGGTCCACAAGCAAGTCCAGGAGTCAGTCCACTGAGAAAAGTGGACCCGAAGAAGAAAAGAAGAGTTTGGATTTGATATCCTGCTTTATCACTACCCTAAGGAGTCTCAAAGCAGCTAACAATCTCCTTTCCCTTCCTCCCCCACAACACTCTGTGATGTGAGTGGGGCTGAGAGACTTCAGAGTAGTATGACTGGCCCAAGGTCACCCAGCAGCTGTATGTGGAGGAGCGGGGAATCGAACCCAGTTCACCAGATTTCAAGTCCACTTCTCTTAACCACTACACCACACTGGCTCTCGATGAATTCAATGAATTCCTCCTTCATTTTTTCTTCTTTGGACCATCTATCTATCAGAGCTGGTTTGGGGAAGGATCTTAAAAGCTTTTTGTGTTTTTGAGGCTCTTTGGCTGCAATCTTGTACTTACTTACTTGGTAGTAAATCCCACTGAACTTAGTGAGGCACACTGCAGAGACATCAGAGCAGTGTTACAGAGCCTTAGGAGTTCATAACTGAGACATGCTCAGGCAAACTTCTTGCAATGCCCCTAGCAAAATCTCCTGTGGCTGCATGTTGCACAGGGAGATTAGTAGCGGTAGGCAAATGTTCCTTCAGGGATACTTCTTTGCTTTTTCAGATATTTTCATTCAGAAACCATTGATAATCTTCTGACCTCATGAAAGCAGGGTGGGTTGAAAAGTTGCCTATGTACAGGGAGCCATGTGCTGAAATCTGGTTCTAATTTCTATATAATCAGTGACAGAAGTTCAGGATTCAAATTGTTGCTAGGAGGGGCACAGGTCTCCTTCGTTCTGTTATCCAGAAAGAATGAACAAGGCTGTTGCAAAAAAATAAATAAATTCTGGAGTGGACCTAACCACAGAAGAATGTATGAAGTAGGTGTCCAAGTGTGGCATATTTGAAGTGGAATGTCTGCTGAATTAGTGGGAATGAAAAAAGGAGAGGCAATATCTGCATCTTTGTTAGACAAGTAGCTTGGAAGAATCTGGATGGCATCTAATGTATTTCATATTTCATTCTTATTAACATCAGGCAGGCATCTTCATGGTCCAGTTTTGAATACAAAAATAAGTTGTTTTGAAATGTTATGTCTACATGTTTGTGAAGCTTGTTGCTTTTTAAAAATGTCTTATAATACCAATTTGAGTACGTTTTTCTACTACTTCTTCGTATAAGTTTTATGAAATAAATAAACAGGTGGATATGAAGGAGGGGAAAAAATAGTTTGTGTGTAGCACCCTTGTTACCCATTAATAATATTTTAAACTGTTCAAATTTGGGGAGCTTTGTCCATAATCGGTAGAAAATTTAGTAGGAACTCTACAGTTGCTGTGAAGAAAGAACTGTATTTTCAAGAAGAAAATAATTAGACCCTGTTGTGAGGTGCTGATGCTAACTTCAGAAGTTTAAACTGCTTGGGTTGCAGGTGACTAAGAAATGCCTATTTCCATGTAACCTGCTGGAATGTCAAGGCCTTCTGCCCATGGTCTTCTTCAGACCCCCCTGCTATTAGAGGCAAGATGAGTGGTGACCAAGGAAACATCATTTTAAATGATGGCATTTCTGTTTGTGAAACTCCTTCAAGAGAAGCCCACCTGGTGCCTACTTTGCTCTAGGTGTCAAGCAAAGTACTTCTTATTTTCTCCAGCGGTCTAAAAATCACGTCAAGTACCAATGAATACCAAATATTTTCAATTCCACAGAATTGTTAGGGCACAGTATAGTAATGGAAATAGACTTTGAAAGGCATTTGAAAATAAAAAGCTATTTTTTGGAGAAGGAGAACGAGAAGGAGAAGGAGAAGGAGACTAAAGTAGGTGCTGGTGAACTTCTCCAGGGAAAGCATGAGAAGGCTCTTTCATATGTGGCTACCCATTCCTTGGGAGGGCTCTTGGAGATGATTCAGGACTTAGTCAGGTGTATATGGGAAGAAGAGGTGGTTCTTCTGATACTGTTTAACTTGGTGGCTTGTTCTGGTGGTTTTATGCTGATTATATTTTGATATTTTTAGGTAAAGCTTACTGGGATCTCTGTGTGTGTGAGAGAGAGAGAGAGAGAAAGAGAGAGAAAGAGAGAGAGAGAGAGGGGGGGAGGGAGGGAGGGAGAGAGAGAGAGAGAGAGAGAGAGAGAGAGAGAGAGAGAGAGAGAGAGAGAGAAATACATACAGTGGTACCTCGGGTTACATACGCTTCAGGTTACAGACTCTGCTAACCCAGAAATAGTGCTTCAGGTTAAGAACTTTGCTTCAGAATAAGAACAGAAATTGTGCTCCGGCGGTGCGGCGGCAGCAGGAGGCCCCATTAGCTAAAGTGGTGCTTCAGGTTAAGAATAGTTTCAAGTTAAGTATGGACCTCCGGAAGGAATTAAGTACTTAACCCGAGGTACCCCTGTACAGGGTTTTGGAGGTGAGTATGAAGGGATTCTGCAGACAGCAACCACACCTCAGTTCCTTTTAAAAGCAAGCAAGCAACACCAACTGCACTGCTCTGTCGAACAGGCATTTACTTCCCTAGCTCTCAACACCCACTTGTAGCACACAACATATTGCTGTAAGCCACCATGATATATTTCTATGCTACAGTATAGCGGTATATAAATATTTTTATAAATAAATAACAAATTGCTCTTGCCCACTGTTTGACTTGGTGGCTCCCAAGTCATGCAGGTCTGGCCCTCAACTTTAAATGGATGCATCATTAACTAGACTCAAGCTCAGAAGCTTAAGACTGCCCCAAATGGTGAGGTGGCAAATGCACCGGGATTTCACCCTTGCTTACATAAAGCAATTGTGGTAACACGAAGCAGAATTAATGAGGAAAACATCTTCGAAGTCGAGGCAAGGAAGGCAAACACAGCCACCCTTTATTATGCCTTCAAGGTTAGAATGATTGTAGCACTTACCGTTTTATTATAATTACCCATAATGAGTCTTCACATGTGTGATACAGTCTACATACTTTTGACATTAGAAGTTTCTAAAATGCCTCATTAAGTATTTTACTGTATATTTATGTGGTTTCTCTCTGCCTCCCATAGTCAGTGACTCTATATCCCATGTAAAGGCATGCAAACTTATTTTACTGAAGAAGGAGGGGGGAACATGCCCATTAAAGATCATAAAATGATTACAGTGAATTGACATTAAGATGTCACAGCTGTATAACCCGTTCCTTTTATGTACTCCCATGCTGAATTGTTTTACGACCTATCATAAACCTATTAAACTACTGGTAATAAAGGATTGTAATTAGTGATAAAACCTGGTTGCTTAGTGAGCCAAGGCAGTCATCCTTACTTTAGATTTTATTGAAAGTAATCAAGGCAAAACCTTCAGCAATGTCAAAAAACAGTCTGCAGATAAGGTTTCACTTTTTGGAAGACCTGATGACATTTAACCTTTAGGACCGCATATTAAGTGATAGTGACAAACCCAGGTCTAGCCCCCGGCACTCAGGTGGGGTTTGTGTGTGTATCGTGATCCAGTTTTAAGAGTTAAAAGTGCTCATGGGTGAGGAGTGTTGAAACTTTCCCCACCTGCCATTTACTTCCTCGTAGTCCTCTGGATCCGTACACATAGCACTTTACTTCCATCTAGTCTCGTTTCTGATATCTGAGCCCGACTAGGGGGGAAACGATAAGGGGAAGCATAGCTTTAGCACAAAAAACCGCTGCAGAAATCCACACTGCATTGTCAATCCTTGTTAACATTTTGTGGGCTGGCCTTCTGGTTTTTGACGGTATGTTCAGAAAGTTTGGTTCCTGGGGTATCCTTGTGAAAGCTGGCGTTTCCAGTTTCCTTGATGCAAATTATCTGTATCTCAGCCTCAATGATGCCAGTAGATTCTGGCTAAGCTCCATCCAGAGGATATGGAAACCAACCTCTCCCACCATATTTCTCAGCCTGCAAAAGCCATTTGACCCAAATTACTAGAGTGATCAATATGCAAAATTCAAGGTTTTTACTTACCGTATATTCATGTAGTAGACAGTTATCCATTAAATCTGGCCAGTGGGGGGGGGGCAAAGGAGGTTGAATTAAATTATACCCATGGCCTTCATTGCAACATATTTCACTCTGTGGCAAATGAGAGAGACAGAGCCTTAAGTACCAAACAATTAACCCACCACTAATTCCCCTTCTATCACACAACATAAAGGAAACATCAAAGAGACAAGCTCAGGTACCTTTTCTCTCATTCCTCACAACACTGACTTATTTGTTCTAACTGAACTTTTAAACCTATTGTACTGGGCTTTCTACAGCACCGTATCATGCACTAGGGAAACTATAGTAACCAATAATCTGTTTTACTTCAATGGAAACTATGTATCTGGGTGGGTAAGAGAGCCTGGGTTAAACAGTAAAAACAAAACAAAAAACACCCACAAAAAGTTTGGAAGGAGATGCTGGAGTTTAATAGATGCCACAAACATTTGATCTGCCTAAAGTACAGAAGTGCTATCAAATAATCCTGCTTCTTCTCCACCAACTAATATTTTTGTTTTAAAAAATAGTACTTGAAATGTCTTTATTTAAATGCCTTTATCTATTTCCAGGGTGTTTATCCAGTGCATAAACTTGCTAATTACACCAAATCTCAGATCTGCGTGAGGCTTGGATTCCTATACATTTCCAGGGGGTTTTTTTAGAAAGCAAGTTTATGACATTATTTTAGAGGGGAGAAGATGAGTCTTGTGCAAAGGCTTTCATCCAGCAGTTCATGGAAAATAAGCAGTTTTATGGCTTTTGAGATATTCTGTCTATGGGTTTTCATATGCGACGACACATTCACATGCTTGCTTTTGCAGCCATCAGTTAGAGTGCTGGGCTAAAAATGGGGTGACCCAAGTTCAAATCCAGTCAGTAATGTCATAACTTTGCTGTTAAGGAGTGATGATCACCCCAAATACACTAGGTTGTATCCAGTGTAGCACTAAATTAAAGTCGCTTACCTTGTTCCATGGGACGTGGGTGGCGCTGTGGGTTAAACCACAGAGCCTAGGACTTGCCAATCAGAAGGTCGGCCCTTCGAAACCCCGCGACGGGGTGAGCTCCCGTTGTTCGGTCCCTGCTCCTGCCAACCTAGCAGTTCGAAAGCACGTCAAAGTGCAAGTAGATAAATAGTTACCGCTCCGGCGGGAAGGTAAATGGCATTTCCGTGTGCTGCTCTGGTTCGCCAGAAGTGGCTTAGTCATACTGACCACATGACCCGGAAGCTGTAGCTGGCTCCCTCGGCCAATAAAGCGAGATGAGCGCCACAACCCCAGAGTTGGCCACGACTGGACCTAATGGTCAGGGGTCCCTTTACCTTTACTTTTTACCTTGTTCCATAGGTGAAATGTTTTGTGACACTGCAGTGCAGCTGGGCAAGACAAAGTCTGTGCAGTTTGTTGTCAACATTGTTGCTCAGGAGATGGTGTGATCCATTGTGAAATGAGTTTAGTGTAAGTGTTGAGTTGGATGCTTCTATGGAGCAAAGTCTACTGCCTCAAGCTCCTTGGAAGGAAGTGTGTGAGTGTGAGTGTGAGTGTGTGTGAGAGAGAGACAATAAATGAGTTCAAGTATACAGTAATCAAGTGAAATAACGTGATGTTCCATGTGAACCAAATTATAGGTAACTTGAAGATTCACCACATTTGGCACCTTCAGAAAGATCACTTCAATATGTGAAATATGAGGATAACAGAGCAATCTGAGGGGTGTATGGGGTGTTAGGGGATGGGTAGTACTTCCAGTGGGGGACATGTTTCCGCGCACAATTCAAAGTGTTGGTGTTGACCTTTAAAGCCCTAAACGGCTTCGGCCCAGTATACCTGAAGGAGCGTCTCCACCCCCATCATTCAGTCCACACACTGAGGTCCAGCTCCGAGGGCCTTCTGGCGGTTCCCTCACTGTGAGAAGCAAAGCTACAGGGAACCAGGCAGAGGGCCTTCTCGGTAGTGGCACCTGCCCTGTTGAATGCCCTCCCACCAGATGTCAAAGAGAAAAACCACTACCAGACTTTTAGGAGACATCTGAAGGCAGCCCTGTTTAGGGAAGTTTTTAATGTGTGACATTTTAATGTATTTTTGTTGGAAGCTGACAAGAGTGGCTGGGGAAACGCAGCCAGATGGGCGGGGTACAAATAATAAATTATTATTATTATTATTATTATTATATTATTATTATTATTATTATTATTATTATTATTATTATTATTCCTTCTGGGGTAGTTTGTCCACCTTTGGTCCCCACCCTGCACTCAGCTCTCACTGTGGCTCCTAGAAGCTGTCAGCATGCAACACCATAGGAAACTGCTTTGACTGGCTGGCTAAACCAGATGGGGGTAGCCGATGGGTCTCAAACCCTTGGTGAGTTAGGGACTTCCCCTGCATGCAAAGACAAGCTCCAGCAGATTGAGCAGACGAGACCAGTAGTGGGTCCAACAGTCAAGAACATGGGTAGGCAAACTAAGACCCGGGGGCCGGATCCGGCCCAATCGCCTTCTCAATCCGGCCTGCGGACGGTCTGGGAATCAGCATGTTTTTACATGATTAGAATGTGTCCTTTTACTTAAAATGCATCTCTGGGTTATTTGTGGGGCATAGGAATTCGTTCATTATTATTTTTTCCAAAATATAGTCTGGCCCCCCACAAGGTCTGAGGGACAGTGGACCGGCCCCCTGCTGAAAAAGTCTGCTGACCCCTGGTCAAGAAGGTGGTTTCTGCATGTGCCGTAAAGGGAAGTTCTCCATAAGGTTTTGTACACATTTAAATTTAAAGCTGATTCCCAGCCCCAAAGAATCCTGAAAACTCCAGTTTATTAATGGTGCTATGAATTGCAGCTCTGTGAGGGATAAACTACAGTTCCCAGAACTGGGGGAGCAAGAGAAATGTTATTTAAATATGCTTTGAATACATTGTGTGTATGCAGTCATGGTTTTTCAGCTTGCTAATACACACACACAAATCTTGTTGTTGTTATTTTGTCCTATATTTAAATATGAAGAGCTGTCTGGGGATGTATAGGACATGGGAAATTAGGTGTACAAGGAAGAAGAGAAGGAAATTGTATTTTAAAATAATGTAATGTTTATTTTTCTGTTACTCCATAACCAATATTGAATCCTGATGTTTCACTGCTCAAATAACCAACAAAAAGGCACTAAACCTTCCCAAAGCAATTATAAATGTGTAATCACAAAAATAAGTCTGATTTCCACTTCAGTGGCAATATTACTGCCTCGTTTTAAGTGACACAAAGATCTGTGCAAAATCAAGAGCGGGAGAAGATGATCACTTTTTCTACGAGATCAAAAGGGCTGTTTATTTTATTATTATTATTTTATCTTAAATGTATCCAGAGTTTTATGGGTAAATACTAAAGCACTAGCAGTTGGTCATGCTATAAGCTACTAGAAGAAAGTTAAGCTTTCGACGTTGGCTAGCCGAGATATCGGCTCTAAGCTGACAAGTAATTAAACCGGCATATCTGTAACAACTGTCATCTCTTATTTCTGTGCAACTTGGATGTAAACCAAAGGCAGGAAAGCCAAACGGGGAGTGGGGGGGGGGGAGAAGAAAGAGAGAAAGAAAGACTTTATATTACTGGGCAACTGCTGAGTATCTCCTGCTGAACAGTTTAGCAGACCTGGGCATTTAGAGGATTGTAAGAGAGATCAAAAGGGTCAAAGATCCCTTTACCAATTAACAGCAGGCAGAAGAACATCAAATAAGGTGTAAATTTGAGCTCTGCAGTTTTGAGTAAGCCAAGCATGAAATGCATTCTAATACTCTTGAGTAGGAGCAGCTTTGAGCCCTGAGTGATGTCACCGCTGCACTAAAGGAAGCTTAATCGTTCTGAGAGTGGCATGTTGCAATCCTGGACGGTTAGGTGCTAACACGGCCCGGCTCTTCTCTTTTTGAGAATGTAGGGGAAATGCTAGCCTCCCACCCTGACACTCACACGCACACAGACTACAAAAAGCACTGGGTTGTGTGTAGAGGGGCTGCGTTATGTATCTATATAGATAGATTTACACACATGCGCATGCACACATGCGCAAACACTCACACTGTTCTGCTTTTATTTCTTGGTAACTTAAAGAGCAAGGTGCAGCAGGCTTTTCAACCTCTCTGGTTAATTGTTTCCAATAAAGGGAGGAAATAATAAGGCCCAGATGTAAATAAACCAGCCATGGGGGGCGGGGGGTGAGATGGGACGCTTGCAGCACCATTTAATCCAGCCTTATGCAAATCATCAAGGACAGAGAGATGGAGGTGGTGTAAGTTTCCTGCAGGCAGAGGGCTTCTTTAACAAATCTATTTCAAAAGGAGGGTACAGTCCAAAATAAAGAGGCCATTACTGTACAGCCTCATTTATCAGAACAGCCTAAGGGGCACCCAAACTCCAGATAAACAGGGCAACCTATTTATATATGGCTACAGGGGCTGCGTAGGAGAGTGGCCAGACATGGTAAATCCAGATAACCGCGGTTTTTGCATAATTGCCACATGGATGGATCTGTTGTATGGGTAGGAAGCCTCCTCCTCAAAGGAAATGGTCTAAATAAAATAAAATATCCGCTCTTTCAAAAGTGCATGGAATTCATTTTCCCGTTCTGACATGATAGCATGAGGGGTGTGTGAAAAATCTGGCTTACATTAGTTGTGAGGGGAGAAGGAAAATCTCTCTCTTTGTGCAGAGGAGGGCAGAAGAGTGATAGTTCACACATGCATGTTTTTCACTTGATGATTTCAGGGTGAAGTAGTAAGTTGCCTGTGTGACTAGACCTTCACCACAAAGGGAACTTCCCTTTTACCTCACATCATCTCTGACATGATGTTTTTCAAGAGGGCCAAGTCACACATTCCGCTCATGAAGTGATGAAAAATCAAGTGATACCCAAGAAGGCCTGATTTGTTCTGGGACACAGAGATGGAAACACATGTACAAACTACAGTGGTACCTCAGGTTAAGTACTTAATTCATTCTGGAGGTCCGTACTTAAACTGAAACTGTTCTTAACCTGAAGCACCACTTTAGCTAATGGGGCCTTCTGCTGCTGCCGCGCCACCAGAGCATGATTTCTGTTCTCATCCTGAAGCAAAGTTCTTAACCTGAAGCACTATTTCTGGGTTAGCAGAGTCTGTAACTTGAAGCGTATGTAACCCGAGGTACCACTGTATATGTAAAAAACGTGAAGGTACTGCATATTCAGAGACCACATGTGCCCTTATGTCGGGGCAGACTTTGGTTATCCTTATAATAATAATAATAATAATTTATTATTTGTACCCCGCCCATCTGGCTGGGCTTCCCCAGCCACTCTGGGCGGCTTCCAAAAAAATATTAAAATCCTCTAATACATTAAACATTAAAAGCTTCCCTAAATAGGGCTGCCTTCAGATGTCTTCTAAAAGTCTGGTAGTTGTTGTTCTCTTTGACATCTGATGGGAGGGCGTTCCACAGGGATGGCGCCACTACCGAGAAGGCCCTCTGCCTGGTTCCCTGTAACTTGGCTTCTCGCAGTGAGGGAACCGCCAGAAGGCCCTCGGCGCTGGATCTCAGTGTCCGGGCAGAACGATGGGGGTGGAGAGGGCCATCTTTCACAATATGGCACCCTGTGCTAGGCCAAAATTTGGTGCCCCCCAATGGATCTTCTCAATTTTGGATCTTCTAAATTTTGGGCCCCCTTGGTTCGGCACCCTGTGCAAGGGAACTTTCCGCACCACCTTGAATCTGGCACCACTTTTGTGTCCCATAAAAATCTCTGGGCAGCTGAGTATTAGCGCTGTGCAAAAATCCGTCCTCCGGTTTCTCAAAAAACATCTTCTTTGGCAAAACAAAACTTCCGTTTTTCTGCCTCGATCTTGGGGCACTTTAACATTCCTTGAAAACGCCAATGAGTGGTGGACTTTAAGCTTACTTTATCCCTGCAAGATGGCCAAGGGTGGGGGATGTATCCTACCACCAGCAGCCAGGTAAACATTATCCCAGTGCTCTGAACACACATGTTTCCCACTCTTCCTAGTCTTTGAAAGGCCCTTAGGAGAAGTTGCCCCATGGTGTTTGGTCCTGGGTTTTAGCTGTAATAGTAAAGGTAAAGGGACCCCTGACCATTAGGTCCGGTCATGACTGACTCTGGGGTTGCGGCGCTCATCTTGCTTTAGTGGCCAAGGGAGCCGGCATACAGCTTCCGGGTCATGTGGCCAGCATGACTAAGCCGCTTCTGGCGAATCAGAGCAGCGCATGGAAACGCCGTTTACCTTCCCGCCGGAGCGGTACCTATTTATCTACTTGCACTTTGATGTGCTTTCAAACTGCTGGCACTCTAAGAAGGGTACAGAGTGCAGAACACTGCTGAAGTGATTTGTAGAATGAATGAAAGAACACTCACACGTGGAAGATAGAAGAAAATACTTCTCCACGCAGCACATACAGTGGCTATGTACTTAATTCATTCCGGAGGTCCATTCTTAACCTGAAACTGTTCTTAACCTGAAGCACCTGGGGCCTCCCGTTGCTGCCGCTGTGCCGCCGGAGCACAATTTCTGTTCTCATCCTGAAGCAAAGTTCTTAACCCGAGGTACTATTTCTGGGTTAGCGGAGTCTGTAACCTGAAGCGTATGCAACCTGAAGTGTCTGTAACCAGAGGTACCACTGTAGTCAAACTGTGGAACTCGAACCCCCAGAAGTCAATGACGGCCACCAATTTGGATGGCTTTAAAAGAGGATTAGATAAATTCATGGAGGAGAGGGCTGACGCAACGACTACTTGCCATGATGGCTATGCTGGACCTCCACAGTCGGAGGCAGAAATGCTTCCAAATAACAGTCTGCTTCCTGGTCTCCCACAGGCATCTGGTTGGTGATGGTGAGAACAGTATGCTGGATTAGAAGGGCCATTCACCTGAACCAGGATGCTATTCCTCTGGAGCAGGCGTCAGTAACCTTTTCCAGCCATGGGCCAGTCCACCATCTCTCAGACCATTTGGGGGTTGGACTATATTTTTTGGGGGGGGGGGGATGAACGAATTGCTATGCCCCACAAACAACCCAAAGATGCATTTGAAATAAAAGGGCACATTCTACTCATGTGAAAACACCAGGCAGGCCCCACAAATAACCCAGAGATGCATTTTGAATAAAAGGACACATTCTACTCATGTAAAAACATAAAAACACACTGATTCCTGAACAGTCCGTGGGCCGGATTGAGAGGGAAATGGGCTGCATCCAGCCCACGGACCTTAGGTTGCCTACCCCTGCTCTGGAGGTATGGCAAAATCCAAGCCTTTTGAGCCAATTTTAGGATTGAAGTTGTTGAGCTTTTTTCTTTTTTACAATTTTACCCCAAAGTTGTTGAACTTTTTTTGGGATTGAAGTAGTTGTTGAGCTTTTTTTACGGTTTTACTCCTGGAAATAAACTGCCACAGGGGCCTGATTAAACCAACCAGCAGGCTGGGTTAGGCCCCACAAACGGACTTTGGACATACCTGATATAGTAGAATTACAGTTAAATATGAATTGTAGTGAGTTAGGATGAAATGCCCACTTGGTCGCGTAGCTCTCTGGAGGCCTTTGAAGAGGTTTCTGTTGCTCCAACCTAACAAATTTCTGAGAGTGCCAGAAGGATGTGATACAAGTGTGTGAGAGAGAGGGAGAATGAATGAATATATTTTGAAAGGAATATAAATTAATTTTAAATTTGGGTAAGCATTATGTAATTGATGATGCATCAAAGCTTCCAAATATTATCCCATTTGTGATTTCAGCAGTAGGGGGTGTACATTTTCAATACAGAAATGCCTCTATAATATTGGTACTGCCTTGAGCTCCTTGGAGGAAGGGCAGGATATTAAAAGTTTTTCCCATTTTACCGGCACAATGGCCCTGTGCAATAGGTTAGCCTGACAGCTTATTGACCACACCACGTTGGAGATGAATGTATTCTACCAATGTGCAATGTGTGGAATCTGACGTCTTTGATGACCACATAGGGCAGCATCAGAAATTAGACTTTACCATTGAACACAGCTACATGGAGAGCAAGGAAGCAGAAAAGGTTCAGAACAGACGACCAACATGATCAGGGAACTGGTCGCCCTGGGAAGAAAGGTTGCAGCAGCTGGGGCCTTTCGATTTAGAAAATAAGCAAGTAAGGGGGTTCGAGTTGGGAGCATGATAGTGATATATAAAAGTATGCAAGTGTGGAGAAGGGAAATACAGAAACGGTGTATTCTCTAGTTATATCCCGCTTGGACTACTGCAATGTGCTCTTATGTGGGGCTACCTTTGAAGGTAACCCAGAAACTACAACTAATCCAGAATGCGGCAGCTAGACTGGTGACTGGGAGCGGCTGCTGAGACCATATAACACCGGTCTTGAAAGACCTACATTGGCTCCCAGTACATTTCGGAGCACAATTCAAAGTGTTGGTGTTGACCTTTAAAGCCCTAAACGGCCTCGGCCCAGTATACCTGAAGGAGCTTCTCCACTCCCATTGTTCTGCCCGGACACTGAGGTCCTGCTCTGAGGGCCTTCTGGTGGTCCCCTCACTGTGAGGCCCTTGAAGCTGGACCTTGGTGTCCGGGCAGAACGATGGGGGTGGAGACGCTCCTTCAGATATACTGGGCCGAGGCTGTTTAGGGCTTTCAAGGTCAGCACCAACACTTTGAATTGTGCTTGGAAATCACATGGAATATCAACAACATTCTTATCATCAAGTTTGGGGTCAGATTTCTGCCTGGGTGGAGTTCTTAAAAATAAGCCACATGTCTGGTTTGCACATCACATAGCACCATAGCTACGGTTACACATGAACAAGCAGTTTGCTGGTGCGAGTGGCTCACAAGTACAGTGGTACCTCAGGTTACATACGCTTCAGGTTACATACGCTTCAGGTTACAGACTCCGCTAACCCGGAAATAGTACCCCAGGTTAAGAACTTTGCTTCAGGATGAGAACAGAAATCGTGCTCTAGCGGCGCAGCAGCAGCAGGAGGCCCCATTAGCTAAAGTGGTGCTTCAGGTTAAGAACAGTTTCAGGTTAAGAACGGACCTCCAGAACGAATTAAGTACTTAACCCGAGGTACCACTGTACCCACTTTGTTTCTCATCTCTTCCTGCCTGCAACAAACTATGGAACTTCATCTGAACCTTGTTTGTGGTTTATCATTACAGACCAACCAAAAACAGTAGTAAAGGTTAGTTTTTGGCTTGTGGTTTCTTTGGGGAAACAAACCATGAGCCTTGGTCTGGATGACAAGGCTTGTGGTTTGTTGCTCCCAGGGTGGCGTCACCAGGAGCAGGGGAGGAGAAAACCAGAGACTTTTGAGCAGCATGTGCTCATTTGCATTCAGCCACAGGTAAACACTAAGCTATGGTTTAACGTGACATGCAAACTCAGACACCGACTTACATATGAGATGCCTCAGCTAGAAGGAAAGACACTATCCATTATTCAAATGCGGTGAATGACTGATTGCAACTCACACATTTCTTAAACTGGAGTACTACTCTTTGATTTTACTGCTCTAAAGTGTCGGCGAGTTGTGATTGATAGGCCTCTTAGTCTTCTGTTGGGAGCGTGTGCATGTGAATTCCAGGTAAAATAAGGTCACCAAGAGAGTAAGCAGAAATTCAGTTAGGCACCGTTCCCAAAGCAAATGACTGACATCTCCGGTGTCAAAAAACATGTATTTTCAAACCAGGGAAGGGGGAAAGCAGCAATTAAAAATCTTAACTGGGCTATTGTCTTGGAAATCTCAGCTTTCATTTGAATTCATCAACATACCGCTGGTTACCAGGAGCCTACACAAATATCTACCCCATAAGTCCCATGTTTCAGATAACTGAAATGTGCAACATTAATTGCACCGGTTTGGGGAAAAGAATTCTATCGGTTTTGCAGCAGCCGGGTTACAAGGATGTTGTATGTGTGTGTGTTTTTAACTGAAATATTGGAGAAACAGCTAGATCTGAGAGACATTATAACCACAACAAAGACAAGCTAGTGACCAGCGAAGCTACATTGTCTTTTGAACAACAAGTCAATGCAGACAGAAGTAAATGACAGTTAATTACAAATTACATTCTGGTTGGGGCTGTGAAGGCCTCGTGGCTTGAATATTAAGCAGGCCCTTGGGCGCTCACCTGCCTGCAAAGGAGCATACGGAGGCACAGGCCGGGGTGCTATACAAGTTTCAAACAAGCTGCTAAACACAAAAGCTTATTGGATTACAGAGCTTTAGGAGAAAGCATTCAGATCTCTGGCAGCCACTGGGTTGAAGGGATTTCTAAAGGATGAATTGCTATTCACTGTAATTTTTTGAATGCTGTTCTTTGGGTGCAGGGAAGGAAATAAATTCACTTCTTTTTCTAATATTTGAAGGGGGGGTTAGGGAACCCTATTCTGTTACAAATGCCCTTTAGGATACATGCCTGGAGAAAGAGGAATCTGTTATGAATTGGAAATCTAATCTCTTTGCAAATTAGAGAGATTATGGATAGTGCTCATAATGACGGTGGTGATCTTTCCTATCGTCAAATCGGTATTTTGTTCCTCTTGTAGCATTGAGAGCAAACAAATATGAAAAGAAAACATCTTCTTCCCCCGCCCCACGATTGGAAATGCAGAAGTTTGGTCTTAAAAGGAAAATAAAATTCTGCTTCTTTGATCACTGGAATATTTGCTTACAAATATTATATCCTGGGTTTTCAAAGTTTAATTCTTAACTTGTTATAATGGTGGGGGGAAAATAATAGACAGCGTCTAAAATAATTAACGTCAGAATTAGAGCATTGAAAAGACCTTGGCTTTTCTAATTCACTAAAGCAATTTCTATTCATTTAGTTGAGCTAAGTGCTTATTGTTAAAGACAAAAAGCCCAACAGTTTGACATTGAGCTCATTATGTATGTTTCAAACATTCTGCAATTCAAGGCCACACCACATGCTATAAAGCAGAGGCTGGTGGATTAAAATTCAGACCACACAATTTCCCTGAATAGCTTCCCTTTTAAACCTGATTAAAACTTCAAAACAAAAGCGCATCAGTAGGGTCTGTATGTGTCTGTGTTATGTACACACATCATTTGAGAATATTTTCTTGAGCTCATTATGGGAGAAATAATTCTGATATTCTTACACCCTCGGCCTGAACTCATTGCGATGGAGGTAAGCTCTATTGATTTCCGTGGGAGTTGCCTCCATGAAAGGCATTTGAGGACTGGAGTGTTTTCACTTAGCAATCCAGCATCCAGTGACATGCACTTAAATGCCTTTGACTTAATTAGGATTTTGAGCGCATGCAGCTGCACATAGGATTGTGGCCATTATGATTAATAAATAGGACTCCGAGCTTTAGTCTGTGTACATAAAGCAACTAGAGCCTTAGACCAGGTCTGCAAAATGGCAGATCACACAGTGGACTGTTCCACTTCGGGCAGCAGGTGGGACATGGATTGAAAACAGCCCGCACTCGCCAGAAAAATTCCTACACAGAAAACATGCATGTCAAGGAAAAGGCTAGGCTGGAATCTTTCTCCCTGCATCTAGTACGCAGGAAGTTTTGTAATGTGGGATTCTGCAACCTGCAGTATGAGGTTTTACAGCCCAGGCAATTTTACTATTTGACCTGCTGTTCAGCCAGGTCTTTGTGGATTTTAATCTGCAAGTCTGAAAGTGAAAATCATACTTACCTCCTTTTGGGAAGTTGGGCAGGGGCTGTTTTGGTTCTTGTGTGATGCTGAAATAGGAGTTCAAAATATGAAAGGTGGTCTTTTCTTCTAACCGTAGGAAGTGCTTGTAAAAGAAATGTAAGTTATTTCATAATAAATATCTTTAAAGGGCAATGATGCAAGGGTTTATTTAATTCATTCATTCCAAATTATTGTGTTACTGAGATCTTTTTTGAGATCTTTATAATGGTTTAATGAGGGGTATGAGATAACTGTTCACTTCTTTTTTCTGGCTCATCAAATAAAAACAAAAAAAGGTTAACAGTGCAATCCTGTCCAGATTTACTCAAAGGTAAATGCCAATGATTTCAATGGTGGTTGCTGCCAGGTAACTGAGTTATATAGAATTGCAACCTAACTGGACTCATAGGCAAAAATTAATTTCTTTTCATTTCATCTCAAGCTTTTATAGAGGGTTTTATTTTTTTAAAGGCTAACAAGCGCCTTTAGAAAATACAGCACCCAAAACAGATATTTTGTAATAGGAGTCCCATTTAGCATAGAGCATCAGTTTTAAAAAATAGCCTGTGCCATATTTGCACAGCCCCGGTATCAATAAGAGTAAAGTAGCTGTGATAATTGTTGATAATAGATTAGATTTTGGGATGAAGATGATAGATGCAGATAAAGGGCACAGTCTTTTTTCCCTGCATGGTCACTGTAGGAATCTGTGTTACACAACAGGTCAAAAATTGCTGTGCTATTTTTCCCCAATGCATGATATAGACATTCAATATCAACAGAGAATTCAGGCACATCAAACTAGATACAAAATATGTAGAAATGTTTGTATGCATATATTATACGGTACTTCAGGGAATAATAGCCGTACATAATACAATATATGCATTTATTTACTTCTGTATTTAGCTATCTAAGCCCATGAACTCACAACAAGGTGTATATTTTTAAAAATGGGCCCTTGATGATTCTTTGCCTGTGTGCCGTGGTATGAGCCCAATAGTATGGGCTCTTACTTTGTACTGCACAAGATCATCTGAAGATTTCTGTTTCCACGGTAGGTATATCTCATTCATCCACAATTCAGTTTTCAAAACTTTCAGCTTAGCCCTGTTGCACATACTTCAAAAGGTCAGGTGTCAGACGGTAGAAGAAAGAAGCACTATTTTTTCTGTGACCAAAACACAAGTAATCCTTATATTCATAATAGGTAAAGGTAAAGAGACCCCTGACCATTAGGTGCAGTCGTGGCCGACTCTGGGGTTGTGGCGCTCATCTCGCTTTATTGGCCAAGGGAGCCGGCGTACAGCTTCCGGGTCACGTGGCCAACATGACTAAGCCGCTTCTGGCGAACCAGAGCAGCACACGGAAACACCATTTACCTTCCTGCCGGAGCGGTACCTATTTATCTACTTGCACTTTGACGTGCTTTTGAACTGCTAGGTTGGCAGGAGCAGGGACCGAGCAATGGGAGCTCACCCCGTCGCGGGGATTCGAACTGCCGACCTTCTGATCGGCAAGCCCTAGGCTCTGTGCCACCCGCGTCCCTTATATTCATAATAAGCAGGTATAATTACACCTTCTCATGCTTCAATCTTACTCTCTGTCTTTTGGAAGCCCTGTTGCATTCCTACCAGCATCAAAATAGCCTTAAAAATAAAATGATATCTAAATTCCATTGAATTTTTAGGCTCAGTGCCTGATCTACCCCAGTGATTGATTCATCTACTGAATAAAGTTTACTGCCTTATCAGTTGCACTAACACCAAAGCCCTGTCTCTTTTCTCGAAATAAACCCCAATGGCAATGCGATCTTTCTGCCAGGTAAATGTGGTGAAGAGCGTAATCTAAACTTATTTGCAGTACCATCCTAGACATGTCTACTCAGAAGTAAGACCCTTTGAATTGAGTGGTGCTTTCTCCTTCATAAACAGATAAACTTTAAATTATTTACATATGTATGAACATCACATTTGCATCCCGGTTGACATGTCAATGATGTCTGAAGAAGACCATCATAAATATATGAATAGCCACCTGGATCAATCACAACTTCGTTTTTTTAGTTCATTGCTTTTGCACCCATTTCAGTTGCCCAATGTGACTACAGTGGTACCTCAGGTTACAGACGCTTCAGGTTACATACGCTTCAGGTTACAGACTCCGCTAACCCAGAAATAGTGCTTCAGGTTAAGAACTTTGCTTCAGGATGAGAACTGAAATCGTGTGGCAGCGGCGCGGTGGCAGCAGGAGGCCCATTAGCTAAAGTGGTGCTTCAGGTTAAGAACAGTTTCAGGTTAAGTACGGACCTCTGGAACGAATTAAGTACTTAACCTGAGGTACCACTGTACATTTGTTCATTAATTGAGTTACTAATTAATTTTGTAAAACCATGGAAGACTATTGTAGCAGAGAACCTGATCATTGACAGAGAACTATATGGCAGAGTAGGGAGTTGTCTGGCTGTTAGCCATAAAGTTGGTTGTTCGAGTCCACCAGGGATGGCTGTGGGCAGGATTCTTGCATCGCACAGGGTTGGACTACATGTTCGCCCTTGGGGTACCTTACAACCCTTTGCTTCTATGACTCCTTGGTTCAGGTCTAATGCTGAATCCGTAACACACAAGCACCCGGATCTTGTTAACTCTAGCAAACTGAATACCTACAGGTTATGGGGTCAACGCTGCTCATAATACACTCAAAAAGAGCAGACAAAAGCTTTGGCATGTATAACTGGTGTATTAGTGCTTTGTGTAATTGGGAATGCCACACTGTTAGGGATCCTGGGTACATATAGCTGGTTGTGTATACGTGGCCCTCTTTGTGCCTGTGAATAATAATAATAATAATAATAATAATAATAATAATAATAATAATAATTTATTTATATCCCGCCCATCTGGCTAGGTTTCACCAGCCACTCTGGGCAGCTTCCTACAAAAAATAAAAATACAATTAAAAAAATCAAACATTAAAAACTTCCCAAAATAGGGCTGCCTTCAGATGTCTTCTAAAAGTCAGATAGTTGTTTATTTCCTTGACATCTGATGGGAGGGCATTCCACAGGAATAATATGCATGAGGGCTGGGGTGGGGCCAAGAGACACGGAGAAGGTCTGAAGGGAGCAAATATATTGATGATTCATGTCCACCAAGGATCCAAGCAGTCTGCAAGGGGGGGGGGGGCAAAGAGTGTGCAGAAGACTTGATTATTCATGTATATTGAGGATCACCTCTTTTTAAATCTGAATTGCACCCATTTTTGGAAAGGCATGAAATCTGAGTCATTCTCGATGACTGATAAGATGATTTCAGCATCCTAGAAATAATACCAGACTGGAATCCTAGGAGGGAGGAACGAAGGCCTCTCCCACCCAGCCAGCCACCGTTCTGGTTTCGGGAAATTTGTAAGAGCAACAAGATTGGCGGTGGGGGTGGGGTGGGGGAAAATCGCTTCTCTTTACCAAGAGAGAAGAAAGGGACCATCTTATCAGCAGCAGAGTAATTCTGAACGTACTGACAATGACATGGGTAATCCATCATGTCATCAGTCCTGTGACAGATGTACCCTGCACCTCGTCTCTGTATGTGTGCAGAGAGGACTATGTCGGAAGCCAGGAGGCAAAGAACACTTAACCCCTGCGAGCTGCATGTTCCTGCTGTGCTTCAGACAACCTCTGTCATGTATGAAAAGCCTAAAGAATGACAGTAAATCTATACAGACCTGTGCAATCTACCATCATGACAACCACACACCATGTAGCCTTATAACACTATTAAACTGTATCATGACAGCCATGTAAGACAAGACCTTTATTATGTGCCTTGTTGAGCTACTTAAAGCAAGAGTTGTAGCTTTTAAAAGTCAAGAAAATTAACAGTAGGATGCAGCTTGGAATCTCTGGAGCTGGTTATTTTGCTCCTTTGCTGATTATCCCACTGAGCTGCAGTTCAGGGACCAAATAATTTTGTAGATACTGGCCGGTCAGACCTGCACAATCTGTGATGCACCAGACTTAACCCAGCCAAGAGGCTGACAGAGGTCTTTCTGGGCCTCTTTACGGAGTGACTGGGCTACATTCAACTTACATAGGCTGCACAATGAGCAGAGTCAAGCCAGGCTTTGGGGAAAGAGAGGGAGGACACTATCCTGCTGCCCCACTCAGTGAGCCTAACATGTGAGCAGGAGTATGGCCTCCGGTTCTCATGCAACTGTTTCCAGTTCAGTGGTACCTTGGTTCTCAAACTTAATCCGTTCCGGAAGTCCGTTCCAAAACCAAGGCACACTTTCCCATAGAAAGTAATGAAAAACAGATTAATCTGTTCCAGACTTTTAAAACCAACCCTTAAAGCAGCAATTTAACATGAATTTTACTATCTAACGAGACCATGGATCCATAAAATGAAAGCAATAACCAATGTACTGTACCATAAAATAAATAAGACAGTACAGTGGTACCTTGGGTTACATACGCTTCAGGTTACATACGCTTCAGGTTACATACTCTGCTAACCCAGAAATAGTACCTCAGGTTAAGAACTTTGCTTCAGGATGAGAACAGAAATCGTGCAGCAGCAGCGCAGCAGCAGCAGGAGGCCCCATTAGCTAAAGTGGTGCTTCAGGTTAAGAACAGTTTCAGGTTAAGTATGGACCTCCGGAACGAATTAAGTACTTAACCTGAGGTACCACTGTATTGTAGGTGATAAAAATAAAAATATTTTTTTTCTTACCTGCACTGATGATAGTCATTGTTTGAATGCTTTTATCTATTTCAACAGTCACACAATCAATCAGTAGCTGAACTGGGTTCCACACAGTCACAAAAACAAATTAACCGCAAAAGCCTCAAAAACAAAAATGCAAAATAAATAACAAAAACAAAAGTGCCAAACTTAATCCATTCTGGAAGTCTGTTTGACTTCCGAAATGTTCGAAAACCAAGGCGCAGCTTCTGATTAGTGCAGGTGCCCCGGAAACAATAGCCGACAGCTTCCAAAAAATGTTCAAAGACACTTACTTCTGGGTTTTTGGTGTTTGCGAACCAAGGCGTTTGAGAACCAAGGTTCCACTGTACACACACACCATATATGTTTAACTGTATGGTAGGTATAAAAAAGGAAGATATCATCCTGCACACTTTTCTGATGTGCTTTCTTTGATAGGAGAGGCGTTGAGCCAAAACTGCTGGCTTTTTTCTGCTTTCATTTTTAAGAGTGGAAAAATGGCGACTCTTGTTTTCAGCCATTTTTGATGTCCTTTGCCAATGTTATTGCCACTGTTCTGAATCACTTTCCTCCTTTGCTCTCAATGACCTCAATCTCATTTGCCTTCACTAGTATTTAATTGCCTTGGCTCTGTCATCCCATGTAAGTACACGGCTTTTGATGCAGTGATGCTGCTGTCCGCATCACAGACATCTATAAACAAAATCACACAGGTGGCCACAGCGAATCAGATGAAATGACACTGCGGTGTGGGCAAATGAGACCTAGGACCAGTGAGAGCAAAGGCTTAGAATGGCACTCAAAAGAAGTAGCAGTCAAGCTAACTAGCATCAAAATATTGTGAATGTTCAGTGAGGCAAGTATTTGCTGGGCTGCATTAAAATGCGCTAATTCTGAGGTGGATACACACACACACATTTCCCATATGTTGCACAAAACTGACCCTTTCAGTATGCATTGAGTGTGACAGTACCAGTTACAAGACAAGGAATTATCGCTTGAGAAAAATGAGGATGGATATGACCCTTAAAATGGAGGCTTTGCTATAATAGCTCGCTTTTACTTTTGCTAACACACGCAAAGCCTCTCTTGGGTAAAGAAAGACAAAATAGCTAGTTGAATAGTAATACAGTTAGTTCATGTATATGCAAGAAAAAGATCTTTCTGCACCTTGATGAAATTAACATACATTTAAATAGTAATGAAACGATGGAGACCAGAGAAGAATATCAAGGACCGCATTCAAACCCCACTCCATCCCTCTGAAAGAGATTTCATTTCCAGGGGCACATGACATAATTATGATACACCTTTCGCTCACAAGACACAACTCAAAACTTAGTAAAAATATGAAACCTTTATCAGTGTAATGATACATTTTGTAAAGGATACGTTCCCTTTGGGGCTAAAACCATTTCATTCAATAAAGCCTGAAGTCACTGTCAGAGGCTTCAAATTGGTTGCCCATTCAAGAGCATGACTCCCCACATCTGCAAGGGAATGGGGTTTCAGTCCTTGGTAGAAACCCTGAAGTACAACTGACCTCCCTGTTTCCATTTCTGGAATTAGGAAGGCTAATACATATCCCTGACATTAGTGGTGAAATTGCATAATGCCTAACATTAAAAGGACGCGGGTGGCGCTGTGGGTTAAACCACAGAGCCTAGGACTTGCCGATCAGAAGGTTGGCGGTTCAAATCCCCACGACGGGGTGAGCTCCCATTGCTCGGTCCCAGCTCCTGCCAACCTAGCAGTTCGAAAGCACGTCAAAGTGCAAGTAGATAAATAGGTACCACTCCAGCGGGAAGGTAAACGGCGTTTCCATGCGTTGCTGGCCACATGACCCGGAAGCTGTACGCTGGCTCCCTCGGCCAGTAAAGCGAGATGAGCGCCGCAACCCCAGAGTCGGTCACGATTAGACCTAATGGTCAGGGGTCCCTTTACCTTTACCTTTAACATTTCATGCAACAATGCAGGAAAGAAGATCAGAGAGCTTCATTCTGTCCAGTACTATGAACATCTGCATGCATGTGATGGTTTAACCATGCTTTAAGCCAATCATGTGCTGTTACAGGGCTCATACACACACTACAAACACAGACTAGTTTAAAGTGGTTTCCCTTTCATGTCCCCTACTCCACCTTGGGCCTGGAACAGCAGTGGCAAGTAACCCAGTTCTTATTTTCTTTGTCCTCTCGATATTCTGGTGATTGTGCAGCAAGAACAATCTGGTCAGGCCTAATTTTGTGGCTCGTTCCAATGGAAACATCACCTATGTGGGCACACAAGGCAACATTAATGTGGCCAGGAATGGTATCATTGGCCCCACTGGAAATGGCCGCCATGATAGGCTAGCTCTATGCAACGGGAGTTCCTTAGCACTGGGCTCTCTCTTAGACCTCTTTCTATGCTGGTAAAACCCTTTGGCTGGTAAATCCCTGTGGCTTTCCTGACAGTCGTTGCTGAGCCTGCAAAGCTGCCTCCCATTTTAATTTCCCATGATGCCCTGGAGCATTGTAGGGCATTGTGGAAAACTTAAAGTGGTTTCTCAACTCATCTGCCACCAAATAAATGAGACCATGGAAAAGCAAATGAGTAGGCTGAAAGGGCGAGTGAGCCCTGTTAGCTGCCTGAGGGTGGCAGATGTTGACACCATGCTGGTTTCCATGCCACTGCTGTTTTTTGTTTAGTGTATTTTTATTAAAGATTTTCTTGGTTTACAAAAGTATGTGCACTGTCTCTCTCTCTTTTTTCAAGTAACATTTTTTACAGATCAGTTTCATTTGTCGAGACATTAGGAAGAAAAGGGGGAAAGAGGTGGAGGGGTGGGGAAGATGAGTGGGGGTGGGGTCGGGTGGCGATGTTTCTATTTTACTTAATATATGTGGGGTTTGTGTCAGCGTTGCTTGTGCAGGTTCTTTGCTATTCACTTGTGTTCCTTTGGTGGTGAGAGAGGTTGGGGTTGGCCTAGGGTGTGGCTGTTCATTTGTGGTTGGCTGTGGTGGTCTTTGTTTTCATGTGTGAGTGGGGTGGGTGGGTGTTTTGGATCAGGTTAGCCATATTGATTTGTATGCTGTTGGTGGATTTTTGTCATTGTCTTGTTGGGCTGTGTATGTGATAAAGGGGAGCCATACTGGGGTGAAGGCGTCTTCTATTTGTCCCCGTGTCAGTTTCAGTTTACTGGTTAATTTTTCTAGTAAGGCTGTTTCCCATACTATTTGGTACCATTGGTCCATGCTTACAAGTGTGAACTGATCCTTATAACTTTGTTCAAAATTGACACTTTTATTAGAGACCTCCTGCCCCTGGACTTATTTCACAAACCTCAGGGTTTGGATGGGGCCGAGGGGAGAAATTACGATCCCTAAAGCATTTAAATACGGAATGTAAATACACCATTGGCATTTTCCTACTGTATTATTGTGCTGTTTTCATTGAGTAGTGTTTTTGCCCATTGTACGTCATCCGCAACTAAATGCATGCATTTTAGAACTTCAATTACTGCGTGTGTGTTTGTCAGCCATGTAGCATTCAGAAACTCTTTTCTTTCCTCCTCTCTCCGCAAGCAGCTGCATACGGCATGCATGTAGACCAGCACAAGAGGAGCCGGAGAAGAGCAGCAGATGGTAGCATATCATGCATGTCTAAGCAATTGCCATGCTTTGCTTTGTGAAATTTCCTTTCAACACAATTAGCACCTTTTGTCTGAGACAGGACAGGTCTACAGTAATGCCAGCGTTAATTTGCCTGTTTACTCTAAACAAGCAAACGTAACTAACCTTGAATGCACAAGCCCAGTCCCCCTATGCTTCTCATCACATTGCTATTATTCTGGTTGCCTTCAGAACTATGCATAGCATACTCCCCTTAAACCATGGATGGTACTTAAATCGTGGTACCTGTCCCTGGTGAAAAACTACCCCCGATTTGCCTTTGCAGGAGAATACTAGGAACGCCCTCCCTCTCCTCATGTTAGTATGAACCCCTAAAATGCCATGCATCTATAAACAGGGTAAGGGAAATATTTATTTGTTGTTATTTATTTGGATTATGTATAAACTGCTAAACATTACAAAGTGTCACTGTGGTATACAACCACGGTAAAAATACACCTGATAAAAACAAAATAAAAAATTCCTTCCAGTAGCACCTAAAGGTAAAGGTAAAGGGACCCCTGACCATTAGGTCCAGTCGTGGCTGACTCTGGGGTTGCGGCACTCATCTCGCTTTATTGGCCGAGGGAGCTGGCGTACAACTTCTGGGTCATGTGGCCAGCATGACTAAGCCGCTTCTGGTGAACCAGAGCAGTGCACGGAAACGCCGTTTACCTTCCCACCAGAGCAGTACCTATTGATCTACTTGCACTTTGACGTGCTTTTGAACTGCTAGGTGGGCAGGAGCACGGACTGAGCAACGGGAGCTCACCCCATCACGGGGATTCGAACCGCCGACCTTCTGATCGGCAAGCCCTAGGCTCTGTGGTTTAACCCACAGTGCCACCCGCGTCCCTTAGAGACCAACTAAGTTTGTTATTGGTATGAGCTTTCGTGTGCATGCACACTTCTTCAGATACACGTGCATGCACATGAAAGCTCATACCGATAACAAACTTAGTTGGTCTCTAAGGTGCTACTGGAAGGAATTTTTTAATTTGTTTCGACTACGGCAGACCAACACGGCTACCTGCCTGTAATTGATAAAAACAGTTTCCCAAAGAGAAATCCGGCACTGCCCGTGAGTGCTCTTGATGCCAACTTCTTGAAAATGGCCCATATGAACAGTATGCAAATACATCCATATGGATGCACAAACAAAACACATCTTGACAAAAAATCAACTAAGGCGGACTATGGCAGAGAATAACCCACTTGATACAAAGATTTATCAGTGCCTGTCAGAACAAGCAAGTCTTCAGAAGGCACTGAAAAAAATCATTGAAGAAAGGGCCAAACAGATCTCACCGGACAGAGAACACAGTCCAGGATGGGCGCAGCCATCTGTTGTGTCTCCTCCACCAATCTCAGAGGATGGGCAGATTTGTAAAGGAGGAGACCTAAATGTCCTCACCTGAAATTGTGTTGAGCCTTAAAGTAAACAACCAGCACCTTAAACTGAGCTTGCATAGGGCAGCTAGAACAAGAAATAGGTAACATCTATTGGGTGCCTATAAAGTCAAAGAGACAGTTGATAGCAGGGCAAGTCTGAAAATGGGACATCTGTAATCAGGGAACAAAATGAGAGATGCAAGCTTCCTAGCAGACAGCCAGGCCAAGGCCCCCTTAGAATATTGGGCTGTGGGCGTTCAGCTGCCCCTTGATTTAGACTTAAAATTCAGGCAAGAGGGTGCAACAGCCAGGAACAAATCTCACAGTACAAGTTCCATTTATGTGTGTATGTCTGTGTGCACTCTGCCTAAATGCAGGCAGGCCAGAAACCAGCCCAGCTATTGGCGATCTTAAAGGAAACTAAATAACACATCGCATTTGACAGGGTGCGATGAGAATAGCAGTGGCCGCACGTGGAGTGGTATATTTTCACCTGCTCGAGTTTTATATGTTTTGCTTTCCACCGCCACATTTCATTGTGACTTTATCTATGCTCGTTCAATCAGGCCGTGCACATCACAGTCACCTACTGACAACCCACCCAGGCTAAACCATTGAGAGAAACAGCCTCCCATAAACAAAGCGGGCAAGCCCTGTTTCTGTTAAGATAAAATCTACTGATCTCATTATTGATTGTCTGCTTTCCGGGGGTTTTTGTTTCCTGGAAGTTTGATATGGGGCAGCAGAGGTGACAACAGATTGGCACCGAGACCTGGAAATTAAATGGCCGACTATTAGATCAATGTCAACTAGGTGGAGGCTGAAGTGTTTGGCAAAAGCATTAGATGCTGTCTCGACTTAATCTCTCCGTCTCACCTTTATCTTGGATCTGTTTGGATCCCTCCCAGGCAATTTACTATACCAGTTGTTGATTTTTATCGCCCAAATCTGCCCCTATGTAGAATTACTGAATGACTCCGCAGGTCTCCTTCAGCGTTTTATGACCTTCTTCTTAAAGGGAAGGGAGGAAAAGGAGAAGGAAACCTTACCATAACAACACTTACTGAAGTCTAGTAGAAAGGGTGTCTGGTTAGGACCTGGCAGGAAAACGGTATAAGAAATAAGTTTTGATAAAGCTGTACCAAGTGAAGAGGGTGCTAGACCCAGAAAGGCTTGGATTCAAACCCTCGCTCTGTCATGAAACTCACCTGGTGACCTTAAACCAGCTAGTCTACCTGACCGCACAGATTTATTGTAAATCCAAATGGCTCCTGTCTCCTGTTAGTTAACATGGAAACACAGGGACACGGAAAGCTGCCTTATACTGAATCAGATCATTGGTCCATCTAGCCCAATATTGTCTGCACTGGCTGCTGGTGGCTCTCCAAGATTTTAAGGCAGGATCAGCGGCATAGTGAGCTGGCACCAACATTTTCCTGATGAAAATGGAGGCAGCTTCCCATGTTCCTATATTTTTAACAACTCTTCTCCCACTAGTATTGAACGTTCTACTCTGGATGCAAGATTCTTCGTTCATCTACTCTTCAGTTGCCTGTCCTGCACTTGACTTTTAAAGGAGAGTCCATTAATAACAGTAACAGGTTTTAATTTTTGGCAGGAGGGAGTATGGAATTGAATGCTCATTGTATAGTTTAATTTCATGGTGGATCTGGTAGTGGATGGATCTGGTATTCCTAGCGGAATAGCTGCTATTCACATCCAATACCCACCTAAAGAAAATAAATAATAGGTAAAATTTGAAAGTCTTCCTTTAGGCCCACGCTATCCAAAACCATGGGATTTTCCAACACAGTATCCCACACATCCAGTACTTTGCAGTTTCCTTCTCTGATTGGATCTAGGGTCCTTGCCTGAAGCCGTTGTCTCTTCCTCCAGTGAGCCTCTCTTCCTGAAGTGATAATTTGCAGGTTTATCAAGTAGGTCTCAGGGCTGCTGCTCTGCTTGATGCAAACCCTCCTATCTCAGTCACACTGGAGTGACTAGCCCTTGAAGGCAGGTGGGTATTTGCGCCAGATGATTGCACTTTATTTCTTTGATATCATAGTACATTGTAATGATGAGCTGCTCAGCCCCCTTGTGGAGAGAACTGTAAATGGCCACCCACCCACCAGGGCAGCTTGCAATTTATCAGAGAGACCAGAGGGGTCCCTAGACAAGAACAAGGCACCACAGGTTACATTGCGACTCTTGGTTGTGAGTTATTGTTATCCATTTTACTGAACGAGTTGATGGACAAGTTGGCCAACTTACAGATTCACCTACAGAAGTGTACTGGACTGGTACTGGTGACAGGACAGTGTCTTCCACTGAACCTGAAAGCAGTAGGCTAACTTAGAGGGCAAAGAGTGGGCGGGCACAACTCTCTCATCTAACATGGACTTCCTGCCTTCAGCGCCAGCTGCCTGCAGCAGCTGCCTCACCCTACCCAATGGCAGGGCTGGCTCTAGTTACTGTGACTTCCACCAACCATCATTTGAGGCCTATGGCATGCTAATCCAGGAGGAATTAGGCCATTTTGGAATTGTGGTCTATATTTACATATCCTCCGGAAATCTGCTTGAGTGAGCATCTCTAAATGAAGAAAACAGGAGAAAGGGAGAAGCTATACAATCAGAAAATTTCATATCCCAGTCCCTGAATAATGTGGACCTGCATGGTGAATCTCCATTTCCCCAAAGGATGGGGAGAATTACCAGAAGAAGAAGAAATTATGAAAGCATATTTCACTTGCAGTCGTAAAGTCAGCGGTTCATGGCATTGCTCTGTGAAAGATGACGTCCTCCCAGTGAGATGTTCGGTTTGGTGTGAAATGTTAGACAGTCCAAAATATTTACGAAGATGAGGAGCATAATGGCATAGGGTGATTCCATTCTGAGAACACTTGATTTAGCCTTGACCTTCGCTTCATTGAAATGGACGGCGCAGGCTGCTCAGTCTGAATCGGTTTACTTGCTTATCGGAGCGCTGGGAAGCAATCCAGTCCACTTAAAGGGCATAATTCTGATGAACACAAAAGTCTGGATCATCTGTGTGAAGCAAAATATGGTAAAATGTGCCTCTAGGACAAACGTTTGCATACGTTCACTCCAGCAAATGCATGAGGTTTCCTGTGAGCTTAGGCTGGGCTGTGGACATAGCACTGAAGCTGCAAGCTGTGCAAGTTACTGTTTGAATCATTGCAGAATAGCCTGTACACCTTGAACCAGAACCAGCTAACCCAAAGGCTTCATAACTACCAATTGCAAGATGCAATCTTGCACATACCCTCCCCTTTCTGTGTCCATCTGTAGCAAGTCAAGTGCTAAAGTAGGAATGTAAATAAAACATCACTGCCCTCAGTCAGAAAAGTCAAATTCCCCTTCACGTAACATGAGGCACTAGTTTCATTGGTATCTTTTTGTGGATACTGTTGCTATTTATGTGGTTTGTGACTATGTTAATTTGCGGGTGATTTCCCCATTTCTGCTCCCAAATGTACCCAGGCAACACCAGCATCACCCTGACCTACTCTGGTAAACAGCAGCAATGTTGTTGTTGGAGAGATGGTGGGGTTGTACCACCGTAATGCACAAACCCCTCTTGCTTCTACTGAGTCAGAACACTGGGTAGATGCAGTATATTTTCTGCAGTTACTCCTAGCAGCAATCCATGATTTCAACCAGGCGTTCTTTCACAGTCCTACCTGGAAAAGTGGCTTCAAACTTGTTCCTCTCTGAGCCATGCCTTTCCTCCCACAACCCCCCACCCCACACAGCTGCTTTTTTCATATTTTCCTGTTGACCACTAATGAATGGCATTATGCAGTTGTCTCACAGAACTCCACAAAGAGCTTTTCTAGGAAGAGTGCTACTCCTCGAAACCAATTGATAGTTTAAAGAAAAAATTGCACCCTGGGCTACGACCTCGGTAGCCTTCTCTCCTTGCTTCTTGCCGAACATTAAAATTCCAAAGAGAGCCAACCTGAAAAAGAAAAAAAAAGAGGGGGGGAGGAAGGAAAGAGGAGAGATGACCTTATTGTAGTTAATGAGATTCTCCACCAAAAAGACTAATCTGGGTTAAAACTAAAAGGACGCTGATAAGGATATTACAACTCACACTGAGAACAAGGAAGGTGCATGGCTCAGATCAGTTGTAGCTATTAGGAGTTAGGCTTTAAAGGTTCTTTTTCATATCTATCAAAATGGCTGTTTGAGACAAAAGTCTTTCAGATGATGAGTGGGTGAAATAGAATGAAACATACCTTCCTTTTTTTTCAAAAAAATAATTTTACTTTTTCAGAAAAGAAAATGGCACCAGGTACAAATCAACCAATATTAGCAGAAGTTTAACATCACTTTAAAAGAAAGAGATTGACCTACTGAGAAAGTACATGGGTAAATGTGTAGCAATACACTGATTATTACTGTTTCCCCTCAGGCAAATACCTCTCTCTTAAGCATAAGCTGCACTGGAACATTTTGTTTTATTACCTTGTGAGATAAGTGAGGGGAAAAGGCTTTAGTACCTGGGGAATTTTTTTTTATATATTAAAAAAAAAAACCCCAGACTTGTCATATCAGTGTCTGCTCTCAATTTCATGCCGGGCGCATAATTATAACGGTGTTTAAATTGAGCCCAGAAGAAAGATGGGTTCAAGTGCAAATTAATTTTAGATTATCACAACAAAGGCAATCAAATCTCAACAAGCTTGCCAGCAAAATACTTTGCAAAGGTCCCCAGGTCCCTTCCCGCCCCCAACTTACAACAAAGACCTTTCAGCTCAAATTAAGCTAATGATCTAATGTAACACTTCTGTCTACCTTTCGGAGTTTTATTATTGATTTGGATTTAATGTAGCACATGGGTGGAGGTGGAGGGGGAGAGAATGGAGGATCGGCAGGGTGGGTGGGTGGGGGAGACGGTGAGAGGAGAAATATCAGTATTTAATATCAGGCAAGTGACAAAATAAACAGTCAACAGGCCCGACAAGATCTGTGCGGTGTCAGATTGTCTTAGCCGGTGGAAACTATCAGAGTGAATTGACAGTACTGAAAGAGCCTTGAATTTTATCTGAGTCCTTTCCCCTCAATCCAGGCAGAATCCAAAACCAAACAGCATCGTTCACCTCCTCCACCTATCTATCAGCACAGCTTTTATAGAAATCCAACATCTTACTCTATCCTATGGGAACCTGCTGGGGGAATGAAGGGAATCAAGTACTGAGAAGGGGGAAAAAAAATATCAAGTCAAGCCTCATTACCTCCTCATTACCTTTGCAAAAGTGAAGTGAGAGAAAATTTTATCTAGGGAACACAAGCTTGGGAATCTCATTGAGAGTTCTGTCTGGTTATTGCACAGCCAAGCATGGAGAGCTGCCTCTGCGGGATTAAAGTTTTCTCCCCATTTCTCTATAGTAATGATCTGCTCATTAAGGTTTTTAAAGGAAATTACCATCACTTATCATTATGCCAGTCACTCAGTAAGCAGCATTAAACAAGGAGTGTCAGTCGAAACCATTCCCCCCCCCCCCAATATATTTTCTTTTGCTTTTCTCGGCCTCCAACAATCATATGGAAATAAAGAGAGCGGATTTCTGTGTTGGTTTTTATAATTCCAGGTTCATATCTATGTAATTTTTGACGGCGGGTGTTTGGTTACGCCCTTGGGTCAGATGCAGGAGATGAAATAGAAAATGTGCTTGTAAAAAAAGAAAAAGAAAAAAGATTGCATCCTTCTGAAATAAATCCCTGGAATGTTATTACTATTATGCATAGTGCGATTTTATAATCATAAATTGTCTAAGGGTTTTAAGCATCGCTAAAGAATCAAAGGGCTGTATATTTTACAAAATGATGACAAAGAAAGAGTTTTTAATTACTGCTGCAAGCAGTTAAAATTTAACTGTTTCTCATCTGGTGGTGAGGAGGGGACTCTAGTATCCCACTTTCAGAAGGCTTTGTAAAAACCCAGTGACCCTCAGATTTTTTCGCCCTTTCCAGAAGGCATGCATTGATCTTCATTAAAAAGAAATGATTCTTCAGCCTTTGGGTTTTAGCCCTTTGAACAGGATTGTAATAAAGTGTGTTTCATTTAAAGATGTGTTAAGTCCAGGTTCTGAAATGAACACATGTTAAATTTCCAGGATATCTGATTGGGCTTTGCTTAAAATTCATTCAGCAAAGAATTTATTCTCTTGCATTTTTCCGAGAGCATATTAGCTCCTCGTTTTTGGACCTCCTTATTTAGAGGGCGGACCTGCACAAGGGAGTTGCAAATCCCCTAGCAAGTCTCAGTACATTGCTGGGGATCTGCATGCATTTGGCTTGGCAGGTCACACGTTGTGCCAGCCTTGTCTAAGTGGACCAAGTCAGTTGCAGGCACTGAAAGCGGCATGTAGAATACATGTCAATTGGAGGACAATGTTGGAGGTGCAGCCAAGATGACCACGTCCTTTCATCTTTTCGTCCAGCAGACGGGGCTGTGACAGAAGGCCACAGCACTCAACACTGGAGGTCAGGGAAGAGTTGCGCTCTTTCCTTTTTCTCTTTTCACATCCTGCTCTGCGAGGAAATCTACCTCCTAGTGAGAGCACACAGCAGTGAAATGCAAATCTTGGCCTGCTCAGATATGTGAGAGAACTCTAATATCATGTTCTCATTAACCATCCTGCTAAATCTTTCTCTACGGTTTTCCTATCACAGTGGTACCTCAGGTTAAGTACTCACCGTAATTGGTTCCAGAGGTCTGTTCTTAACCTGAAACTGTTCTTAACCTGAAGCACCACTTTAGCTAATGGGGCCTCCTGCTGCTGCTGCCGCGCCGCCGGAGCACAATTTCTGTTCTCATCCTGAAGCAAAGTTCTTAACCCGAGGTACTATTTCTGGGTTAGCGGAGGCTGTAACCTGAAGCGTACGTAACGTGAAGCGTATGTAATCCGAGGTACCAGTGTAAATAATGTAAAAGAGCATTGAGTAGATCATAGTGTACAAATATACGCATGTAGAAAGGATAATCATAACTTTTTGTTTATCCACTAGGTGGCAATATCATTCTCTCCCCCCCCCCCCTTTACAGTTTTGATGAGCTGGTGATTTTGAGTGTTTCCTGTTTCCTGTAGCCCTTTAGAAACAGTGAAATATCTGCATTCTAACTGTGTTCTTGCAACAACCTGCTTACAGAGGGGCTACTAGGCAGTTGTTGTTGTTTAGTCGTTTAGTCGTGTCCGACTCTTCATGACCCCATGGACCAGAGCATGCCGGGCACTCCTGTCTTCCACTGCCTCCCGCAGTTTGGTCAAACTCATGCTGGTAGCTTCGAGAACACTATCCAACCATCTCTTCCTCTGTCGTCCGCTTCTCCTTGTGCCCTCCATCTTTCCCAACATCAGGGTCTTTTCCAGGGAGTCTTCTCTTCTCATGAGGTGGCCAAAGTACTGGAGCCTCAGCTTCAGGATCTGTCCTTCCAGTGAGCACTCAGGGCTGTTTTCCTTCAGAATGGATAGGTTTGTTCTTCTTACAGTCCATGGGACTCTCAAGAGTCTCCTCCAGCACCATAATTCAAAAGCATCAATTCTTTGGCGATCAGCCTTCTTTATGATCCAGCTCTCACTTCCATACATCACTACTGGGAAAACCATGGCTTTAACTATATGGGCCTTTGTTGGCAAGGTGATGTCTCTGCTTTTTAAGATGCTGTCTAGGTTTGTCATTAATCTGCTGTCTAGGTTTGTCATTTGTATGCCTACTGCTAGGCAGTAGCTAAAAACAAAACCATGAGGTGTGTGTCCTGTTGGTCCCATCCTGCTTCTGGATCAAGGAGTTTGGGGAAACTTGGTTCAACATAGACATCTTTGAGGATGTTCCACCTAAATGTAGACATGGCGATTGCTGATCCCCACCCCATCCAAATTTGGGCCAGAAAAGTTAAAAACAGTGTCCCCAACCTTGTATGCCTAGTATTGGCATTACCACACACACACAAAAACGGTTCCCCTCTTTTAGTAAGAATGAATAACATAGAATGACTAATATAGAAATAGATTCAGTCCCTCACTTAATATAAAACTGAAGACTCACTAGACAATTGTGTATCATTTCTGACATGGTAAAGTACTGCAAGACCTGAGGGAGGCTGCTGATGCCAAAGTCCGTCAATCTTCATACTTTCTCGTTCAGAGACTCCCAAGGCTGAAGTGTGAGCAATTAGCATTGCTAACTTCCTAGAAAGATGTTAAAATGGGGGCAGTCAGTACTGTCAATTGGCAACAAATTCTCTAAAATGATATCCTTACCCCAAATCTATCTGCAATTTTACAGATTTTATCTAAACAAGCACCTCTCCATATCAAAATAAGATCTACTGCATTCAAACTCAAAACAGCTTTTATTATTATTACTGGAAAAGATAACCCAGAATAGAATTTTATCTGACTCAATTGCTTTAGAGCAATTTGTTAACTTTAAGCTGCAAATGTGTATCTGATTTCTGTGTGGCAGATATATGTTACATTGATGCTAAAAACTTGTCACAATCTTGAATACGCTCTTGACGTATCCTTTGAGTTATTGAATTTGTAGTGTACTAAAGAAGAAAAATTCAAGATATGTCCCCTTGGTATACTTGTTACTACTTCTAGAAACTTATTTCGCTGGTGCCACTGGCTGCCAGTTATAGCCACCCAAGCCATGGATATTTAAAAAAAAACCCCAAAAAAACAGGGACAGTTTGGGGGAGAATAAGTCAGTGTGGTGTAGTGGTTAGCCTGAGATGCACGTTCACATCCTCACTCTGTCGTGATGCTCACATATGAAGTGATGCTCAAACATGAATATTGTGCCAATCATTGACACATAGCCTAGCCTATCTTACTGGGTTGTTGTTAAATGAGGCGAAGGAGAACCATGTGCACCTTGAGCTACTTTGAGAAAAGTACAACAAATACAAAATACAAAAATTATAATATTATCAATTAACTTGGAGGCACCAGCATGATATCTTGCCCAACAGAGAGATCTTCAATGTGTTTCTAAAACATTACCATATACAGACAATACGTCACCTAGGTCAGATACAGAACATGTACATCCTGTAGAATTTTAATAGATCCTTAATAATAATAATAATAAACAGAGACTTTGTCTCTGGACAAAGTCAGAAGCTACCTCTCATCTCATCTTGGATTTCTCTGTGACATAATTGATAGATGCTGAGAGAAGAAAACTGGTGGTCCACAGGTTCAATACAGAAGCTTCCAATTAGAACTTGGGGGGCATGTAAAAAAGTGAAAGGATTCTGGGAAATGATTTATAATGAATTGAAAAAGATGTTGAAATATAAATTTGTTAAGAAACTGGAGGCTTTTCTTTTAGGAATTGTAGGAAATGAAATATGTAAAAAAGATTGTAAACTTTTCCAATACGCAGTAACAGCGGCGAGAATACTCATGGCCCAAAAATGGAAACAGGAAGAATTACCGATGGTTGAAGAATGGAGATTGAAATTGACGGACTTTGCAGAACTGGATAAACTAACGGGGAAGATTCAATATTTGCGAGACCAGAAGTTCATCGAGGACTGGGGAAAATTTACAGATTATCTGAAAAGTATATGTGATGAACAGACAACGCTTGTAGGCTTTCAAGATGTTCTGTGAAAATATGAGGAATATTGTAAAAAAGGGAATAAGATTGGGGAGGTTATATTTTAAAGGCAATATTAAAATTAGAAAATGTGTGAATAAATAAACAAAACGGAAGATTGGCAGAGAAACTGGGGAAGTAAAAAAAGAAGAAGATTATGTGATAAATTCTGAGATTGGTTATATAAATTTGTGTTTGAAAATGAATAAAAATATTATAAAAAAGAACTTGGGGGGGGGGGCATAAACGGAGTGATAAAAATAATGATGGCCAATCCTAAGATATTTGGATGTAGTGCCCAATCCCCAAAGAGTCACCCTTGTATGTTTTCTGCCCTGTGAGCTGTTATATGGGCGAAGGGCACTTTGCCACCTAGTCATGAAGATAAGCAAGGGTTGCTGTGACAAATTCTTTTTGCTCAGTCTTGTTCTTTCTTATTTCCCAATGACTTTGTGCAGAAGACTCAGAAGGGAAAAACAAGACCCAAGCCTTGGTTGACATTCACAACCAAGAAGGATGAAATTAAAGAGCATTGTGCACTTTAATTTATGCTGATTTTGTTTTTAAGAGGTGGTGAGACCCAACAGAGCTTCTCTTTCCTCTCATCCCCCCTGCAACCACTCTCATCCCCCCAAAATCTGTTGCAGGAGACTTTATGGAGCAGATTTAGGGGGCACATGAGGTATGAAGAGGAGAGGAGAGAAGCTGGAATTCTTATCACACAAAAAGTGTCGTCCAAGTTAGCAGACATGATTGGATGTTGCTCAAAAGGACATGCACGATGCACCAAGAAGCTTGCTGTCTAAAATGAAGTTACTTCTACATTTTACATGTTTAATATGTGAATTGCTGACTGTTACATCGGAATAGAGGGTCCCAAGCTGTGGTCTGCAAACTTCATTCAGGGTGTGCACAGCCTGTCTGCATTCAACATTCAGACTGATATTTAATTATATTGTTACCTGTACAATTCAAATGGTTATACAAGTAACTCCAAACTTGCATGCATTTAAATTGTGTGCATTCAGCTGAAATTTTAAAAATTAAAAGGGAGCAGGGATCCAGGGGGGAAATCTTTGGCAATCCCACCTGCCATGTTGACTATACGTGGTTTAGGCTTTATGCGCTACTCCCAGAACATAACTCGTGCAAGCTGAAAGTCACCTGTACAATAAGATACCAAAGAAGAAATAGAAGAAGCATTTACAGTACAATTAAAAATTATACAACATCAAGTATGGACCATTACAATTGCTACAACAGAAGAAAGATCATTAGCAGATCCACAACAATCCTCAGCTATCTCCAAGTCATCTGTGGGAGAACCATGCAGCATATACAGTATTTTGGAATAAGTTGCACATAAGGCATACAAAAAGGGAGCGTTCAGAGCTTGTTTTCCCCCTTTCCCCTAATATTAAGAAATGAAGCCTCCTTCGTTATTAAGTTATTACATTAGGTTCTGCCTTCCTTATGTTATGAAACACGCCACAGTCCTGAAAAAAGCTGGTAATTCCACAAGTGGTTAGTTGAAACCTTAAGGACGAGAATGAAACGTTCAGGTAATACCATTCATTAGTGGAACTTTATAATTTCAGAATCCATGTTAGGGGGCTACCTTTATTAAGCCAAGCAAAGGAAGGCACCACAAAAGGATGGATGGCACCAGATAAATAGTTTGGAGACCAGAGTAATTAGACCATTGTCTGTTCAAACCTGAAATTTAACACTATATAAATTGATGGCCCTTTTAATACTGGAAATTCTGGATTATGTGTATGGTAACTGATCTCACTATCCCTCCTTGGAATCACAAATGGCTTTCTTCGCCCATCATTCTCTTGGCTCAAAGTGGCTCCCCCTCCATTGAGACTGACATGCTTTGGTCTGGATGGGCTAATTTTGGAGCCTTTGCTAAACACCTGGTGAACTCCTGTAATGGCTTCTCGCAATTCTCACCCCAGGGCAGGGCAGGACAATCTATTACAATCTATTGCAGCCCAACAGAATGGCCCCTCTGGAGTTTGTCACATGCACACACACATATGCGTAAATGTGTAAATCTGTCTGTGCTTGGCCACCCAGAGCTTAAATACCTGACCTCTCACACACCCATTCAAACACATGCATTTTGAGAGGATCCCTAACTTGGCAGAGAGAGAGAGAAAAGACCTGAAATACAGGACAAAATGGTATCAATACAGGACATTGCATTTTACATTGAAATATGCCAACAAAGGTCCGTATAGTTAAAGCCATGGTTTTCCCAGTAGTGATGTATGGAAGTGAGAGCTGGACCATAAAGAAGGCTGATCATCAAAGAATTGATGCTTTTGAATTATGGTTCTGGGGGAGACTCTTGAGAGTCCCATGGACTGCAAGAAGATCAAACGTATCCATTCTTAAGGAAATCAGGCCTGAATGCTCACTGGAAGGACAGATCCTGAAGCTGAGGCTCCAGGACTTTGGCCACCTCATGAGAAGAGAAGACTCCCTGGAAAAGACCCTGATGTTGGGAAAGATTGAGGGCACAAGGAGAAGGGGACGACAGAGAACGAGAGGGTTGGACAGTGTTCTCAAAGCTACCAGCATGAGTTTGACCAAACTGCGGGAGGCGGTGGAAGACAGGAGTGCCTGGTGTGCTCTGGTCCATGGGGTCACGAAGAGTCGGACACGACTAAACGACTAAACAACAACAACATGGGACAATTCTGTATTATACAGGAGAGGTGGCAACCCTCTCCCACCTCCATCTTCACTTTGGATTGGCTGCTGGATTTGGAGCAATTCCAGAGTTTGAGAGCATCTCTAGCTAAAATCCAAAAACTACAGCTCTGAAGGTTTACGAGACGGGCTATAGGAGGCATTTACTTTTATAGCAGCATTCTATTTCCAAAACCTTTTTATTTCAGGGTGTGTGTTTTTTGAAAAATAATATATATCCACAAATTCCATGAAATGTATGGAATGGAATGGAATGACAAGGTTAGATACTTGCAAGCACTTAGAATGAATTCTTAACAACTAGTTCCAAAACAAAGTTATGTAAGGTCATATCTGCATATCCGCCCCCCCCCCCCCGTCAGTGTGGGAATAGTCCTAGCAATTTTATTACCACTCACTCAGACAGAATTCCTTCCAAAATATTCCCAGCAGTGTATTCAATTTAAAGGGGAGGGGAGAGATTTGCAAGCTTTTTCCCCCTACATAGCCTCTGCCAGGTGCTATAACACAGGGCTGTTATTGTTGCTGGACATTACGTTTCAAAGCAGAGCTCTACAGGTTTAATAGTCAGTCAGTCATTTATTTGCCAAGGTTGGGAAGGCGGCCAGTAATGTACAGTTCTGCTGTCTTAGGCAGACAAATAGCTAAGGATATTTTTACAGGCAGAAAAGAGATAGGAAACTGTAATCCTCTGGACACCAAACTATTAAACAGTAGTTTCCTCTTTTATAAATAAGTTAAACAGCAGGGGTTTAGCAGTCTTCTAAATTGGAGTGGTTTGTTATCAGTGGGGTAACAGATTAATTTTATTTTTGAAACAAGTTAAGCTGGAAACAAAAGTGCTGGGATGAAACAATTTCAAAAGCGGGAGGGGGGGGAGTTGTTCATGTCTGCTTGTGTGAATAAAAGTATCTGTGTTAACCAGAACTATAACTTGATGTAATACTAGAGATATGGCGCATCTAAGAATTACATGCATTTAATTCCCATTCAGTTTTTTTTATATAATTAACTACTTTATAGGATCAAAAACAAATGCTTCCTCGGAATAAAAGAATCCTGATAATCCCTTTATATGGAAATGTATTGTGAAACTTTTATTCTTTTTGGTTGGAAATGCCTACCTCTTAATACATTTGAAGTGATTTTAATGTGTCCCAGTAAAGGGAAGTGAGGAACTGATACGCATCTGGAGTAGTGTAAGTGATACAATAACTGACACACACACACACACAGTGGGAATTTATTGCTATGTTATTTTACTAAATCTGAATCCTGGAAACCCTTACAGAACAGGGATGAGTACTCTTAGACCAAGTTTTGTGCTGTTCTCAAACTGTGGCATGCTTGGAGTCAATCCAATCTCACTTTAGGTTCATCCACACTTACCTTTTGCCCCCGCCCCCACATTTACTAGGCAAAGATATGCACTTTCCTGGTCTGCACCTGAGAGCATTTTTTCTTTGTCCAGTAAAAGCTGCTCTTTAACAGTCAATCGGAACAAACTGCAATTCAGGTTTCCTGCATAATTGTGTTCAGCAGTGAAGAGCAGGTTTTTGCAGGGAGCAAAAGGGGGGGCAGTGCTTGGCCACAGAGTTTTAGGGTGCAGACGTGTGCCAGGAAACATGACAGGGAAGTTCTGTGTCATACACTGTCTGCAGACATCAGCTTAAAAAAAGGTAAAGGACCCCTGACAGTTAAGTCCAGTCGCAAACGACTCTGGGGTTGCGGCGCTCATCTCGCTTTATTGGCCAAGGGAGCTGACGTTTGTCTGCAGACAGTTTTTCCAGGTCATGTGGCCAGCATGACTAAGCCGCTTCTGGCGAAACCAGAGCAGTGCACGGAAACACCATTTACCTTCCCGCCGGAGCGGTGCCTATTTATCTACTTGCACTTTGACTTGCTTTCGAACTGCTAGGTTGGCAGGAGCTGGGACTGAGCAATGGGAGCTCACCCCGTCATGGGGATTCGAACCGCCGACCTTCCGATCGGCAAGCCCAAGAGGCTCGGTGATTTATACCACAGCGCCACCCACGCAGTGGCGTAGCGTGGGTTGTCAGCACCCGGGGCAAGGCAAGTAATTTGCGCCCCCTAACCCATGGATTTGCGCCCCCTAACCTGTGGATTTGCGCCCCCTAACCCATGGATTTGCCGTAACCCCAGATGTTGCGCCCGGTGCGGCCGGCCCCCCCTGCACCCCCCACGCTACGCCACTGCACCCACGTCCCAGCTTATCAACTACCCAATATGTCTACATATTCTGGGGGTCATGTCTACATTTTATCAAAACTTCTTTGTTGTGTTTCATTGCCCTGGAGACCACCATGCCCTTTGTGGGTCTGTTGGCGAGTCTGACATATGTGTTTCCAGTTTACATGATATGTTTACCCATGTATGCGGAGAGGATGATGACTTATGCATCTGCAAAGAAAAGAGCGGGGTGGGGGGAGAGGGAGATATGTCTGAATTGCCTCCCACTCTTTCCTTTAGCATCTCTTTTTGCACACATAGGAAAAGCTGATTAGCAGCCCTGTTAGGACAGTTTGCCAACCACTGGCCATCTAAAGCAAATAAAAAGCATCACAAAAGCAGCCTAATTTGCTTTCCACCATGATCCCATGGGCCATGAGCAAGGGCCTTTCCAAAACTGACATGTGTACGCAAGAGTATACTTAGCCCAATTTTGCGCTGCTGATTGGTCCTTGGGCACAGCAGTGAAAAGACATTTCCTGTTTTTTTGTGGCTAGTGTAATAGGAGCCACGGATTTCACCCTAAGCCATGAGCTGAAAGAAAGAGGAAATTGGAATGCCTTACGGTAATTAATCATTTACTATGAGACCTGTCAAAACCTTTTGTAAAGCTGATAACTGCTGTCGGTAACCAGCTAGTGCACCGCCATCTGTGATTGCTTAAAATATCATCCAATACTCGGCAAAACACATTTTACATTTCTGCTTCAGTCCATTTCCAGCATATTCTTTTGGGAAGTTCTGCTTCACACTTTGCCAAGAAAAGTGATGTCGCTGGTCTCCTCTCTCTATGCCTGGCTTTCGGACTCACATTTGCGTTTGTGATCATTTCAATTTCAGATTTAGCGCTTCCGGTTTGCAGTGGGCCTGTGTGACCAAGACATGGCTCTACTTCCCTACTGACTGGTGTGTGGGGAAGGGAACCCACTGCTGCGACAATCGCTCCTGACTGATTCAAGAGGGGAGCTACCACTTTAAAAGGGGGCATATTCTGAGGGGGGAAATGTATTCCTTTCCACCCTCAATCGCTTTAGGCCTCCTGAACAGTTGCCCTCCAAATTTCTCGTAGGGTGAGGTACCTCTCTGACAGTACCCCACTACTCTTTTGCAGTTATTGATCAGTTCATTGCTCAGGCCAGAGGCAATATGTCTCTGTCATGGGATCCACTCCAGGTTTCCTGTCTCCCATCTCTTTATCACTCTTAGAAAATGCTTGGGCTGGCTATTGATATGACAGGCCTCCTTATCTCAGGGAGGATTCTAAACCCATTCAACTGAACATGCTTTGGTGCTTATTCAGACCTTCCTTCTCAATGTGGGAAGTGTCAGTTTGCATTTCTTAGTGCAGGAAGTGTTGATCTGGTGTGTAGAGATCCATCCTATTCTGATTAATACAAGAGGATTCTAGAAGCTACTAGAAGCTTCTCTGTGTGAGAGAAGCAGGCAGAAGGGTAATGATTGTTTGGGTTATACCTTCCGAGAAACTGAGTACAGCTGGTTTGAACTAGTTCTCTTATCTCTTCCAATTAAGATCATGCTGACTATAAATATAGGCCAGAAGGAGCCTGGGCTTTACTTTCTCTTTCTTCCTTCTGGTGTGGTGTTCTGTACAGAGTATGCTTAGTCTTAAGGTTTAGTCTTGTTATAAGTTTTTGTAAGTACTGCAACTGGATTTTTATGGACTGTGCCAATCCTGAAGGTACTGGACTTGTGACCATTATGCTTATTTGCCTTCAGTAGCAAGTAAAGCTCTGCTGCATGAAGTACTATTGCCTCTGGTCTATTTTTGGGAACTCTGCATTGTGTTTAAGTTGTTCCTCCACACGTATGACAGGAAGGTCTGCAGTGGAGCTGGTGGATCTTGGGGTTGGATTTTAATGCATTTGCCTTCCCCATTTTTAGCCCCCACACCACCAGATTTAAACCTACATAGAACCCAGATTAATTTGGAAGCTTGCCTACTGATATTTTACCCATTTCAACTTTTTCATTGTTTTGTGCATTGCTTCAACTATGAAGGAAAATCCTGTCCTGAGTGAAGAAAGGCTACTGTCCGGCTCCCCTCAGTTTTAGTCAAATCATGCCCTCACATCCTCTGACAAACAGTAGCCGAAGAAGCCATTGCAAAGCAGAGAGGAGGCCAGAGGGGCCTGACTCCCTATAATTTGGACACTGTGTCACTTAATAGAACAATGGATGAACTGATAGTTTCATTTTTGTGGACAACCCTAACAATAGTCAGAAAAGAAACTTCTAATTTGGATTCCATTTAGCTTTCAAATATGTAGCAGAAACTCATTTTGATCTGCAAAGGAAATAAAATGCTTTTACTCTCTGAAGTACCTTTGTTCTCTTCACTCGGAGACAGTAGGCATTAATTACCAAGTCAAAAGACATAAAAATGAATAAATACAATTGGACCAAAGAGAAATCACTGCAAAGGTGGTGTTTCCAAATGCATGCACACTCAAGGCTATTAAATATTTCCAGTGGTGCATGAAAAAAAGTTATATATTACCCTCTTTACATCTACTTTTATGTTACCATACATTCATTAATTAAAGAGCAGGAGCAAAAAAAAATTATGAAGTTGATGAAAGGTTTACAGACCTTGTGACCTGTTCCAACCCCAAGGATTAGTATGGAAACTGCGTGTGACTGCAAATTATTATGCTCACCTTATTAGCATAATGATTTCCTACCTTCCGTGGTACTTCATTGTTATCTATAAGCTCCCAAAGGCCCTTAAGCTTGTTAATAACCATTATGGCAGTGCAATTAAGTGAATCAAGACTAAACTGAACTCACCTGAGCCTAAGTAGATTAACCCTACTCAGGTCTGACAGTGACCGCATGAATTCAGCAGGATCTTTTTGCACCAACAAATAAGGATGAGCTGAGTGGGATAAAACACAGGTTGATTTTTGAGCATTCATACGCATTCACGTGTGTGTGCATTCACCAGAGCCAAGTCAGGAATCCATTGCTGGATTTGCAGGGTGTGTGACTGTGCAAGAGTCACACCATGAAGTCTCTTCATCAGGAAGATGTGAGGGTCCTGCATGACTTTTTTGGGCACTGTGTGCAAACCAGCAAAGGTAGTGGCGTCACCATGGGTAGGCCCTTTGCTGTTCCTGGTAAATTGGGAGGCATTTGGCTAAGAAGCGCAGGGCACTCTGTCTCAGAGATCCTTTGGAATCAATTGTTTTGACCTCCCTGAATTCACCTCTCCTGGGGGTTGTTGTGGTTAATAGGGAAGTGCTGTGACAGCATTAGTGGAGTCTGAGTTGCAAGAATGTTGTGCAAGGAAGGGCAAAAGCAGGGCTTTTTTGTCAACTGGAACTCGCCAGGACTCAATTCCAGCACCATTCAGGTGGGCGCCATTGCCATTCTAAGAGAACAAGAGAACTAAGAGAACAAGTTTCAGCACCTCTTTTTCTAGAAGAGTAAAGGTAAAGGGACCCCTGACCCTTTAGTCGTGACCGACTCTGGGGTTGCGGCGCTCATCTTGCTTTATTGGCTGAGGGAGCCAGCGTACAGCTTCCGGGTCATGTGGCCAGCATGACTAAGCCGCTTCTGGCGAACCAGAGAAGCACACAGAAATGCTGTTTACCTTCCCACCGGAGCGGTACCTATTTATCTACTTGCACTTTGACGTGCTTTCGAACTGCTAGGTTGGCAGGAGCAGGGACCGAGCAATGGGAGCTCACCCCGTTGCAGGGATTCGAACCGCTGACCTTCTGATCGGCAAGTCCTAGGCTCTGTGGTTTAACCCACAGCGCCACCCGCATCCCTTGTCTGGAAGAGTAGCACTGGGCATAAGAAGGCTATCCTATCTTCTCCCTTGTCAGGGAATACTCTGAAGATGAGGATCAGGGAATGAAGTCGCGGGGAGATCAGGAGGAATATTCACGTGCCCCCTTGCTTTCAGTGTTTCCAGAAGCAGAGAGGCAGGCAGAGATAGAGCTACCCAGCTTTGAAATAGTAGCTGAGCAACCAGAAGGGAGGGAGCAGCTGGGCGAGACATTAATTGAGAGTGGGGGGAATTCCCTCTCTCTCCCCGAACTCGGAGGTCCAAGTGTGTCAGAGAACAGAGGAGATACAGGGGAGGAGGGACACCCCATTGTCACGCTTCTTGCTACGGAAGTGGGGAGGAGCCAGAGTGAGCAACTGATGTGCATACAGAGGGTTGCCTGTTTTGTGCTCACAACATAATACTGTAATGAAAAGACGGTATACCGTGCCATACTAGAAGCAAAAAAGACTTGTTTTGATTAATTGGAAGAGCCGCAAAAAGTTTCCACATGGATTGACAATATGGACCGACTAGCTGCATATGAACGAATTGCATATCGACGCAAATTAAGAATGGAAAAATATGAAGAAATCTGGAAGGAATACTTAAGCAGTAAGGCGGATAGTGGTGGGAAGTAGGGGAACAAGAGGTGGGGAAATATTGTTAAAAAGGTGTAGTTATAGGTATATCAGTACTCAAATCTGAATTGTTAAATTGTGTTATTAGTGCTGTTGTGGTTTTTGTTGTATGTGTTTTTTATGGTTGCTGTTTGTATTGAAAAAATGATTATTATTATTTTTTTTTTAAAAAAAAAGACTGTAAAGCTACCAGATGCTCATAAATTCTTATCGGTGAGCTACCAGAAGGGAGAGGGGAACTCCCGTACTTGACACCCCTTTTGTTAAAAGGCAAATTCTTCCTCAGCCCATGTGATCGTATAGGTGTGGAGCCAGGCCTTTGGGAAATGGTCAAGTAGACATGAGAAAAATCAGTGTTAACGCCACATTAAGGGAGAGTCATAGCTCAGTGGAAGAGCATCTGTTTGGCATGAATAAGGTCCCAGGTTGAGTCACTGAAATCTCCAAGTAGGGTGGAACTCTGGAAGTCTGAAGAACCAGTCAGTGTCGCCAATACTGAGCAAGGGCCCAGCCCTAACCTTTCATCTTCTGGGATGACTGAGATGTGATGAATCTCTGGTTCAGCCAGCAGGTTCCTAGCTGTGTTATACCAGGAGAAGTCACCACCTCTGGCTCAGCCAAATTTATGCTGGTGAAACTCCTGAATTCTAGATCAGCTTGGACTAAGTCAGATGAGCTGAGGCTGCTGGAATTCACACCAATGTAAGCCCTGAAAAATGGGTATTCTGGGGAAGTGGCGAGGGTGGGACCAGGCAGAGGGGACTTAACGCTGGATCCTAACTCTGTTCAGCTCAGTCACATGACCTGAGAACCCGGCGGAAGTTACACCAACAAAGAAGGGGTGTTAGTCAAACTCTACTTTGGAGGCTTGTTTTCCCTCTGCCAGGCTTAGGTCAGTTCAGCCAGCGATAGCTCCACTCCTGAATGGAATACTTCCCTAAACTTAACTAAAGCTAGTGTAAATTATGCTGGTATCACATACTTACGATTGGTCCCCTAGATGGGCCATTGATTCGACTTGCTTTAAGGCAACTACGAGTAAGGCAACTTGCCAGAGTGGTGCATGCTCTGGTTATCTCTCGCTTGGACTACTGCAATGTGCTCTGTGTGGAGCTACCTTTAAAGGTGACCCGGAAACTACAATTAATCCAGAATGTGGCAGCTAGACTGGTGACTGGGCCATATATCTCCAGTCTTGAAAGACCTGCACTGACTCTCAGTAAGGTTCCGAGCACAATTCAAAGTGTTGGTGCTGACCTTTAAAGCCCTAAACGGCCTCGGCCCAGTATACCTGAAGGAGCGTCTCCACCTCCATTGTTCTGCCCGGACACCGAGGTCCAGCACCGAGGGCCTTCTGGCGGTTCCCTCGCTGTGAGAAGCCAAGCTACAGGGAACCAGGCAGAGGGCCTTCTTGGTAGTGGTGCCCACCCTGTGGAACGCCCTCCCAACAGATGTCAAAGAGAAAAATAACTACCAAACTTTTAGAAGACATCTAAAGGCAGCCCTGTTTAGGGAAGTTTTTAATGTTTAATAGGTTATTGTATTTTAGTGTTTTGTTGGAAGCCACCCAGAGTGGCTGGGGGGACCAAGCCAGATGGGTGGGGTATAAATAATAAATTATTATTATTATTATTATTATTATTATTATTATTATTATTATTATTATTATT
>JAXCMG010000127.1:596432-689484 GCA_034642415.1 Podarcis siculus | reverse complement strand
TTATTATTATTATTATTATTATTATTATTATTATTATTATTATTATTTCTAGGATAGTATTTGATAAAGAAGGAGAAAAGGGATAAGGAAAAAGTTGGATGAGGAACATAGAAAGAAATGTCTCCAGAAGAATAGAAATGTTGGTATCTCTCTAATGAGGTGCTAACTCTCCTATGGGGAAGAACTAGGAAATGGAGCACTAATCAGGGACAATTAGTACTATGAAGTGGAATGAGGGGCAGACTGTACCAGCTGCTCCTGCAATTTTCAAAAACAGACGTAATCCGCATGAGTTCAATGAAGATTTATTTGATTTAAATTTAAAGTCTTTAATCAGAGACAATAAATTACAAAGAGTATGTAATGATTGCATCCTAGACTTGTATGATTTTAAAATGGAAAATAATAGAAAATTGCATTATTGATTTATTTGTCCCGATCGCTTATTAGGTAGACTTCTTGCAGAGGCATTCTTCAGGTTCCGCTTAAAATGCACATTCTCATTTGTTCACTGCATATTAAAATCCTAGTGTAGAAAATGATTTTGTGAAATACAATCCCTTATCGTCAGTTCAAAGTTGATTTTAGCATATTTACTCATCTCTCCACCTGTTACTCTTCAAAGATTGCCAAATGACCTGCAATAAAGGGGGGGGGGGGGACGAAACCAAAAAAAGGCTTCCTTGCTTGTGCACCTTTAACAATAGTTTCAGCTGCAGGAATCAATGGATAGTGTTTTAGGAAATAAAAATAATCGGTGACTGGCATCTTCATATCAAATTGTTAAAGACTTTGGAGAAGGAATAGTTTTAAAAGTTGGCCACCAGATGGATTTATATTTTCCTTAAGTAACATATTAGCTGCTCTTCAGCAATAGTGGCCTACAATTGTGCAAAAACCCATAACACAAAGTTCTCTGGGTGGCTTAAAGTAAATAAAACAACAGACTTCCGGGTTGGCGCCATCGCCGAATGGCGGACTCCCTCCGAGCTCCGGAGGGAGCCTGCTCGGCAGGGGCTGGGTTCTACCGCACCGGCGATGCGGGGACCCTTAAAAACCACGGCCACGGGGGCCGTGGACTTGGAGACTCGGCTCGCACCGTTAGCGCCCTCCCGACTCGTGAAGGAGCCTTTTTAAAGGCTACGGATCGGGTGCCGGGGAGAAGCGTGGTGCTTTGAGTCCTCTGCCATCCCTGCCGAGCGAAGCCGCATGCCATCCGGCGGAGAGCGCTGACTTCTTCCATTAAGAATTCGGACTTTTAACAACAACCCGTGAGTAAATTGGAAATCGGGTTCAAAAGAGGAAAAAATTTTCGGATTGGAGACGAGCGGGGGGGGATCTAAAAAGGAAGTCAGTCCCCCCCCCCTATTGTAGACATTTTAAAACAAGGAACGGGAAGCCAAGGCCCAAAAAGAACGGCATTTTTGCTAAAATTAAGAATTCCATGATGGGAAATTACAAGAACTGTGCTGGAGGAAGAATTGAAGGAGAAGGAAAATGCACCCCCCCCCCCTGGGAACCGGGGCGATTGACGAGTGAGCCTGGTGAAAAGAGCCGGTGATTTTGACAGCTGTCAAAGTAGCTGTCAAAGTCGGAATTTTAAAGAGGATTTTATTACGAGGACCTTGCTGGTTAAATTTGTTTCAATTTGATATAATTTGTTAAGACTTGAATACAAAATGGCGAAAACACGGATAACAATCGGACTTTTGGAAACAAAGTTACAACAACCCCCTAGAGGAGCTTCGGGATATTACAAAGATGGGCGCAAGCCGGGAAAAAAACAACACTTCGGAATTTTACAGAACTGGTTATCTCCTGGGAAAGCTGCAAAACTGAAACTGAATTTCGTCTACAGGGTGTTTTGACTAAAAGAAGACAATAGAATTCTCTATGAAGAAAGGAAGGGACTGAACGCAAGTTTTTGTTCCTGAATAACAACAACCCATGTAGAGTTACTAAACATTTGAATAAGGAAGTTTTAGCAGTGGAACAAGAGAAAGCTGGACTACAATCTTGAAAGAACAATGGGGGGAGCTTTATAATTTGACAGTTTTGAAGATTAAGGAATTAATTTTTAAAAAATAATCCTAAAAATGGGAAATAATCCTGCAAGGAGTTGGGGGAAAAATGGGATAGATGGATTTAGGATTTCCAGGCAGAAAACATAGATTGGTGGATAGGGGAAATTAAACCGGGGAAGGGGGGGGAGAATTAGAATCCAAAGGCTTGCAACTACTTTCTGAATTGGTTTTTTTTTTCTCTACTATATTTTTATGTTTTATATTCTTATTCTGTGTGCTTTTATGTTAATGGAAAAAAAGGGGGGACATTGTGGAAAGAAAAGGGGTGGGCCATGGGGAGAGATCTTTTGTCTTGCTATCAAAGGGTTGGCATAAGTTTTGTACAAATTTAAATTTGAATAATGGGGTACACAAATTAAGTTTTAAATTAGAGATGGAACTTGTGGAAACAACAATATGAAAGGGGAATACGGTAGGGGTGGGGGAAGGGGGGAGTCCCAGAAAGTGGATGTTTGAAAACAAGGCTCCGAATGTATCTTTATTTTTCTTTTTTTTCTTTCTGTATTTTGGAAACTTTAATAAATATTATTATAAAAAAAAAAAAAATAAAGTAAATAAAACAACAACAATGTAAATATAAAATAAAACATAATAGAAAAAACTAAATGAATACAAAAAGTACACAACACATGAGATAATCAGCCTCATATAACCAACATGCTTAAGTCTAAGACATGAAGGGGTTAATGCTATAGGGTAAGCTGTCCTGGACCAAGCTGAGAGCTGGACCATAAAGAAGGCTGATCGCCGATGAATTGATGCTTTTGAATTATGGTGCTGGAGGAGACTCTTGAGAGTCCCGTGGACCGCAAGAAGATCAAACCTATCCATTCTGAAGGAAATCAGCCCTGAGTGCTCCCTGGAAGGACAGATCGTGAAGCTGAGGCTCTAATACTTTGGCCACCTCATGAGAAGAGAAGACTCCCTGGAAAAGACCCTGATTTTGGGAAAGATTGAGAGCACAAGGAGAAGGGGACGACAGAGGACGAGATGGTTGGACAGTGTTCTCGAAGCTACGAACATGAGTTTGACCAAACTGTGGGAGGCAATGGAAGACAGGAGTGCCTGGTGTGCTCTGGTCCATGAGGTCACGAAGAGTCGGACACAACTAAATGACAAAACAACAACAAGCTGTCCTGCCAGGTGAAGCTATGTCCACTTCCCCTCACCTTGGCAGGAACTAGGTAATCAAGCCTTCGTTCTACTCCAGTCTACTGGAGAAGCTCAACATGTGAAGAGGTTTGAGCTGGTTGCTCCAGGTGAGACCACATGGCTCTCACAAGCCACTGATGAGTTCCTATACCAATATACCAATAATTTAGGAACTTTCAAGTCTAGTGCTGCTCAAAGGGTATGGCAGGCCACACTGATGTGGCAGGAGAGGGTGGAAAGCGTGGCAGGAAGATTCAAGAACAATCAAAGAAATATTTAAACATTCCAATGTAGTGTAGTGTAGTATAGTATCAAGTATAGTATAGTATCAGACACGAGAAAGGCTTCTTTGTGTTGATGAGGGATGAGGTGATGAGAGTTTGTCTCAAATTAAGCCTAATATAAGTGAGATTCAGGAAGGAATGCAAGGGGAGCTGTATTTCCCAGCAAAAAAACAGAGTGGCAGAATCTTACCTAGTTTTTAAAAGCCTAATTTATTCTTTATTTTTTATTTATACGGCTATTAGCCCATAAAATATGTACGAATATAAAAGCACAGAGACATAAAGACCAATACATCTAACAGCAGAAGGTGAACACCACGATGCAAGGGTGGGTCATTGGGCAGTGACAAATAACAGCTTGGGGCCCGGAAGGATCCAAGGGACGGTTCACAGAAAAAGGAGAACTGGAGACGAGATCCGTCATGCACTCTCATCATAACTGTCCAATTAGTTTTTGTTGTTGTTGTTGTTTTTTGGAGGTTTTTGTGTGTGAGATAACCGCATTCAGGAATCTCGCCACCTGCAGAGTTACAGAAGGATCTCTATCCTGCAAAAGCAGTGCGGCATGTGGCTCAACAGGCCTGCCAACCAAGCGCAGTAAAGCAGGACTCAGGAATTTAGTCCTGGCTATGCTATGTAAGGGACAGTTGAACATTATATGTGGAAGAGATTCAACTGTTTTCCCATCACACTCGCATAGCGGAGACACCAAACCCTTGGAAAATCTGTGGCTCAGCAGGTTCGATGGAAAAACATTGAACCTTGCACGAATAAATGCAAGTCGGTGTGGTACAGATGAAAGAGATGACATGTATGATGGAAGGCCAAGTGGTGGGGTTATTCCGTGATACCTGGGGGAGCAGACACCCCCACCCCTGGAGAGGTTGTGTTGATTTTCAATGTCTGCTAATCTTTGCTCGATAAGGCTTTTGGCTGAGCGTAGGTTCATCTTTAAGGAGTCCGCTGGGGAAATTCCGATGCTCAGAAGTTTGGTATGGATTTTTCCTACCCACAGATTAACAAAGTCATCCCGCCAGAGGCACTGGAAGAGGTAATGGTCGGGAAGCCTATGCCAGCTGGACAGCCAATAGCCAAAGACTCGCTTCCAGATGACAGTCTCCAATGATGCAATCCTTAACTCCAGATGTATGGCTGCGTTGCTCACACACGTGGGGAGTTTCAGGAGGCGACGGAGAAACTGATTCTGCAATGTCCCCAGCGATGTTAAATTGGACCCTGGGGCCCAGAGCGGGGCAGCATAACAGAGGGTGGAAACCACTTTTGCGTGGTACACCTTCAATGCAGAAGGGATGTGGGAGGCTCCGTCGACCGCAAAAAATTGGAGTAGAGTATAAAGTATTGTTTTCCCTTTGTTTAGTAAATACTGTATCTGTGGCCTCCAGCTTAGGTTGTAGTGAAAAAAGACTCCCAGGTATTTAAATTTGAAAACCTGTTCTAATTGGACTCCATCTAACTTCCAGCTGTAAGTTTTCCGGGACCTGGTAAAGACCAGTACTTTAGATTTTCCATGATTAATTGTCAGATGGTTGAGTTTGCAATAAGCCACAAAAATCTTTAGAGCTCTGCATAAACCGACTCTAGAGTAGGAAAGGATCGCTGCATCATCGGCATATAGGAGCAGAGGGCAGCGAAAATCAGCTAGGCAGGGGGCATGAATGTTGGCTTTAGACTCACTCAGAAAGAGCTTCATGTCGCTAATAAACAAGTTGAAGAGGAGTGGGGCCAAAATGCAGCCTTGGCGCACTCCTCTATTTATTGGGACCTCGTTGGATAGGTTTCCCGCCGGAGTGAGTCTCACTCTAGCCGACGACCCGTGGTGTAATTGGGTTATAAGCCATAACAGCCTTCTATCTATGCCCCATCTTCCTAATTTCTTCCATAGACAGTTTCTTGGGATACTGTCGAAGGCGGCCTTTAAGTCTATGAAAGTGACACATAGGCGCCCCCGACTCAGGGCAGAATATTTTCTGGCAAGATGATACATAATTACCATATGGTCAGTGGTCGAATAATTGTTCCTAAAGCCCGCTTGCTCATGGCCAATCAAGTTTGAGTCGTATGCCCAATGGGACAGCTTAGACAGCAAAAATTTTGCATAGATTTTCCCGATGATAGACAAAAGGCTGATGTTCCGATAGTTCTCTGGGTCAGCAGGGGGACCCTTTTTATGGACTGGTACGATCATGGCCTCCTTCCATGATCTAGGGATAAGCCCCATAGAATTGATTGCATCGAAGACTTTGGCCAGAGTTTCAGCCCACCACCTCGGTTGCGCAACAATAGCCTCAGCAGGGACTAGATCCGGCCCAGGGGCTTTGCCCGTTTTCAGATCTAGTATCAAGTCCATTATCAGGTCTGGGTCGGTAGAGGGCCACAAAGGTAGATGGTCGGCTCGGAAAGCCTAATATGTGCTGCGTTAGCTATGAGCATAAGACACAAACAAGTGGGAATTTTTCCTGCACATTCCCCGCTGAAATGAATGGGAGCTGTGTAAGAAAGAGCTGAGTGCTGTTGCACGGTACTCATTTGCACTGGATTGTGCCACATATATAAAAATGAAAGGTAAATAATAAAAATACGCATTGGTTTTCTGTACTCAAAATGACCCCAGCTCTTTCAGTAATGGAATCTGATGACATCATCTTTTGACAGCCCTGATCTTTAACCTGGTTTGATCTAAAGCAGATTCTTCTGGAATGATATCATTAAGGTATAAATCCCTGAATAGAGAGTGAACCATATTCATATAAGCCATTTAAGGGTATTAAGTTACTGAGAATTATCTCCCTGTTATTTTTCTTGTGCAGTGCATACAATGTGAAAATTGTACTTGACTGAACTTTAGAGTTGTGTTGCTGGAGCCATTGAGTATCCTAATCGCTGCTAAAATAATTTCAGAAGAAATGCAGGTGTAAAGATTTACCCATAGAACAAATTTTACAGGCTGTTCCCAATATCAAGCGCTAAGCAAGAGTTCTGCCAGAGTTTGTGCTTTTTATTACTAGTGTACAGTTTATTTGTATTTGTAATTTAATACTGCAGATTTCCTAGTAGTTGTGTGTTCCTGGAAATGTCTTGAAAACTTTTTTTTAAATTTAGTAAAACACAGGAATAGCATAGATATAATTATAACTGGCCCTCTGCAGAGAGAATTCATGCAGGAGACAAATCTATTAATCTTTTTGTAAGGCGCTTTGAAGTTGTATTGCACTCAGGTATATATAATTCTTGTGAAATAAATACATAAATATCATTATTGCCGCTACATACTAGTACTGCCATAAGAACAATAAAGATATTGTTTATAAAACTGAGCCATTCTGAGGTTGATATATCGATATATACACCATTTATCACCATGGTCACAGAACAAGCGAAAACTTACAAAAGAGCAGCACATTCTTGACCATTATCATGAAACATAAAATTTCAGAACAGCAAGGCTGTCCAGTTTTCAACAAACTTGATATTGATTTGCCTTTTTTTTCATATATCCATAATTAGTTAATCTAACTATGAGATTAATGTTTCGTTCTTTGTACAACCAGGCCATTAATGATGTACAATCTCAGGGGACTTTTCACACATTTCCTATGGAACTCCTGAGAACCGCACATCATGTTTTTCAGGGGAACATTAACTCACACAATGCCAAACTTCATATATTCTGATGAGTCCCCTTTTACATCAGGCTCTGTTATTCTTGCATACATTTTACCTAGTTTTCTTTCAGAGGTAGTCCTCTTTCTCAATGGGTCATATTTCTGCAATATGGAAAATAATCTGAAATATGAAGCAATCAAGGGTCTACATAGATTCTCTAACATGAATAATTTTACAGTATCTCATTTTATTAACTCCTTCAGTTCAAACAAGATGCTTATTTTCCATAGTACCACATCTCCTAATATATATTTAGATTATTCTGCTAATTCCATGCACTTACAATGATAAATATGTCCTATGGTGCCGTCCCATGCAAATAAGACAGGCAGACCCGGGGGTAGGAATTGTTTTAAAGGTAATTATTTATTTATAAAAGTATTTATATACTGATAGATCACCAAACATATCAAAGCAGTTTACAACATTAAAAATATAGAAACCATACCCCAAAAAAATAATTTTAAAAAATGACAGTGATGTCCTTTGAACAGGATATTGCAATCATTATATAACCACAACCTCCAGCCAATAGGTGGTGCTGTTCCATTTTCTTAGTACTTGGCTAAGTTTCTGTGTCATCCCTTAACCTGTCTTGATGGAAATTCTTGCAAAGATCAGATCTATGCTGGAGGCCTGTACTATTTGTTTAAATTTCAGCCCCTTAATAACATTTATTCCTCTGTGCAAGGATTGCGTTTGTACAGTATATCGCCTCTGTGCACGGATTACATTCTCTTATTAATTAATTGCCTTTTACATTTGTCTCACAGCATTTAGAAACCTACCATATAAACAGGGTAAAAAATGTTTTTAAAACACTACAAGAAACAATTGAAGGTAGCAATACAAAAAAGGACGCCTAAGGCTTTTCATTCACCTGGAAGAGCTTGTCGAAAAAGAAATGTATTTAGCTGTTCTAGAAACTACAGATTGCTATGAGTCTTCTCTCTTCTTCCTTCTATATTTAAGTGGTACAGGGAATCCATTTCCAGATGTTGCTGGTTTACAGCTCCCATAACCCCTGATCGTTGGTCATTCTGGCTGGAGGCGATGGGATTTGGAGTCCAACAGTAGCTGGCCACAGGTCCCACAACTCCGCATCATTTCAAAATATCCTTTATTCTGACTCTCTATCCAACACTTTTTACACACACACACACACACACACACACACACACACACACCAATTGTCTCACTCTTAGTAAATCACGTACTGAAAATGTCCAAAGGGGATTATCTGTCATTCAGTCATATTTTACAAAACTTGAAATTCCTTTTAGGAGCCAGATGTTCCTGGTATTTTTAATGGCAAAACTATCTCAATTATTCCGTATCAGTGTAGCCACTGCAGAGAACATAAACACCTTTTGCCCTGGTAAGAGTATTCAGGAGTTCTGCTAGAGATACCAAAGCTAATTGCTTTTAACAAGTGCAAGGAAGAGGTGAGAGGAAACCTGGTATTGATTTTTGCCTTCCCAAAGAGAAACTGACCAACGAAAACATAAGCATCTAAAACTCAAGATGCAGAGAGGGAGCACTTTGCACAGGAAGTATCATGAAACAGGCCATGTCAGTCCAGTAGTAATTGGTCCTTTGAAGCTGCAAATGGGGGAAGCAACGAACATTCATCTTTAAAGCATGCCAAATGCTCTGAGATGGGGTTTGTGGATCAAGGAGGAATGTGCAGCTATGCGAAACCTGACCCCAAGGTCTCTAAAAGTTTGGCTTAGGTTATGCTGGCAGTGACCTTGTAAATTTAGACAGCTGGTAGACTATGGCTAGGAGCAAATTGTTACAGCGATTGTGGTTTTCTTGACTAGACTGAAAGCAAAAGGACAGCTCTTTCAGCCTTGTTGGGTCAACTTTCACCACCATAGCCGATAAACAGAAGGTGCCTCTTGAGTTCAGAGGAACTTTGCTAAACCCTTAAATATATCAGGGAGCACTGGAACAAGATTTCCCCCTTAAACACTGGTGTGTGTCTGGCACAAATCCATAAGTCATGTACCTACTAAGTTATATACGTAGCTACGCTAGACAAAGGTTAAGAGAACACTTTCGTATTTTGAACTGCTGGGAAATGATCACATTGATAACATTTCTTACTGAGAATCCCTTAATGATACTCAGTATACTGGAACTGGCTCATCATCTGAACATTTGGCTATCTATGACTGTCTTTTAGGGCATTGGAGATTTCCTTCCTCCTGATTTATGATATGTGGGCTAGCCGTTGATGTGACCCATGGATTTCAGAGGTAGGAGAACTGCATGGTTCATAGGTTTGGGGACCCCAGTGTCCATTGCTTTGTCTGACAAAGAGCTAACACTAAAGAAATCTGCAATAGAGCTCCAATTTTATTTAACCCATAATGATTATTCACATTTATGCATTGCCCTTCCTCCAAGGAGCTCTCAGAACCTGGATGATCATCACTGACTGAACTTCTTGATCGAGCTGAATTTGAGGCAGGTTTACCCATGTCAAATCAAATACTCATTTAAGACTATAAACATAGCATTTTATTTACAAAAAAGTCAGAATATTGCATGACCCTCACTTATTTTGTCATTTTTTTTCATTCCATCCTATGTAAAGTACAGTATTACAAACTCCACAATTCTACTTTTGTTTTATCATCTTAAATGCTTTATTATATATTTATCTACACTATGGTTTTCTAAAGGATTTGCAGTGGTGAAACCTGCCACAGCATTGACTGAGCCCCCGTATTGTCATGGTATGTTCGCAAGAATTCAAACACCTGACAGCAATCCTAACTGAGGTGGGGGGGTGGCATGTAGAGTGGTGAATTCTTCTCTATCTGCAGCCCTTCTGGCCAGAATGAAACATGTGGGGACAGTTTTACAGCCTTTTTTGTTTCCAGCTTCAGGTTCCACATTGGGCCCTTCACTAGTAAACAGGCAAGTTTGAGATCCAGCCCTATTTCGCCTCCCAACACACATTGTTATTGGCATTAATAGATAATGGAGTGCACTTCTGGGAATGAAGTCAAACCACTTGCATTAGCGACACTGGAGTGACTTTCAAGGGACAGCAGAGCAATAGGTTTGACACAAGCTGGGCTGCAGGAGTTGCCAGAAGGAGGTGTACAAGGCACCATCCAACCATCTTGAAAGACCTGCATTGGCTCCCAGTACGTTTCCAAGCACAATTCAAAGTGTTGGTGTTGACCTTTAAAACCCTAGATGGCCTCGGCCCAGTATACCTGAAGGAGCATCTCCACCCCCCATCATTCAACCTGGACGCTGAGGTCCAGCGCCGAGGGCCTTCTGGCGGTTCCCTCACTGCGAGAAGCAAAGCTACAGGGAACCAGGCAGAGGGCCTTCTCGGTAGTGGCACCCACCCTGTGGAATGCCCTCCCATCAGATGTCAAAGAGATAAACAACTACCTGACATTTAGAAGACATCTGAAGGCACCCCTGTTTAGGGAAGTTTTTAATGTGTGACATTTTAATGTATTTTTAATCTATGTTGGAAGCCGCCCAGAGTGGCTGGGGAAACCTAGCCAGATGGGTGGGGTACAAATAATAAATTATTGTTATCATCATCATCATCATCATCATCATCATCATCATCATCTTAGGAACTCCACTCAGGTTGGTGTAGGGTTTACTCCGTGGAGGTTTAGGATCAGAGTTTTCCTTCTCCTAGGTGGGCTACCTTCCCAGGTTGATGAGCCCCATCTGCCCTTCACTTCCCTCTACAGCGTTGATTCTACAATGTCTTTTAGCAGCTGTATGAATCTTAAGATAGTGCATGATTAGGAAATGTTATGCTTTAGCAAATATGATCAAGCAAATGGTAAAATAAGTGACAAATGAGAAAAAGAGACAATGTGAATCAAACATATTATGTTTATTTTAAAGGTATCAAAACTGAGTTATAATATATTGAATTTGGAGACATAATAACTGAAAGTTACAATAATGTGTGAAACAAGGTAACAAATTGCTGACATTGTTAATCCAAAGAACGCAGATCTGGAAGGTGCGGGGAAGTCCAATAGGGATCTATTGAAAGTTGAATTATATATACAATCTCTTTAATATTTTCTTCTTTTTTGTAAAAAAAAAAATTGTTTCTTGTACTCTTTTTTCTGTACTGTTTGGAATGTATAAAAACTATGAAAAGAAACGCAATAAAAAATATTTTTTTAAAAAAAAATAATACAATGTCTTTTAGCAGAAGAACACTCTGTTGCGTGTTGTCCAGCAACCCTATTATGCTTCACAAGGGAAAAACATTTATATGGCATATACTCACTAAATGGGCTATTAGAACATTTCAAACGTATTTGCATAGCGCCATGCTCCAGATTGCAAGCAACAGCTGAATGTTTCTTTATCTGTGGACGTGTCATACAATATCCTCCTTGTGCACAGAGGTCTGCAAAGGTTATTTGTTTTAACAAGAGCAAACACGATATCCGTTTATGTACCTCTCTCAACTCCTTTGGTATCTTGGAATAGGCACACACTGCATTTTTTACAAAATGACTTTTTCAGCACATATATCGCCAAAACTGAAGCGCACAACTTATGCAAACATCCACCCTACAAATGTGATGGATAAATAAAGACAGGATCTGTCCACATTATAGCACTTTTAAGCCTCATTGATTTCAGCAGGGCAGTCAAGTCTGATATCTTTCCTGGTGCTGGACTTTAAAGTCTTCAAACTGAGGTGGATCTTGTCCCTCAGTAAGTAAGTAAAAGTTACAATGAAATGGGAGCTGTGAAAAGGTAATCACCCTTGCAAATAATCTAACTTGTTTCTTGGGGCTGATACACACAAACAGGTCTGCAAGTGACCAGTGCCTTTCTGCACACACAGGGTCTCTCCCAGTACAGTGGTACCTTGGCTTCTGAACAAATCGGCTCCTGAACGCTGCAAACCCGGAAGTAAGTGTTCCGGTTTGCAAACGTTTTTTGGAAGCCGAACATCCGTTTCAGCTGTCGGCATTGTTTCCAGGGCCAATCAGCCAATCAGAAGCCACGCCTTGGTTTGCAAATGTTTTGGAAGTCGAACAGGGTGTGTTCTCTGACTGAAAGTTGGAATGTTATCTCAGGAAAACAGACTGTTGATACAACTTGGTCCTGCAACAAAATAGCACGGTGTAATGTGTGCCATGTTCAAGATTCTAGCCCAGGGGTAGGCAACCTAAGGCCCGTGGGCCGGATGTGGCCCAATCGCTTTCTCAATCTGGCCTGCAGACAGTCCGGGAATCAGTGTGTTTTTACATGAGTAGAATGTGTGCTTTTATTTAAAATGCATCTCTGGGTTATTTTGGGGGCATAGGAATTGTCAGGGGCTCAGGAGCAGAGGGGCAGGAAAGGGAGGGATTAGAGACCGATGGGGAGGAATCGGAGGGAGAAGTTAGCGATGATAGCCGCCCGAGGTCTCTAAGTCTCTCCAGCGAGTCGGAGGATTCACAGAAAGGGGCTCCCGTGGGCAGAGCTAGGGGGTTGCCAAAGGGAACACCCCAGGAAGGAGGGGCCAGAGGGGACTCAGAGAGCAGCAGCTGGAAATCGGGACCAGCTTCCCCACCAGAGAGCAGCAGCTGGAAATCGGGACCAGCTTCCCCACCGGAGAGCAGTAGGGGGGAGGAGTCCCAGGCATCGGCGCCAGGCAGCTCTCCGGCAGCGGAAGGACGTGAGTCGGGGTTGGCCACGCCTGCGTCAGAGAGCGAGGAAACGGTAGAAAGGAGGGTCGGAGACAGCGCGCGCGCGCCAAGTTCAAATGTACAAGAGGGTGGCGCAATGAGCAGCCCGGAAAGGGAGCCAGGTCCTAAAGCCCGCAGAAAGGAGGGGGAGGAGTCCGAGGGGTCTGCATCCGAAGCGTCCAGGAAGGAAGGGACCCCGGGGGGTGGTAGGACCCAGAGGCGAAAGGAGAGACGCAAGAGGTGGAGTAAGGCTAGAGTCTTGGGCTGGTGTACAGGGGGCGGAGAATCAGATGGAGCTTCGCCGATCTAGGGTCTAGACGTAGAGACGCACGCTAGTGTTTGGAAATGGAAACTACATTTCAATAAAGACTTTTGTACAGTTCTACTGGCTAGCATTGGTCCTCTGTGAGCTGGGACCTGGAGGCAGTCTCTGACAGTAAGCTCCATCTGATATTTTCATCAGTTTTCTTCGCCTCAAGCGGCGCTACGGGAGCGGAGCAGGGAGGGAAGAAGACTGGTGCTTTGCGAGCTCACAAGAGTCAAGCGACATGACTACTGAACAGCAAATAGCTTCCCTGCAAGAAGCGGTGACGCAACTCAGCGCGGAGATAATCGCATCCAGGAAGAGAGAAGATGAAGCGGCTGCTGCCTGCAGAGATCTCCAAGCCAGGTTGGAAGTGCTTGCTAAGCAGGGGCAAACGGGACCCAGATCCGAGGGGATTGGGTTGGGGAAGAGAGGAGGCAGCCTTGTATCTCATTTCGATGGGAATTTACAGCAGTACCCCAATTTCCGAGCAGACGTGCAGTTTGCGCTGAAACTGCTGGAAAGAGAGTTTAGAGATGAGCAAGAGAAGGTGGGGTTTATCTTGTCCCATTTGCATGGGGACGCGAAGGCATGGCTGCGCAATCTGTGGAGAGATAAAGATCCAGCGCTCCAAAGCGCAGATGCATTCATTAAAGCAATGGATTCCTGTTTTCTATCGAACATAGACATTGACATTGCCCGGAAGGACATATTTGGGCTAAGACAAGGGAAAGCCAGCGTAAGGCAGTATCATTCCCGCTTTTTTGCATTGGTCAACGCCCTGGGTTGGGATAAGGATTCTCCGCCTGTTAGAGATCTCTTCTGGGAGGGATTGAACCCCCATATCAAGGATGAGATCGCACGAGGGGAGAGACCCAAAAGCACTCAGCAAGTGGTCGAGAGAGCGCTAACGGTGGGGGTGAGGCTGGAAGAACAGCCATGGACCAAAGAAGAAGGACGTTGGGGACGCACACCAGCGAGAGTGCCCTCCCTCTTGCCCAGGGATGTCGCGCGTGCGCAGTCAACACCTCCGCAAGGAGGGGGGGAGGAGCCGATGGAGATTGGCGGTGCTAGGGCTCACTCAGCCACTAGAGCCTTAACACCGGGAGCAGTCAAAACGAAGCCTCCTAGAGGGAACAGGAAGTGCTACATCTGCGAAAGTCCTCAGCACATGGCGAAAGAGTGTCCCCAGAGGCTCCACAAGCACACTGCAGCTTCAATGACAGTAATGGAAGCAACTCAGCAGAGAGAACCACAGCAGGGAAACGAAGGAGTCTGGCTGGAAACGGAGGCACTGGGGCCCAGCCAGACGAGTCAGTGAAGAAGTCCCCAGAGATTTTGCAGCCCACAGACCCCCTCCCGCCCAAACCAGTGGTGCAGCTCACCGCATCGCTCCAGCTGCCCAATGGTCTCCCCTTAGAAGTGCCTATTACGATTGACTCTGGCAGTAATGCGGACTTTATAGCACTGGAGTTCATTCAACAACACAACATAGCGCTACTGCCAGCCACGCTGCCCCTGAAGGTTGTCACAGTGGATGGCAGGGAACTACTGGGGGGGCAGGTGGTACAGCAGACACCACCTATGGTGATGCAAATTGGGAATCACCGGGAAGTCATCAGTTTCAACGTCACCCAATTATCGGACACGCCCGTAGTTTTGGGCATGAGTTGGCTGCACAGGCACAGCCCAGCATTGGCTTGGTACCAACGCCAACTGACTTTTGGCTCCTCCTACTGTGCGGAACATTGCATTCTACCTAGCCCAGAAGGGGAAGAGGATGACCCGCAGCTACATTTGGGCACGCTGCAAGCAGTGCCTCTCAAGTATGCGGAATTTTTGGAGGTATTCTGCGAGAAGGAGGCGGACAAGCTACCTCCTCACAGACCCTATGACTGCAAGATAGACCTCCTGCCGGGGGCGACGCTGCCGACCGGGAAACTGTATTCCATGTCTGAGGATGAACTGCAGGAACTCAGAGAGTTCATAGATCACAATTTGAAGCGCGGGTTCATCCGGGAGTCGAAAGCTGTGGGAGGCAGCCCAGTATTCTTTGTGAAGAAGCGGGACACGCCCCAAAAAAGACTTGTGGTGGACTATAGAATCTTAAACTCGAAAACCAAGCCCTCGGCCTTCCCCATGCCCAAGATAGACGACCTGCTCGCGACGGTGAGGAAAGGACGCGTTTTTACCAAGTTGGATCTGCGAGGGGCGTACAACCTGATTCGCATGCGGGAGGGCGACGAGTGGAAGACGGCCATGTTCACGCCACTGGGCACCTACGAATACAGAGTTATGCCCTTCGGATTACAAAATGGCTCTCACTGTTTTCAAGCCTTTATGCATCACGTGTTGGCGGGACTCCTTTACAAGAAACTACATTTCAATAAAGACTTTTGTACAGTTCTACTGGCTAGCATTGGTCCTCTGTGAGCTGGGACCTGGAGGCAGTCTCTGACAGGAATTCATTCATTTTTTAAAAAAATATAGTCTGGCCCCCCACATGGTCTGAGGGACAGTGGACTGGCCCCCTGCTGAAAAAGGTTGCTGACCCCCTCTTCTAGCCACTCCATCCCATCCTCCCTGTGCTCCTCCCCAACATCCATTCAGCATTCTGTGGCCCCTGAGCACGCTCAGTCCTCATTAGATGCTTTTGGAGTCCATCCGTTTAGGGTCCACCCTTAGAAATGTACTTCTGGAAACCTCCCTTAAACCTGTTGATACTTCCCTCCTTTGTGGCAATGACATACACTGCCTAAACATAAGAAATCAGTATCTGAAGAAATGTGCATGCGCACGAAAGCTTATACCAGAACAAACTTAGTTGGTCTATAAGGTGCTACTGGACAATTTATTTTTATTTTTACTTTGACTGCGTCAGACCAACACGGCTACCTACCTGAAATAAGAAATTAGGGGAAATGATATTTTGCCACATTTCATATAGGTGCTGCTTTTCACTGCTAGATCTTTGTTATGAATGAATTAAAAAGAGAAATAGGATTTCATTATGGGACGCGGGTGGCGCTGTGTGTTAAACCACAGAGCCTAGGACTTGCTGATCAGAAGGTTGGCGGTTCGAAACCCCGCCACGGGGTGAGCTCCCGTTGCTCGGTCCCTGCTCCTGCCAACCTAGCAGTTCAAAAGCACATCAAGGTGCAAGTAGATGAATAGGTACCGCTCTGGCGGGAAGGTAAACGGCATTTCCGTGCGCTGCTCTGGTTCACCAGAAGCGGCTTAGTCATGCTGGCCACATGACCTGGAAGCTGTACACCGGCTCCCTCGGCCAGTAAAGCGAGATGAGCGCCGCAACCCCAGAGTCTGCCACGACTGGACCTAACGGTCAGGGGTCCCTTTACCTTTACCTTTTTAGGATTTCATTCTTCCAACCTCCACCCCCCCAAAAAACCAACACCTCAAACAGTGAAACAACAACAACAAAAATCAAGTGGAAAGGTACCATCTGCAACAGGAGAGAAGTGATTGTACTGTAGAATAGCTTGTAACAGAACTAACCAGAGGTGAGTCGGTCCTTGAATGAATCATGAATGGTACCCAGCATCTGGGGCACAAGGCAAGTGCTGTTGCACCACTCATAGGTAACCACAGTGCTGTCAAATTCAACATATATATGAATGGCAAAGTGCTCCAGAGGCATCAAGCATACTCGCATCCAACTTCAAAAGAAGAAACTTTTTCTCTTTTTTTAAAGGGAGGATTAGTTGAAAGCAAGTTGAAAGGGAGAGTCAAGAGGGTCAAATCTCTTCACGATGCTTGGAGGTTATTTGAAAACATGGTAATAGAAGTTCAAATTGAATGTGTACCTCAGCTTAAGAAGGAGACAAAAAGTCCAAGAGGGTGATGATATGGCTAATGAATGGAATCAAAGTAGGTATAAAATACTAGAAGGCTTCCTTTAAAAAAGCAAGCCATGCCCGAATGTGGAAAATACAACTAATCCAGAATGCGGCAGCTAGACTGGTGACTGGAAGTGGCCACCAAGACCATATAACACCAGTCCTGAAAGACCTACATTGGCTCCCAGTACGTTTCCGAGCACAATTCAAAGTGTTGGTGCTGACCGTTAAAGCCCTAAATGGCCTCGGCTCAGAATACCTGAAGGAGCGTCTCTACCTCCGTTGTCCAGCCTGGACACTGAGGTCCAGCTCCAAGGGCCTTCTGGTGGTTCCCTCCCTGTCATAAGTGAGGTTACAGGGAACCAGGCAGAGGGCCTTCTCAGTAGTGGCACCCACCTTGTGGAATGCTCTCTCACCAGATGTCAAGGAAATAAACAACTATCTGACTTTTAGAAGATATCTGAAGGCAGCCCTGTTTAAGGAATTTTTAATGTTTGATGTTCTATCATGTTTTTAATATTTTGTTGGAAGCCACCCAGAGTGGCTGGGGAGGCCCGGCCAGATGGGCGGGGTATAACTAATAAATTGTTATTATTATAATAAAATAAGAAAGACCACAAATTCTGACAAAGCAAATTCAAGTTGGTCACAAAGCTAAAGAGCAAAAAAAACCCACATTGGGGAACATAGAGTATGCCATCACTACCACCCCCATAATAACGACATTCATCAACTGAACAGAGCTGCAAATGAACTCCAGTGAATCTCATCCTGCAAAACACCAGACCTGTAGTTTACTCCTCACAGAGCTACAATTCCCAACACCCTTAACCAACTACAGTTCCCTGAATTCCTTGGGATAATTTGTGTGCTTTATTTGTATGGTGTGCAGGCAGCCTCAATTTAGTGATACTTACTTTGAAGTAAACATGCATAGAATTCAGCAGCTAGTTACAACCAAAGCATATCCAAAAAAAATGAAGGTAAATTTACAAACTGTTCACTCAGGAATAACTTAATTCAGAGTACCAGGGTATGATATACATTTGTATGAAAATTTGTTGCTTTCTTCCTCCTGCCTTGATTTTGTTCTTTTCTGACTACTTTCAATATAAAAGTATCCAAATGAATTTTTGAATGAAACATCAAGGAATTCCTTTCAAATGCACTGCTCCTTACATAGGAATCATATGAAAGGAAGTTTTTGAATGCTATTTACATATTGTTGAAAAGTTCCCGAATAAATCAGTAGCTGTGGTAATTCACTGCGCATTAATTTACAATAGTCCTCTTTAGGTTCTGGCTGCTTTATAGTTTTGTTTTCAAAGGCACATCCCATGGCTTAAAAAAAAAGAGTATTTGTTAAGAGAAGGGTCAGACAAAAGCAGAGGAACTGGCAAGTATGCATCTTGAAAAGCATTGGCGTGAAAGAGTCGGTTTACACAATTTGTAATTGGAAAGCCCCTTATTTTTGATGGGGCAGAGTGTGGCTATCTTCTTTCTGTGATCCTTCCACTACTTTATGAGATAGAAGAATTGGGGGGATGCATTTGCAAGGACCCCTGGACGGTTAAGTCCAGTCAAAGGCGACTATGGGGTTGTGGCACTCATCTCGCTTTCAGGCCAAGGGAGCTGGTGTTGGTCCACAGACACCTTTCTGGGTCATGTGTCCCGCAAGACTAAACCACTTCTGGCACAATGGAACACCGTAACAGAAACCAGAGTGCACAAAAATGCCATTTACCTTCCCGCCACAGTGGTACCTATTTATCTACTTGCACTGGCATGCTTTCGAACTGCTAGGTTGGCAGGAGCTGGGACAGAGCAACGGGAGCTCACCCCGTCGTGGGGATTCGAACCGCCGACCTTCTGATTGGCAAGCCCAAGAGGTTTAGACCGCAGCACCACCTGCATCCCTCATATATCCTGTAAGATACAAGTGGGTTCAAATGAATCTGACAATTTCCATTACCCTTAGATTCTCATTTTTCCACTCTTTTTAGTTCAGTTTTCCACATTTCTCCAGTGTTTTGTGATCTGTACATGCATGTGTATCCTTTCAGAAACCTTTCAATGCGAACTCAGTTGAATTTCTTCCTCCTGCCCCCAGCATCAGGTGCTCAAGGTTTGAATCAAGCAGGCCCTGCAAGCCAAAATCTACTTGTGAGGAACCTAAAGTGGATGGTCACTCTGTCCCGTGTTCCTGTTTGATTTCTTGTGGCACCTTGAAGCTCAGGCCTGTTTTATTGCAGGCGTCAGCTCTTCAAGTGGGCTCAGCTTTTCCCCACTGATTTTCCTACTGCCCATTCACTTGGACTTCCTGTTGGGACCCAATCCGCAAACAACTGCCCAGGAGGAGAGTGCAAGGCATGTTTTGGATGCTGCTTTACCTCCTCACTCTTGTTACTTTGCAAGTGACTAGGCAGCAAGAAAGCACAGGAAGGTGGAAGGGCAGCAGAGCCGGGAGGCCCTGGAAGTCTACGATTTTATCCCTGTAAGGATGCGGATCTTGGCAGGTGCCCCACATGATATAAATCTGATGCAGGCCATGTTTTGCACCCAGCACTTGTTGTTGTTTAGTCGGTTAGTCGTGTCCGACTCTTCGTGACCCCCTGGACCAGAGCACACCAGGCACTCCTGTCTTCCAATGCCTCCCGCAGTTTGGTCAAACTCATGCTGGTAGCTTCGAGAACACTGTCCAACCATCTCGTCCTCTGTCGTCCCCTTCTCCTTGTGCCCTCCATCTTTCCCAACATCAGGGTCTTTTCCAGGGAGTCTTCTCTTCTCATGAGGTGGCCAAAGTATTAGAGCCTCAGCTTCACGATCTGTCCTTCCAGGGAGCACTCAGGGCTGATTTCCTTAAGAATGGATACGTTTGATCTTCTTGCGGTCCATGGGACTCTCAAGAGTCTCCTCCAGCACCATAATTCAAAAGCATCAATTCATCGGCGATCAGCCTTCTTTATGGTCCAGCTTTCACTTCCATACATCACTACTGGGAAAACCATGGCTTTAACTATACAGACCTTTGTTGGCAAGGTGATGTCTCTGCTTTTTAAGATGCTGTCTAGGTTTGTCATTGCTTTTCTCCCAAGAAGCAGGCGTCTTTTAATTTTGTGGCTGCTGTCACCATCTGCAGTGATCATGGAGCCCAAGAAAGTAAAATCTCTCACTGCCTCCAGTTCTTCCCCTTCTATTTGCCAAGAGGTGATGCCCTACATGATATAAATCCGGTGCAGGCCATGTTTTGCACCCAGCACAGTCTGATATAATTAAGCTTGAAGAACACCACTGCCATTGCACCTTACAAGAGAGAGCCAGTGTGGTGTAGTGGTTAAGAGCGGTGGACTCATAATCTGGTGAACCAGGTTCGCTTCTCCGCTCCTCCACATGCAGCTACTGGGTGACCTTGGGCCAGTCACACTTCTCTGAAGTCTCTCAGCCCCACTCACCTCACAGAGTGTTTGTTGTGGGGGAGGAAGAGAAAGATGAATGTTAGCCGCTTTGAGACTCCTTCGGGTAGTGATAAAGCGGGTTATCAAATCCAAACTCTTCTTCTTCTCTTCTTACAAAGTCCAGGCGCTTGACTTCTCACCATGCCCCAAACACCATTTTCTTCTTCCTCCTCTTTCTCTTCCCAACCAACCTGAACAGAAGTTTTGGAGATCTCGAAAGCTTGCTCGCTACTTTGTGACAGTTGACCCCAGCAAAAATATTACCCTACTCTTACTTTTGGTTTTGCACACAGAAGCCTTCAAGATGATGTAGGAGCAGACAGCTCAACATTCCTCAATGTTTTGTATTTGACCCCCTGTTCAGAGATTGTACTGTCTAATTTTTTGTGTATACCACAAGCATTCTGGGTGTTGATTTATCTCTCCTGACAAAGATAGTAGTTTTTTACTTGGAAACCTCTTGGTGATTCCAGCACTCTCATAACAAAACAAGGGCAAACGTGAAGTCCTGTGGAAGATGCAATTTCATTTCCCCCTTCGTATGTAGGCTGCTCTGTATGCAATCCCTGAACTCCCCCACCAAAAGAAACTTAGATTTTGAAAAATACTGGTACACATGAATTCCATCATAGAACTAAGTTACATTTGGGGTGATTGGCTGAAGACATTATATAGCCCTTTCATTGTTCTTCTGTTTTAAAAGCTAATACCATATCTAATCACAACGACACCATCCAGGTTATAGTTATATTTTATAGACATTTTTCACACTGGTTATAAAAATCAAATAAGGCCCTTAAACACAATCCTGGCTATTGAATTTTCCATTTTCCCTCCTTTTACTTTTTTATTGAAGGACTGTTAATGAGTCTTGAATTGATGGCATTACTGATAGGTATTCTCTTTTTGTAGAAACATGTTGACCCAAGTATTTCTTTTAAGCTGTTAGAACTAAAGTTTTCAGCAGATGTGATACAAAATGGTTCGGAATATACCTGTGTTGTTGAAAGCTTCAGCATTTCAAACTGGAGATATCATGTAGGAATTGCATGCAGAAGTTGTGGTGCATCTCTCAGCCTCTTCTGTTTATACCCTATGATAGCAACTACAGTTCCCAATAGTTCCCTTAAAGGACAGGAGGTCTCGCTCTAAACTAGAAAAGACCTGTTTGGGATCCCAACCTTGTGCATAAGGCAAATCCACTTTATCAATAATGGGTTGGATTCAGGCAACATTAATTCCCACTGAAATCAAGATGTATTATGTCAGTTCGTGATTAACCTGTCGCATTGAATTCAGTGGGACCTGAATTCAACTAACTTAGTCTGGGGTTGGAATTCAGTGTGAAAACAGAACTTAGGGAATTTTTATTTGATTAATTTAGAGCAGTTGTTGTTGTAAAGAATTGTATACCGCCATTCATCCATAGAGCTCAGGGCAGTTCACAACAAAAAAAATACAATATAAAAAACACAATACAGTGGTACCTCGGGTTAAGTACTTAATTCGTTCTGGAGGTCCGTTCTTAACCTGAAACTGTTCATTACCTGAAGCACCACTTTAGCAAATGGGGCCTCCTGCTGCCGCCGCACCGCCGGAGCACGATTTCTGTTCTCATCCTGAAGCAAAGTTCTTAACCCGAGGTACTATTTCTGGGTTAGCGGAGTCTGTAACCTGAAGTGTATGTAACCTGAAGCGTATGTAACCCGAGGTACCACTGTATTCATAATAAAAACAAGGGCAAACCAATAACCCTCTCCCCCCAATCATTTTTAAAAGAGGTATAGGATGTTCATCAGTCAAAGGCCTGGCTGAAAAGAATGTTTTTGCCTGGCACCTAAAGAGACATAATGAAGGTGCCAGTTGAACCTCCCTGGGGAGACCATTTCAGAAATAGCCTGCTCTCATGTTGCCACCCTCTGGATCTCTTGTGGAGGAGGCACAGGAAGACAGGATTCAGATGATGATCTAAGGGTTGGAGCAGGTTCATATGGAGAGAAGCGGTCCTAGAGGTGTTGCAGTCCTGAGATGTTTAGGGCTTTATAGATCAAAACCAGCACTTTGAATTGGGTCTGGAAATTAATCAGCAACCAGTGCAGTCTGGCCAGGATCAGTGTAATATGTTCAAGCCATATTGCCCGGTGAGCAACCAGCCCATCAAATTCTGCACCAGCTGAAGTTTCCAAACCATCTTCAGAAGCAGTGCTATAGATAACCCGTTGCAGTCATTAACCTAGAAGTTACCAGAACACTGAATAGCTCAACTGGTAGAGCATAGGACTCTTTGAGGTTCAAGCCCCAAAATGGACTTGCATTGCAGGCGGTTGGACTAGATGGGCCCTGTGGTCTCTTGCAACTCTATAATTCTATGATTCTACGTTTGTATAGACAACAGTACTTTGGCTATCCCTATGGTGACTGGGGGCAGCCACCGAGACCACATAACACCGGTCTTGAAAGGCCTACATTGGCTCCCAGTATGTTTCCGAGAACAATTCAAAGTGTTGGTGTTGACCTTTAAAGCCCTAAGCGGCCTCGGCCCAGTATACCTGAAGGAGCATCTCCACCCCATCGTTCTGCCCGGATGCTGAGGTCCAGTGCTGAGGGCCTTCTGTGTGGGATTTGGAACTTAACAGGTTAAGTTGTTCCCATGATGCCTCAGCATTCTGACGTCAGCTTTCGAAGCTGGGAGGAGTTTCGTTCTGTTCCTCTCTGGTCTTTGAGGGAGAAGGTCGCAGTTTGTCATGGCTGCGAGTAGCCCAGGAGTTCCCTGGGGAAAGTCAGAATAAAGGACTGAAATAGACAAACCTGGACTCTGTGTGTGTTTGTCTGGAAGCTAGTGGAAGCTACGTGACAGTTTTTCACCGCTGTGTTCAACTCTGCAGAGGCGTGACTGGAGCTGCTGGATGAGAGGGAGCAGAGTCTTGCGGCAGGGAAGTGTGCCGGACATAAAGAGCTAATTGGGGATCGTAAATCAATTAGCGGGGTCACGCCAAACCAATCAAACAATTCCACATTCTGGCGGTTCCCTCATTGCGAGAAGCAAAGCTACAGGGAACCAGGCAGAGGGCCTTCTCGGTAGTGGCACCCGCCCTGTGGAACACCCTCCCATCAGATGTCAAAGAGATAAACAACTACCTGACATTCAGAAGACATCTTAAGGCAGCCCTGTACAGGGAAGTTTTAAATGTGTGACATCTTAGTGTATTTTTGGTCTTTGTGGAAGCCACCCAGAGTGGCTGGGGAAACCCAGCCAGATGGGCGGGGTAGAAATAATAAATTATTATTATTATTATTATTATGCAGCTAAGGGTGCAGCTGGGCCACCAGCCAAAGCTAATGGAAAGCACTTGGTAGCCACGAGGCCACCTGAGCCTCAAGTGACAGCAAAGGACCCAGAAAGACCCTCTAAGCTGAATACCTTCTCCTTCAGAGGAAATGTAACCCCATCAAGAGCAGGCAATCATTTCATAAGAAAAATATATGTTGTATACATAAAATAATTTTCAATGAAAATGAGAATTTAACAGATATATCTGGAATACTGCAGCAGGAAGCAGTGTCCAAGCAGAAATCGGTCAAATTTCCTGGAAAATCCAGACTTATGGCAACCCATGTTGGTAGTGTCGTTTTTACTGACTTTCCATAAAAATAGCTCAGATTTTAAAATGTCAGTTTTTGTGTCTGGTTTTTCACTTTTTGAAATATGGCAACCCTCTGCATAACTAAATTATATGCTGAAACGGAAAGGTGTATGAAACAATAGAAAACAGAATGGCCCAGTGGTTTTGGTGGTCCCACAGTTCAGATCCACATTCAGCCATGTAGTTCACTAGGTGACCTTAATCCAGTCATTGCTTCTCAGCGTAACCTACCTGTCAGGGACTGGACAGAGGAGGAATGGTAGAGACACCCCCCCCCCCCCAGTCTGACCCTTCCAGAGAAGAAGGAGACAGTTCAGAATTACAACAGGGAGTTGAGGGAGGTCACAGCTCAGAGGCAGATGAGGGGGAAAGCTGGGAAATAATGGGAGAGGAGGACAAGGATGAGGAACCACCAGGAGGGCAACAGCTGATGGACACAGTGTCTTTAGAAAGCATTCCAGACCCTCCCTCTCCCAGAACATGGCGGGCAATGAAAGTGGGAGAGCAGAGAGCTCAAAGGCAAAAGGCACTTTTCAGTACCCATAGTAATGATACATGCAGAAGTAGGAGGAGACGGAGAGGGTGGGGTTTCACTTAGAGCAACACTATTACTCCAAGAGGCTGCATTTCTAAGCCTCTCTGTGTGAATATTGAATAAATAACATTGGTAAGAACTTTCCTTGTCTTATCTGTTCCTGACAACCTACAATTGGGGTGGGGGCTGGATCCTCTGACGTCTGACACTACCTCACAGGGTTGTTAGGAACATAGACAGGCCCTTATACTGAGTCAGGCCACTGGACCATCTCGCTCAGTATTGCTAACACAGACTGGCAGGTGCTCTCCAGGGTTTCAGACAAGGGACACTCACCGTCCTACCAGGATATTGAACGTGGGACCTTCAGCTGCTGTGCCACAATAGGACAACCCTTCTTTGTCGTGAGGCTAAGTGGGAGGAGAAACATTTGTGGTGTTTTACATTTTTTTATATATACTGCCCTGATAGTTTATGATATGGTGTTAGGATATTTCCGTTCCACCTTAAAAGGGAGCAGGCTTTGTGAGTCACAGAGTCTGCGTATTTCCTGTTGCCAGGAAGTTTATGTTTTCTATTGCTTTCGTTTCTCTCTCTCTGCCAGAGACACGCAAGCAGGCAGTCATGTTTTTCTTTGTTCTGACCAACGCTGAATAAACTCGTAAATAATGCTCTCCTGTCTGCATCTTTTGCTGTGCGGATTTCTGCTGATAGAGCGTGCATTAGCTCTGGAATGTGGCAAGCTATTTTCTGGAGCTCGTGTCGCTAATTGCTGATACTGTATCTACAGGAGGTCGATGGATCGTCCGGAGGCGACGTGGGGGCCATGATGGGCTTTATCTCCCTGTCAGTATCCCAATATATGGAAGTATGGAAATACTTGTATAAACAAATAAATAAACCACCTTGAACTCCTTGGAATAAAGGTGGGTTATAAAGATACTGGTAAATAAGTAAATAAACATAGTGAGGACATGGAGCGATCATTACTTGGCACTTGTAGAAGTGCAAGTTCTGCAGATCGAAGTGGTTGAATAGGCACATACGGGGCAAGGCAATCCCTCATGTAAGCGAGTCTCGAGCCATTAAGGGCTTTCTGTACCGATGACGAAACCTTGAACTTGGCCCAGTATCAAACTGGCAGCCGGTGCAGATCTTTGAGCATGGTTGTAATATGCTGACAGGATCTCGTTCCTGTCAGCAGTCATGCTACCGCATTCTGCATTGACTGCAGTTTCTGGAAGCCTCGTATAGTACACTAAAGTAACCCGATATTGAAGTTGCCCATGCCTGGGCTACTGTAGTCAAGCTTTCCTGGTCCAATAATGGGCAGAGCTGCTCTGTGAGTTGAAGCCATCCAGGGCAAGCAATTGGCCAGTTTTTTGGATGTGAGAACCTCTAAGACAGAGAAACTGGCATCTCCAAGTAGGGCTAGGAGAGGGACTTATCTGAAACCCTGAAAATCCATAGCCAATCAGTGTAGGCAATTTTGAGCTCAATGGACCAATCGTCTGACTCAGTGTAAGGTCGTTTCCTATGTTCTTAAATAAAGTGCTGGGCCTGAGGACTCGGGGCTCGGCTAGACTAGCAAAGAAAAAGCATTTTATATGTGTTGTATATGGTCAGCGGTTTGAATCCCCAATGAGGGAGTGAGCTCCTGTTGCTCTGTCACAGCTCCTGCCTACCTGGCAGTTCCAAAGCACACCAGTGCAAGTAGATAAATAGGTATCGCTGTGGTAGGAAGGTAAACGGCATTTCTGTGCAATCTGGTTTCCATCACGGTGTCCTGTTGCACCAGAAGCAGTTTAGTCATGCTGGCCACATGACCTGGAAAGCTGTCTGTGGACAAACGCAGGCTCCCTCAGCCTGAAAGCAAGATGAGCGCTGCCACCCCATGGTCACCTTCGACTGGACTGAACCGTCCAGGGGTCCTTTACCTTTTTTAAAAAAATTACCTTTATATGCATTATAACGCTGTGATACCAGATAGCATTGTGGAGTTCCATTTTTGCCAACACAGTTTCTCATGCAAAGTTTACAATGTGTTTAACTGAAACACTTCTTTGATCCAGCCACAGTTTCAGAGAGGACAAAAGTTGTCATCCACTTCTAACATTGGGTGGTCTGGTCCTCAGTGATAGGGATCCTGTGGAGGAGATGGGGCACAATGCGTATCTGCAACCTGAACTCACAGAGAGGCCAGATTTCTCTCTCTCTCTCTCTCTCTCACACACACACACACACACTTCAAAGTGTACATATGCAAACACACAATAACCATTTTTTAAGAGCAGACCCTCCAAGTGTCCCTATTTTCCAGGGACAGCCCCACATTTATAGAAGCCTGATCTGATCCCGAAATGTCCCGCTTTTCCTTTTTTGTTGTTTAGTCGTTTAGTCATATCCGCCTCTTCGTGACCCCATGGACCAGAGCACGCCAGGCACTCCTGTCTTCCACTGCCTCCCGCAGTTTGGTCAAACTCATGCTGGTAGCTTTGAGAACACAGTCCAGCCATCTCGTCCTCTGTTGTCCCCTTCTCCTTGTGCCCTCCATATTTCCCAACATCAGGGTCTTTTCCAGGGAGTCTTCTCTTCTCATGAGGTGGCCAAAGTCTTGGAGCCTCAGGTTCAGGATCTGTCCTTCCAGTGAGCACTTAGGGCTGATTTCCTTAAGAATGGATAGGTTTGATCTTCTTGCAGTCCATGGGACTCTCAAGAGTCTCCTCCAGCACCATAATTCAAAATACATAATTCAGATACACATTATTGCTTTTCCTTAGGACGTTCCTATTTTCACTGGAGAGATGTCGGAGGGTATGTAACAGTGGGCATCTCATTGTGGAAAATTAAGCCCGGAATGGACACATTTAGGGCAGCACAGAACTGCAAGCAAGGAGATGCTGGAGTTTGTTGCACTTCACTCACCACGATCACAGTTTCCGCAATGGGGATGTTGAGAGAAGGTTTGCACAATGATAATATTATAGTGCATCTTTGTTAAGCTTTTGTGGAAGACAATTACTCACTTCTCGACAGCACTTTGAAGATTAAACAGCTTAAATTTGCTGTTGAAAACCCTGTATTCAAAGCAGCCTTCAGTAATTAGTGAACCATGGTGTGTGGCCTGGGGTTAAAGCAAGTAGGAAAGGGGGCAGAGGCTGTCTCTCCCGCCTGTATGTTTTTTTAATCTAAAGTGTGTAAATAATTGTTCTTTGATATTGTGGTTCCCAGATGACAAAAGGCTCATTCAGAAATGTCCATTTTGTCAGTCATCCAGGTCAGAGAGGGCTCTTTGCCATAGCTGAAGAGTGGCAGCACTTAGGAACAGCCTTGCAGCCTGCCAAATAAAAGGTTCTTTCGGAGGGGTGTGGGGAAGAATCCTGCCTGTTCAAATCTTTCCTATCTCCCTGGCCTTGTATGAATGATGGAAAGATGACCTTGGAAAGAGGGCAGAAACGACTCTCTTTTTCCCCTTTCCAATATTCTCTTTTTTAAAAGCACACAAACACTTAGAACTCTGCGTTAAATCTTGCTTTGTATCTGTTTGTATACAGTATTGGGTGAGAAAATAGTGAGAGCAGTTCTGTGAGCCTTAGAAAAATACCAAGAAACACACATTTATAATAAGGGTATCTGGGCAGTTAAAGGAAGAATGAATGGATGAGTATATAAGCATTGTTTAGCAAGGATCCATCTAGTTCAACATTCTGTTTACAAACTGATGCCACTGGAAGCTCACAAAAATGGCACAAAGGTGACGGCCTTCTATTGCTTGCTCCTTGGCATCTGGCACTGAGAGGTCTATTGCCTCTAGACATGGAGGTTGCATTTAGCTATTCTCTAATATAGTGTAGGGGACGCGGGTGGCGCTGTGGGTTAAAGCCTCAGTGCCTAGGACTTGCCGATCGAAAGGTCGGCAGTTCGAATCCCCGCTGCGGGGTGCGCTCCCGTTGCTCGGTCCCAGCGCCTGCCAACCTAGCAGTTCGAAAGCACCTCCGGGTGCAAGTAGATAAATAGGGACTGCTTACTAGCGGGAAGGTAAACGGCGTTCCGTGTGCTGCGCTGGCTCGCCAGATGCAGCTTGTCACGCTGGCCACGTGACCCGGAAGTGTCTTCGGACAGCGCTGGCCCCCGGCCTATAGAGTGAGATGAGCGCACAACCCTACAGTCTGTCAAGACTGGCCCGTACGGGCAGGGGTACCTTTACCTTTAATATAGTGTAAAGGGACACGGGTGGCACTGTGGGTTAAACCACAGAGCCTAGGACTTGCCAATCAGAAGATTGGCAGTTCAAATCCCCGCGACGGGGTGAGCTCCCATTGCTCAGTCCCAGCTCCTGCCAACCTAGCAGTTTGAAAGCATGTCAAAGTGCAAGTAGATAAATAGGTACCACGCCGGCAGGAAGGTAAACAGCATTTCCATGCACTGCTCTGGTTCTCCAGAAGCGGCTTAGTCATGCTGGCCACATGACCTGGAAGCTGTCTGCGGACAAACGCTGCCTCCCTCGGCCAATAAAGCGAGATAAGCGCCGCAACCCCAGAGTTGGTCATGACTGGACCTAATGGTCAGGGGTCCCTTTACCTTTAATACAGTGTAAAGGGACACTGGTGGCACTGTGGTCTAAACCACTGAGCCTAGGGCTTGCCAATCGGAAAGTTGGCAATTCGAATCCCCACAATGGCGTGAGCTCCCGTTGCTCGGTCCCTGCTCCTGCCAACCTAGCAGTTTGAAAGCACGTCAAAGTGCAAGTAGATAAATAGGTACCACGCCAGCAGGAAGGTAAACAGCATTTCCGTGCACTGCTCTGATTTTGCCAGAAGCGGCTTAGTCATGCTGGCCACATGACCCAGAAAAACTGTCTGTGGACAAATGTCAGCTCCCTCGGCCAGTAAAGCGAGATGAGCGCTGCAACCCCAGAGTCATTCGCGACTGGACTTAACTGTCAGGGGTCCTTTACCTTTTTTAATATAGTGTAACAGTGTTAGACAAAGACCTGGGACTATAATCCCCACTCAGCCCTGAAGCTCACTGAGTGGTGTTGAGCCAGTCAGTCTCACAGTCTCACCTATCTCACAGGGTTGTTGAACAGATAAAACGGGGCCGAGGAGAACCATATGAGACCCCCCTTGAGCTTCTTGGAAGAAAGGCAGCATATAAACTGAATAAAAAAACAAATCTCCTTTTCATGCCAAAGAAGCATAGCTTGCAGTAGTGCATTCCATAAATTAATGACCTGTTATGTGAAAAAGGGCCTTCTGCAGCCACTACTAATGAGTATTATAAGAGAGGGAAATCCTTTTTTTATTATTATTTTTGTTAGCATCCACCTGTCTCAAGAGACAATGGAGTATGCTTCCAGGGGTGAAGTCAAACCACTGCATTAGCAGCACTGAAGTGACCTCCCCTGGGTAGCAAGCCTGGGCAGTGTGCATGAAGGTCCTGGGTTCCCCAGATGACTCTTGACCTTGCTGATGTGGTTCAAAGGAAAGCAGAGCGATATGTTTGGCACCAGCTTGGCTGCAGGTGTTGCCAGAAGGAGGCGTATAAAGAACCATTCAACCACCTTAGGGCCTCCATTCTGGATTTGAGTACAGTTTACTCCTTAGCCCTTTCTTCTCCAGAAGATAGCCTGCAAGGCCATGAAGGTTTAGGATCAGAATTTTCCTTCTCATAGATGTGCTACCTTTCCAGGTTGACGAGCCCTATCCTACCCTCATTTTCCTTTACAGCATGTGTAGAAACCACCTTCTTGATCGTTGGACCCACTACAGTGGTACCTCGGGTTAAGTACTTAATTCGTTCCGGAGGTCCGTTCTTAACCTGAAACTGTTCTTAACCTGAAGCACCACTTTAGTTAATGGGGCCTCCTGCTGCCGCCGCACCACTGGAGCCCGATTTCTGTTCTTATCCTGAAGCAAAGTTCTTAACCTGAAGCACTATTTCTAGGTTAGCGGAGTGTGTAACCTGAAGTGTATATAAGCTGAAGCGTATGTAACCCGAGGTACCACTGTATTGGTCTTCTCTGCTCAATTCAGCAAAGCCTGTCTGGACATGCAGGGGAAGTCCCTAAACTTGGGAAGTCAACTCATTGAGACCTATTGGCTACCCTTATGTGGTTTAGCCTTCTTTCTCTCCCTACCTTTCATAATTTTATAAATCTCTCCCATGTTCACCTGGGACGTGGGTGGCGCTGTGGGGAAAACCTCAGCACCTAGGACTTGCCGATCGCATGGTCGGCGGGTCGAATCCCCGCGGCGGGGTGCGCTCCCGTCGTTCGGTCCCAGCGCCTGCCAACCTAGCAGTTCGAAAGCACCTCTGGGTGCAAGTAGATAAATAGGGACCGCTTACCAGCGGGAAGGTAAACGGCGTTCCGTGTGCTGCGCTGGCTCGCCAGATGCAGCTTGTCACACTGGCCACGTGACCCGGAAGTGTCTGCGGACAGCGCTGGCTCACGGCCTATAGAGTGAGATGAGCACACAACCCTAGAGTCTGGCAAGACTGGCCCATATGGGCAGGGGTACCTTTACCTTTACCCATGTTCCCCCACCCTACCCCATGACCATCTATTTTTTTCCCAGAACTAAAGGCCCCAGTTGCCTTCATCTTTCCTAATAGGGGAGGTGCTCCTGCTCAGTTTAGTTTCCCACACTGAGCACTCTCCTACAGCAACACATGATGTCCTTTTGGATTGGGAACTCCCTAATTAACATTCTGTTCTAGTCCTAGCAACCACTGCCCCCTGTTTTATTACCCAGTTCCTTCATCTAGATCAGAGCGCCCATCAACATCACCACTGTACATCTTAATTTCTACATGCCATTTAATGTTTAAAGAGGAGGAATCCAGTGTAGAATAATCGGGCAAGAAGCTTTCAATGGACTAAAAGCTCTAAATCACCAAAGCAAAATGATGGAGCCTGCAGTGAATAAAGAGAGAATCTTCGGAGGAAAAATGAAATGCAGTTGGTACTATGATTTTTATTTACTGAGCCCTGATTTCCAGCAACATTATTCCTCTTAGTCCTTGAGGAAGTAATATACTCTCACCCTTAAAACGCTGTAAGTAGTCGATAATCCATTATTACAGTAAGCCGTACACTCTCACAGTAATTATCTAATAACCCTTTATAAAAGACCGTAGCTTCCTAATCTGTTTATAATTATCATTTCAATGATCCTGCGCATTAATCTCTGACCTTCAGCAACTCTGACCTGATCTTAATTAGCCCTAATATCAAATCATCTCTATATAAGAAACTAGCCATGACCAAATGAATGAACCCCAGGTACAGTTAATTTCAGGAGCAATTATATTTCCATGTAGGGAGATTTAAATGATTATCTGCACAATTTCACACAGTTTTATGTAATTCCGCAACATTATAAATTCTGTTTTAAATCATATTTCAAAGGCAGGGCTCTGCCGACTGCTTCGTATCATATACTAAGTAAATAGATTAGAACATCACATTACCGCTGTATAACAGTGGATGAGTTTTGTGCCCTTGTTTTCAATTACATAGCGAAAACAAAACTGTATTTCACCGAGAGAAACTCTTAGCCAAATATGAAACACAACAATACAAGAGCTAATGGGAGCCAGTTTCAATCATCTGCAATTTTAAATAAATACTGAGCTAAAAAATGGATTTAACGGAATCCTGCGCAGTCTGAAGTGTTCCTTAGTACACAGTCATGCGCATTTCTTTATTTATTAAAACTCCATAAATTGCCACTTCAAAACAAAGCACCAGAAACAACGTACAAGATAAAATGGTACATGTAAAGCACATAAACAACGGCAATATTAAAATTAAAATATTGCGTTCGCTTGTATAATGGCAATATTGTAATGTTTCGGTGATGGCGGCAATAACTCTGGCAGCGATTGGCTGAACTGCTTCATGTCACGGAGGAGCGGGGCAGACAGAAGGCTGCCATTGGCTGCCATTTTTAAGCAGCTCTCATCCTAGTGGGGAGGTGGTCAGGCGAAAGGGCATAAAGAAGGGGAGGTAAAAGAAGGAAAGGCCTGGGGTGGGAGAGACCAGTGTGCTCAATGGGGCTTTCTCCTGGCACATGGTGCACAGGATCGCAGCCTAAGACTGAAAACTGGAAGAGGGAACAAACAGAAAGGGATATGCTGCTCCATTATGAGGAGCTGAGAAATCGTGTCCTCCAAATCATGGAGAGCCACGTGTTGCGGTGAGATCACCCAACTGCCTTCTTGTTGCTGGGGCGGGCCTGTTTGGATGTCCTCTGCACCTCATTGGTCGCCCCTTTGTTGCTGGGGAAAATATTCTGTCGTTTGGGGTTTGATTAGCAACTAAGGGGCTATTTAAGGGGCTGCATGAAGAGAAGTACTTTCTCTTTCGCATTCTACAGAGGATCTCCCGTCCTCCCTCCCTATAATTTAAGGTTGTGTTTTGACTTTGCTATGCCTGTCTAGGGGCCATCTGTTTTTGAATCAGGGGCCCGGTAGAAATTTTGCCACTTGGCTGATGCCATTTGATTTTTGCCTAGGTAAGGTAAGGTAAAGGGACCCCTGACCCTTTACCTTAGGTCCAGTTGTGACCACTCTGGGGTTGCGGCGCTCATCTCGCTTTCCTGGCCAAGGGAGCCGGTGTACAGCTTCCAGGTCATGTGGCCAGCATGACTAAGCCGATTCTGGCGAACCAGAGCAGTGCACGGAAATGCCGTTTACCTTCCCACCAGAGTGGTACTTATTTATCTACTTGCACTTGACGTGCTTTCGAACTGCTAGGTTGGCAGGAGCAGGGACCAAACAACGGGAGCTCACCCCATCGCGGGGATTTGAACTGCCGACCTTTTGATCGGCAAGTCCTAGGCTCTGTTTAACCCACAGCGCCACCCGCATCCCCCCCCTTTTTTTTTTTTTTTTTGCCTATTGTGTAGCAAATCATCACAACTTTGTAAGGTTGGCGGTTAGGCATTGGTTCATTCTTTGGTGGAGGGGATTATGGGTTGGCTGTGCCTGCCCCTCATTTTTGTTGCTTCTGCTACAGAATTCCGTTAAAGGAATCCAGGGGCTCGATTTGCTCTGTCTGATCCCCTCTCAGGGGTAGGGCCAGGCCAGAGTTCCTGGGAGCATCTGGGGTGAACTAAGAGGCGGAAATCTGTGCTCCCCCAGTATGTTTCCCCTTACTGACCTCTGGAGGTTCCAGTTGTCAGTTCTGTTCCTGCCGGTGCAGGTTCAGGTAGTCCGAACCAATGCCTAAGCAACCACTCACATGCTGTAATCAATAAACCTGTGGCCAAAATTAATGCCAAAAATATTCTGTGTCCTGTGTGATTTATTTTGGGTGGGGGGTTGGGGGTCTTCACACACAAAGGAGAATGGCTGGAATTCCTATGTTCACCTGAAGGCCTTTGCTGCCGCAGGTCTCTAGAATCAGCTACTTATAGGATCCGAAAACAATTTGTCACATAAAGAGACAGAGTGAACTACAATACTAGATTTTAAACCTGCCTTTTTTGCACCCAGTGCCTGTGATCTGAGATTTATACACTGCTCGATTGGAGGGGGGGACCTCAATGCATTTTACGAAAAATATAAAACAAGAAAAACTTGTTACAGATTATGAGGTACTTTGATATGGTTGATATACCATTAAAAGAACCAAGTTTGGTATTTTCAACTTAATATGATCATAGTGCACAAAGCAGGATGTGTTTTTATTTTGTTTTTATTTTAACTGTATTTTCTCTTTCCAAATCTGCTAGGACTTCTACACAGAGCTTCCAGCAAAGCAAATGATTCAGAACTCAGTTGATCGGCGCAGCATCCAGTTTGGCAGATATGCTCTGTGTGAGTTTGAATAAAATGTTTTAAGAGCTGCCAGTAAAAATGCTGATGTCTTTGGCAAAAGACCCCCTTTTGCTCTTCCTTTATAATGATACAAACTCTACAACTGGTGATCCAGCTAAAGTCAAGCACCTTTAACTTACAGTGGTACCTCGGGATGCGAACGGGATCCGTTCCGGAGGCCCGTTCGCATCCTGAACAAAACATAAGACATGACTGCGCATCTGCACGTGTCCAGGTCGAATTTTGCCACTTCTGCGCATGCGCATGATGTCATTTTGACCGTCTGCACATGCGCGAGCGGCGAAACCCGGAAGTAACGTGCTCCGTTACTTCCGGGTCGCTGCGGAGCGCAAGCCGAAAGCACTCAACCTGAAGTGTATTTATCCCGAGGTATGACTGTACTACTTTGTTTTCAGTTGTGTTAATCACATCCCACCTTTCCTGCGAAGTCTTTGATTCAGCCCTTTCATTTTCTGCCTGCTACAGTCTCTAACCTTAAGTACCTTCAAGAGCATTCACACACATTCTTCCTTGCTTATCCTTTTCCTTTCCTTTTTGCCCTTGTCTCTTTCACGGCCAAATTTAGAACACAATCACTGCAAGGCAGGGAATTCTCTGTGTTCTTACGTTACTCTGCAAAACTCCACATGTACTGGGTTGTATACAGTTGTGGCTAGGGCTAGCTGTCTAGTTTCTCTTTCCCAGTAATCAGGGATGTCACTTATGTAAACCTCTGTCAAGTCAGTCACTCAAAATGGAACCAGTGGTTTATTAAGTAATCTTTATTTCGCTTTCTCAATGGCTGTTCCCAGACTTTGGAAAACCTTCCCTAGAGAAGCAAAACTGGCTCCCTCCTTGTTGTCCTTTCTCCAGCAGGTGTGGAGTTTCTTGTTCCAACTGGCTTTTAATGAAAGGGCTGGTGCTGTGCTGTTTTTATTGTAATTATTGGTGTCGTTTAAACAGATTTTATATATGTATTTAGTTTTAATTTTGTCAATGTTTAATACAGAGGTACCTCAGGTTAAGTACTTAATTCGTTCCGGAGGTCTGTACTTAACCTGAAACTGTACTTAACGTGAAGCACCACTTTAGCTAATGGGGCCTCTGGCTGCAGCCACGCCACCGGAGCAAGATTTCTGTTCTCATCCTGAAGCAAAGTTCTTAACCTGAAGCACTATTTCTGGGTTAGCGGAGTCTGTAACCTGAAGCGTATGTAATCTGAGGTACCACTGTAGTTTTTCAATGATTGTTTTCTCTATGTTTTAGCGGTTTATTTTTATCTGTAAGCTGCCTTGAGTTCCGTCAGAGAGGAAAAGGCGGGGTATAAATAAATATGTAATAATGTAATAATAATAATGGTGAGGCAAGTGCCTCAGGTGGCAGGATCAATGGGGCAGCAAATCCCAATGCAGATTCCTGCCCCCCTTGTTCCTGATGTAGATCTTCACTCACCGCTTCTTCCTTGGCAAGAAGGGAGGCACAGTTCTGTGGTTCACCTCAGCTGCCAAAATGTCTTGAACCAGCCCTAGTTATGGTCTTGTGCTCAGTGGTGAAGCTGCATGCACCGCTACCGGGGGCAGAGAGCAGGCGGGGTATGGCTTGTGCCCCCGAGGGCGTGATGCGCATCCCCGGGGTTTGGCACACATCTCGGGGGCGTGGTACACCGTCCGCAGGGGCGTGGGGCATGTTCTGGGGGCATGCTGTTCCATTTGTGGGGGCATGGCGCCCAGCAAGTGGGGGTACGTGGAGCTTGTTGGGGACCCGCCATGATGGCACCCTACCAGAATAGTGGTGCTGGGGGGGTCCGCTCCCTCCGCACTCCCGTTCCTCCGCCAGTGCTTCTGCTAATTTTTCGTAGGGGAACAGTTGGGGCCAGAGGCACCAGCTTGAGAGGACAAGGGGGGGCAATATCGCGACGTGACACATGTAAGCATTGCACCTCCCTTCCTACACTGGGTGGAAGCAAAAAATACCACAATCCATACAAAACCATGTAAAAATATCAAGTTGAGAAGCAAAGAAAACAAACTTATGGAATTGTTTTTTTAAAAAAAAAATATCCCTGAACTCCTCCTCTCTCTTCCCAGCTACTTCTTCCCAGCTAAGTCTGGCAAAGCACCATTTTGTGCTAATGGAAGCATTTCTGCCCACGCGTGTGTTAAAAAGCCCAGAAGTTTTTATGTTAGGAATTTTAGGTCAAGATTTTCCAAAAAGTAAACAAAAACTTCTTTTTATGTATGCTACAACTGCAGCCAGGATGCTATTGGCACAAAGGTAGAAAAGCGATAAAATACCAACCAAAGAAAAATGGCAACAAAAACTTAAGGAATATGCCGAAATGGTGAAATTAACTGAAAGACTGAGAAATAAGGACAAAAAATCATTCAAGAAAGACTGGGAACCATTTTCAGCTTATATACAGAATCAATGCAAAGAATGGGACTCATTAGCAGGTTTTGAATAACCATTTACAATTAGCAAAAATTATATAATTTATAAGTTAAAATGTTTAAAAAAGGAGTGGGGGGGAGCAAATATGCAGGAAGTGATATTATTTTGAAATAAACCAGAGAAGGAAGTTGAAGGAAGTCCGGGAGGAATGACGGAATTGTAGAATTGTTATTTGTTATGATGCAATATTGAAAAAATGAAAAATTCAATAAAATTATTATAAAAAAGAAGCATTTCTGCCCACGCAAAGCAACACACCCGATTTTCACCCAGTTCCCTTCTACCTAGTGCCACCCTGTGTATCATAACCCATATTGTTCTAGACAGTCCCCTGCTCTCAGCTTTTCTAGTGGCCTGGGGGCTACAGTGGTTGAGGGAATGAGCAAAATCAGGTCCTCTGTCTTGCCAAAACAAAAGTGCTCTTTGTTACACCACTGTAACATAACCACTGGATATAACCCATAGATGTTGTTGTTGTTGTTTAGTCGTTTAGTCGTGTCTGACTCCTCGTGACCCCATGGACAAGAGCACGCCAGGCACTTCTGTCTTCCACTGCCTCCCGCAGTTTAGTCAAACTCATGCTGGTAGCTTCGAGAATGCTATCCAACCATCTCGTCCTCTGTCGTCCCCTTCTCCTTGTGCCCTCCATCTTTCCCAACATTAAGGTCTTTTCCAGGGAGTCTTCTCTACTCATGAGGTGGCCAAAATATTGGAGTCTCAGCTTCACGATCTGTCCTTCCAATGAGCACTCAAGGCTGATTTCCTTCAGAATGCACCGGTTTGATCTTCTTGCAGTCCATGGGACTTTCAAGAGTCTCCTCCAGCACCATAATTCAAAAGCATCAATTCTTCGGCGATCAGCCTTCTTTATGGTCCAGCTCTCACTTCCATACATCACTACTGGACAACCCATAGATGGCATGGTCTAAATCTAATGATCTCTTCCATTGAAATCAATGGGCCTGGAAAAGTGCTTGACTTTGGCTGGGTGCTTACATACTTTTAAAGTCATTTAGAATTGTTATTTATTTCCAGGGGGGAACTTTGTTGAAATTGCCCCAAGATACACAATTACTTGGAGTGGAGATCAGAGTTCTTCAGGAAACCCAATTTATCAGACTTAAGTCGCTGAAGGCAACCCAATCAGGACTCTTTCAAATGCTAACATTTCCTCCATATGAGCCAAAATATTTGTTCTACAGCAACCAGATGAAGATAGTGGTCTGATGAGGGTGATTGATCTGAAAGGTAATTTGAATGGAGGATGTTGTGTACATCCTCTAAAGTGATGTTGTGTTGACAGTTCAGACAACCTTTCCATGATATATCACCAGAAGGAGCCGAGATGAGTAAATTTAACAACTGGCATTGCCTCTGTCACATATTTCATTTCTCCTAAATGAATATATATTTCTTCAAATCAACCATATTTCTGTATTAGTTATTCACTTCAAGACACTATACCCAGTGCTATTTTTCTAGAAAAAGAGGTGCCGGAACTCATCATGAACACCTCCCTTGTCCTCTTATAATGGCAATGGCGACCTGTGATGGCATGGGAATCGGATTCAGAGGCTGAACCTGAGGAATCCCAGCCTGCACAGGACTCCCCGCCTCTGGGACCAGCTGAGCCAGGGCTGGGGCATGAGCCTGAAGGGTCCTCACCTGTGCTGGATCCTCAGGAGCAGACACCAGCTGAATCTGCTCTGGCTCCGGAGGTGATGGAGGACCCATTGCCTGCAGGTGCTCCACTCTCAGCCCCGTCAGGGAAAGGTGAGGTTGCCGCTGGGTCCAGTAACCCTCCAGCCTCTCCCGAGCTGCAGAGGCTCAGGGCAGAGAGGCGGAGGGAACTAAGTTCTCGCAGGAGGAGTGCTCGCCTCCAGGCCAGGAGAGGCGAGTCACCTGTGGACCGAAACCGCCCTATGCCTCAGAGGAGATAAAAGCCAGCCAGCCCAGTCCCAGGTTGCGGGAGCAACGTTGTTGGTAATCTGTTCCTGCTGGCACCCTGTCCTGCTCTTCTGCCAGTGTTCCTGACCTCACCTGACTCCTTGCCTTGGACCCTGCTTCAGCCTTGACGGACAGCCTCCCTACTACACCCTCAACCGCGGACTGGACTTGGACCACGCTGCACGGTAACCCCCTGGGACCAGCACACAACCACTTGAGAGGCGATGGAACTCAGCTCCAGCAAGTTACGGCTGAAAAAAAGCCTTGATTATACCCCATCTTTCCAAAGCTGGAGGAAGCTTCCAAATATGAAAATAGCAATAGCTCACTTGGTAAAGCATGGGACTCTTAATCCCAAGGGCATGGGTTTGAGACGCACATTGGGCAAAAGATTCCTGCATTGCAGGAGGTTGGACTAGATGAGCCTTCCAGCTCTACAGTGTGGAGCCAGTGTGGTGTAGTGGTTAAGAGTGGTAGACTTGTAATCTGGTGAACCGGGTTCAATTCCCCGCTCCTCCACATGGAGCTGCTGGGTGACCTTGGGCTAGTCACACTTCTTTGAAGTCTCTCAGCCTCACTCAGGTCACAGAGTGTTTGTTGTGGGAGAGGAAGGGAAAGGAGAATGTTAGCCACTTTAAGACTCCTTCGGGTAGTGATAAAGCAGGATATCAAATCCAAACTCCTCCTCCTCCTCCTCCTCCCCTTCTTCTTCTTCTTCTTCTTCTTCTTCTTCTTCTTCTTCTTCTTCTTCTTCTTCAGTTCTATCATTCCATGATTGATAAAAATAAAAAAAATCAGCAACATACACTGACTTATCCAGTACTTAATTCATTCCGGAGGTCCATTCTTAACCTGAAACTGTTCTTAACCTGAAGCACCACTTTAGCTTATGGGGCCTCCCGCTGCCACTGCGCAATTTCTGTTCTCATCCTGAAGCAAAGTTATTAACCCGAGGTACTATTTCTGGGTTAATCTTGCCAATGTGTTTTTCTGTTTACAATACTTTTACAAACACATAATAAACATTTCCCATTCTTTATTAAATTTCTTGTAATCTTGATTTCTGAGCTTTCCCGTTAGTTTCGCCCTTTCAGCATAGTCCATTAACTTGGTTTGCCACTCTTCTTTAGTTGAGACTGCTTCTTCTTTCCATCTTTGGGCTAACAGCATTTGAGTGGCCATCGTAGCATACGTAAACAATTTTTTCTGATCTTTTGAAATGTCCACTCCATCATTATCATTATTATCATTATTGGGCAGCTTCCAGAAAAATATAAAAAATAATAAAATGTCAGACATTAAAAACTTCCCTGAACAGGGCTGCTTTCAGGTGTTTTCTAAAGGTTTCGTAATTCTTTATCGCCCTGACATCTGATGAGAAGGCATTCCACAGAGAGGGTGCCACTGCTGAGAAGGCCCTCTGCTTGGTTCCCTGTAACTTTACTTCTCACAGTGAGGGAACCGCCAAGAGACCCTTGAAAATGGACCTCAGTGTCCAGGCTGAATGATGGCGATGGAGATGCCCCTTCAGGTATACTGGGCCGAGTTACCCCCTAAGAGAATGAATAATAATAATAAATCCAAAGTATTTATATTTAAATCAGCACCCACTCACCAATATATTTTTTCCCCAAAAAATTTATTGATTTTCCAAATTTATAAACAAACAAACAAACAAAAATCCTAACTATAATAATTCCACTTTTGTTAGCATTGTTAAATGACTTCCTCGAATCCCCCTGGCTGAGTTTCAGTGTATATCATTATAAGAGTTTTCCAAAACTAATTTCTCATAAAATTTACTTAATCAATTAACATCTTTCTTTCTTTTCATATTAACTTTAAACATATTATTCTATAACATCGCATATTTAAATCCTAAGCCAATCTGGTACTTGCAAATATTTCTGTTTAAGTTATCTTAGCATATTTAACTAAATAATTTTTAAATTTTATCCATTCCTCCTGGTGCTCCTCCTCCTTCTGGTCGCAGACTCTTCTGGTCAGATTGGCTAGCTCCCAAAAATCCATCATCTTCATCTGCCATTCCTCCACTGTTGGTACTTCTTGTAGTTTCCAATTTTTAGTCAACAAAATTCTAGCTGCAGTTGTGGCATACAAAAACAGTCTAACATCTTTCTTGGGCAATTCCAGACCTATTATTCCAAGAAAAAAGGCTTCTGGTTTCTTAATAAATGTATATTTCAACATTTTTTCCAATTTATTATAAATCTTCTCCCAGAAGTCTTTCACCTAGGGGCAGGTCCACCACATATGATAAAAGGTACCTTCTTTTTCTTTACATTTCCAACATAGATCACTATTCCCACTCACCAATATATTAAATGTCACTTTAAGATTACGAATAAACAAATAATGTGGTTTAGATTTTAAACTTTAAAAATGAAATCTGAATGTCAAAACACTTATTTTCAGACTTTCTTCCTAATAACCCCCAGTACGAAATCTTCCACTTTCACCGCTGACGCACACTAACAGAGCAAAAAATTTTTAGTGCTTTTTATTGACATTTTTCAATAAACAAAAAACAAAATAAAACAATATTTACAATCAATCTTAATATCGTCTTATTTACATTGCGCTGAGTCACGCCTCGACTTCCTTCCTTCCCACTAACAGAGCAATCTTATGTGTGTCCAGTCAGAAGGAAGTCCCATAAAGTACCCTGGGGATTACTCTTGTGTAACTGGATGCAGGGTTGCAATCCAAGTCTTCCTTTTCTTTTTTTTAAAACTGAGTTATGTACCACAGCATGAATATCTCTTTCCTGATTAGTTGCTGCCAGTTCAGAACCCACCATTATGTACATGTGCAGCTGGGGTTATTTTGCCCCAGTGTGCATCGCTTTACGCTTACTTAGCCTGAACTTCATTTTCTGTTTTCTGAGAAATTAACCATCGGTGAAAGCGAAAACAATCTCACACTGATCCATATATAAAGAGGCCAATGTACAAACAGGCCTTCCATGCGCATATCAGTCGCTGGATCAGAAGCTAGAGGCATCAATCATACGCACATTCTGCTGTGCATCCAAAGTCATTGATCCATACTAGATTATTTTCAATTGGATCGTCATTCAGATATGCATTATAATGCGCGTCCCTATCCATATTCTGGCCTGATTAGTTGCGCATGACTACGTGACACCAGAGCTGGATCAGGACAGTTTTTAATCTCCTTTCGGAATATGAATATGAATGCGAACAAGTGAAGGAATAGAATAGATGGCAAAGTGGGCTCAAGATATCGGAGATAAAATAGGCATGTATAGATGGGAATTTTGCTTTTTCTGTGAACATGGCTATAAGAGGAAATATTTCTAAGATGAGGTGTCCATGGTGTTTTACCCCAAGCATATTCCCTAACTCGGTTTAGCTGTATATTATACCCAAAAATATTTTTCCCATTACAGTTTTTATTTCTTTCCAACATTTTTTTTTTTTTTTTGCTTGTGGACAGATCCACCAGCACAAGCAACCTGATGGGGATGCAAATTGCCCTCTCCTAGCTGATCAGATCAATTATTTGATGAGCAGAGGGTGGATGGAGGGTGGGAACAGAACCTCTTCAGCTGATCTGCACAGGCTGTGCGCATTGTGTGTGGGCATAACAGGAGGGTAGGGTGCCCACACTCACTTGTTAAAAAAACAAATTTTATAAAGAGAGATACAGTGGTACCTCTGGTTACGAACACTTCTTTTTTTAAAAAAATGAATTTTTATTATTTTCTTCATATAATCCTTTTTCCAACAAGCCTTATTATCACAATATAATCCCTTTGACTCTGCCAAGTCTTGACTTCCCTCCCTCCCTGCAGCTGGTATATACTACTACTACTACTACTACTAATAATAATAATATAATTTATTATTTATACCCCGACCATCTGGCTGAGTTTCCCCAGCCACTCTGGGCGGCTCCCAATCAAGTATTAAAAAAAATACAGCGTTAAATATTAAAAACTTCCCTGAACAGGGCTGCCTTCAGATGTCTTTTAAAAATAGGATAGCTACTTATTTCCTTCACATCTGAAGGGAGGGTGTTTCACAGGGTGGGCGCCACTACCGAGAAGGCCCTCTGTCTGGTCCATCACCTGGTTACGAACACTTCTGGGTACGAATGCTTCATGTTACGAGCCCCACTAACCTGGAAGTAGCTGCTCCTGGTTGCGAACTTTGCCCCAGGATGCGAACGGAAATTGCGCCCCACAGGCCCCATTGGCAAAAGCACGCCTCAGGATAAGAACAGTTTCAGCTTAAGAATGGACCTCCGGAACGGGTTAAGTTCATAACCAGAGGTAAAGGTAAAGGGACCCCTGACCATCAGGTCCAGTCGTGACCGACTCTGGGGTTGCGGCGCTTATCTTGCTTTATTGGCCGAGGGAGCCGGTGTACAGCTTCCGGGCCATGTGGCCAGCATGACTAAGCCGCTTCTGGCAAAACCAGAGCAGCGCATGGAAACGCCGTTTACCTTCCCACTGGAGTGGTACCTATTTATCTACTTGCACTTTGACGTGCTTTCGAACTGCTAGGTTGGCAGGAGCTGGGACTGAGCAACGGGAGCTCATCACGGGGATTCGAACTGCAGACCTTCTGATCGGCAAGTCCTAGGCTCTGTGGCTTAACCCACAGTTCCACCTGCGTCCCATAACCAGAGGTACCACTGTACAAAGAAGAAAAGAAGGGGGGAGTCTATGAGAGGGTTCCAATCTTTAGTAAACATTGACCATTACTTTTCTCATATTAAACATGTCCATTTCACCATCTTACTTTTGATCCCACCCACCACTAGCAGACACCCCAAGACAGTTAGCCAAGGATGGATGCAGTTCACAGGCCAAAGGGGGTGGGTGCCAGCCCCACCCTACAAGTTTTAAGTCTTTCTTATTTATTAATTTCTTTATTTTTCATAAAATTTATACACTGCTTGATTGTAAAAACAAACAAGCCTCAAAGCGGTTTACAACAGCTAAAACAGTAAAATCAAAACAAAATTACAACCCTACTTTAAATACATGTCAACCACTTTAATTTAGGAAATTACTGTATTGCAGAGTGGGGAACTTTATTTGAATCAGACTTCTGTTTTCTTGTTGATTTACATCGTCTTGATTTAAAATCTGCCAGCCCTGTTCCTCCTCATCTTTTAGCCACCCTGTTATTCCGAGTATCTGAGTGATACAAAAAAAGGGGGGGAGTAAAATAAAAGATTCCCTCCCCGACTCCCCACAGGTTAGCAATGTCTACTTATGGGCGAAGTAAGGATTCCTAGCCACATTGTTTGATCTGTGCTCAGAACTAACAAACGCCCATTATTCCAGTTTAATTTACATGGAGAGCAAAGGTGTGGTCTTGTGGACATGGCACTAATTTGCAATTTAATAAGGTCAGCCATCTTGGATGCAAATTGTTTCTCACTCCTGCCTTCTTCCCCCAGTCTTCACTCTTATTTCAATCAACTTCGTTAGATGTACCTATAGCTTAAGCGCATTCATGATGTCAAAGACGAGCAACAGAACCCTGGTCTGCCTGAACTCCCACAACTTATGATTGAATTCTTCCTTTCTAAATATAGTTGTTTACATCCTATTCCACACTGAAAGAATTCGGAGGATTTTGTATGTCGTTCCCAGGCAGTGTCTCATCCTGATGCTGTTAAGAAGAAGAAGAAGAAGAGTTTGGATTTGATATCCCGCTTTATCACTACCCTAGGAGTCTCAAAGTGGCTAACAATCTTTCCCTTCCTCCCCCACAACAAACACTCTGTGAGGTGAGTGAGGCTGAGAGACTTCAGAGAAGTGTGACTAGCCCAAGGTCACCCAGCAGCTGCATGTGGAGGAGCGGAGGCGCGAACCCGGTTCACCAGATTACGAGTCTACCGCTCTTAACCACTACACTATGGCTCCCATGGTATGTTAAATCATACCATGTTTGATTCAGATAATTCCCTGAATCAGAACACTTCCTTCAGCATCCTGCAAGCTGCATCAAAAGGCAGCAGCACTCTGTCCACCTCCAGTTCCCAGATGTGAAAACCTGCAAGTTATGAAAACATACAAGACCACCTGGTAGTCTTCTGTCCTCTCTATCTCCGCACACTGCTCCCTGTTTCATTCTTAGAAGGGTGTGCATTTTCCAGAAAGCATGTTCTCCTTCATAGAGAGCACGTGTTGGGATGGGGTCTAACAAGACCACCCCCTCTAGGTTGCTGAGTAGAACTGTTTGGATGGCCATGACTGTGATTGGGCCAAGTCGGGTTGTTGGGGGGATTTTGATGTTACCATTTAGAGGGTTGGCCCAGAGGTTATATATTCTTGGCACGCAGTTTTTTCAGCCTCTTTTGCTGCGTGCATCGGATCGCCTGCCCACCCTCCCTAATTTTAGGGCTGTTGCGTTTGACCTTGCTATGCCTGTCATGGGGTCGCCTGCTTTTGGGGCAGGGGCCAGGTAGGATTTTTGTCCATTTGGCAGACTGGCTGGTGCCATTTGGTTTTTGGTTAAAAATTGGTTGGTGGAGGGGTAAGGATTGGCTGTGTCTGCCCCTCTAATGCTGCTGCTGCAAGGGAATTCCGTTAAAGGAATCCAGGGGCTCACCACGCTCTTGTCTGAACCCCCGTCAAGGGGCTAGGGCCACGCAAGAGCCCCTGGGAGCATCTGGGGAGAGGTGAGGGTCTGGCACCCAGCTCTATTCTCTCCCCAAAAATGTTTTCCCTTACTGACTTTGCAGGTTTGCGGATGTCAGTTCTGTCCCTGGGCGGGGACAGATAGTCGCAACCAATGCCTAAACAACCACTCACATTATGTATTTTAATAAAGTTGTGACCAAAATTATGCCAAAAACCTTAAACAAAAGTTCTGTGTGAATTCTGATTTATTTATTTATTTATTGGGGACCTTGACATGCAAATGCTTCTGGCACAAATTAAACCATTTCAATAAATAATTTGTTGTCTAGGACAGCTGCTTGGGAGAGGTGGCATAGAGTATTGGCTGGGATGGGCAATGCCCTCTTGACCCTTGCCCATCCTGGCTTGTTTGTGCAAGTCGGGGGGGGGGGGGGGGGTTAGGCCGACTGGTTGGGTCCAGATTGGGTGATTGACACGTCTTTCATGAGGTAATTGTTCCAAGTGCCTTGAAGGTGTTTGTCAATTACCATCAATCTCTAACACCCCCTTTCAGGGGCTCGATAGAATAACAGTGTTTCAACTGCAAGCAAGTATTGAAGGAAACACATTGTCTGGACCCATTCTAGTCTAGGTTCAGACCTGGGTTTGGCATGGAATCAGCCCTGGTCACCTGATAAATTAGCTCCTTCAAGGGAGACATGAGAAAGTTCAACAGGGGTTTTTGATGCCATTGGTGGGGTAACAGTCCCTCTGTATCTCCCTCTTGGACTACTGCAATGCGCTCTATGTGGGGCTACCTTTGAAGGTGACCCAGAAACTACAACTAATCCAGAATGTGGCAGCTAGACTGGTGACTGGAAGTGGCCACCAAGACAATATAACATTGGTCCTGAAAGACCTACGTACATTGGCTCCCAGTATGCTTCCGTGCACAATTCAAAGTGTTGGTGTTGACCTTTAAAGCCCTAAATGGCTTCGGCCCAGTATACCTGAAGGAGCATCTCCAACCCCATTGTTCAGCCCAGACACTGAGGTCCAGTTCCGAGGGCCTTCTGGCAGTTCCCTCTCTGCTAGAAGTGAGGTTACAGGGAACCAGGCAGAGGGCCTTCTTGGTGGTGGCCCCCACCCTGTGGAACACTCTCCCATTAGATGTCAAGGAAATAAACAACTATGTGACTTTTAGAAGACATCTGAAGGCAGCCCTGTTTAGGGAAGCTTTTAATGTTTGATGTTTTCTTGTGTTTTTAATATTCTGTTGGGAGCTGCCCAGAGTGGCTGGGGAAACCCAGCCAGATGGGCGGGGTATAAATAATAAATTGTTGTTGTTGTTGTTGTTGTTTTGCAGCTTGGGGGTACTTCAGAATCCTTTGCTGTTACCTGAGGCTCAGGTGGCCTGAGTGGCTGGTTGCCCCTATCTGGACAAGAACAGCCTAACTCCTGCTGTTTATGCTCTGATAACCTCTAGGTTAGATTACTGAAATGTGTTATACGTAAAGCTGCCTCTGACGACATTTCAGAAAGTTGTGCAGAATTCAGTGGCCAGGTTGCTCACCAATCCTCACCCAACTATGTTGGCTGCCAATTAACCAAAGTGCTGGTTTTGACCAATAAAACTTTAAAGAGCTCAATGACTGCCTCTCTTCCTATGTAGGTAGACCAGCCCTGCCATCAACACATCCCTGCTTGTTCATTAGCTGAGAAAACCTTCATTCAAATCATATCTCAGCCACAAGCTCACTAGGTGACTAACTGCAAGCCACTACCTCAGATTCTTCACCCCTTGGAAAGACAGGAATAATAACAGTTGCCTACCTTAGAGAATTGTTGTCATGATTACTGCTCCACTATAAAGGATGCATTTCAAACACATGAAAGTGTGAAGTATGATTCTAATAAATGCTATTAATTGCTATTAATTTAATATCAATTACTTGTCGGCACATTTTTGTGAACATTAGTTCTGTGTACTGTTATTCTTTGCCCTACTGGCATATGATAAATTCTATGCCTATCCACCTGAATTACAGATGAACACCACATAGTATTTTGAGGAACTTTGCCCTAGATTGCACCAGTTCTTGGAATAAATGTCAGTGTCGATGCACATTTCACACACAAAAAAATCAATAATAATAATTAATGTGGCTTACCTAGGTGATTCAGATGTCAACAAATGTCCATTGTGTAGTTAACAATCCCTACATACATAATTTAGCTTTTTTAAAGCTGGTACAAATTAGGGACCTGCATATTGTGAAACATAATCTTTTAAGTTGTTTCAGTGGGTTAACATCCGTATTGCTCTGCTTTTCTGTATTGCTGAAATCCACTCTAGAGGAGGCTGTTTTCATTACAAAGACTAGGCAGAGTATCCTACAATTATGAGTCCTGTGACGTCAGCACATTCCAACAACTGAAATCAACAATTAAAAAGGAGAGAAGCTTTGCAAAGGAGATGTGAAACGCACAAGCGTTCCTGCTGGTTCAGCTTTCGTAATCTGGTTCAGTTTCCCCAGCACAGACGCTGCAGATCCTTTTTTTTTTTTTTTACTGAACACCAGAAGATTAAACATTTTCCAAAAGATTTGCTTAAAATGTAGTTAGTAAGTTCCATTTGATTTTTTTTTATAAAAGAAGAAGAAAGAATCAAATACAGATTTAAAGAAATCCATATTCATGTAGTTGTCAATCAGTTAACATCTATAAAGCTGCATGCTAAACTCAACATTATTCTCCCGGGTAATACTTTTAAGTTAAATGCCATCATTTCGCATATATATATTTTATGCAAGACCAACATAGACACAGTCATTTTGCTTTCATGAAATATGAATCCATTCTCTCTAATTCACACACAGTCTGTAGTGTTTATTTTTATTATAAAGTTGCTTTGAACGTAATGTATTTTTTTTAAAAAATAACCCAAACCTTTAATCATTTCGCTGTAAGAATTCGCTCAATAGAATTTCTCTCTCTCTCTCTCTCTCTCTCTCTCTCTCTCTCTCTCTCCTTTTAAATTGGGCTTTCCTAACAGGGTTCTTTTGATCTCCTTGACTGCTTTCTATATTGTAAGCCTAATCCTATACTTAAACATTTTCCCCTACATTTCATCAAACACTTTGATTTAAATTTTCCTTAATCTAGCTCGTCATATTAATCTACTCCATGTTGTAATGCATGTCATTCCCTTTCTACTGGGGGAGGCGGGGGAGAGATAAATAAATAAAAATAAAAAATGCTTAATGAAAGGAAGAAGAAGAAAAAGGAGAAGCTACAATACACTTGGAAAATGCTCTGCAACTTAGCATCGCTCTCACACAAAAATGAACATTTAAGGCTCCGGCTTTTAAATGCCATCCTAATTAAAGGAACATTCCCTTTTAAATGTGCTCCTTTTTTCTGCATGCAGAAGAGGCCTTATTCAAATGAAGGGGGAGACCTTTCACATACACGAGGCTATAATAGAGAGCTTAGCATAACTTCTACCTGATTTTCAATGCAAATGGCAGAGGAGAAGTTAGTGTGTTGATGCAGATTAAGGGTTATCCTTCTCACACACCACAGACTCCTTCACGCTCTGGAAATATTTTGCTTATCAGCGAGAAGCAATGATCAACACCTCACCCTCCCAATCCCAGGGAGACTTGGAAAGTGAGATCATCAATATTCAGATATAGTCAGATTCTCACAGTTCCAGACTATTAATTTGCTCCTGAACTGGAAGATTTACTGTACGTTTTTGTAATATAAACATTTTACTGCCACATATCAAATATCAGAGCAGAGTGATTAAGAGACCGTTGAACAATAATATGGAGGTGAAAAGAACGTCCTTTATTGCTGCGGATGGGCTTTGATACTCACTTTTATACACTGGGAAAAGGGGGTATCTCAGTGAAATGCACAAATATTTTTTAAAGGAAAGTGGCCATTCTGTTTGCCTTGGCTTGGTTTATTTGCTTTGTCTATGGATTCGACAGTAGCGCCCAGTTGTAACAGCAACAACATGCCTGGAAGCCCCAGGTCACAAACGGCTCTATCAAATGCACCGTCCCTTTCATTTCAAATTAATCGAACATTTTCAAAATTAGGCGGAGAGGAGGAAAGCAGAGGCCGAAATTAGCGTGAGTGCTCAGAACAGTGCTGAGTGACTGGCAGTAGCCTGATTAAGCAGAACTGTCTTTGCTTGGCAACAAACAGGGCAGAGTGTTCCTCACTGTGAGGGATTGTCAGCTTATTTTACAGGCAAGATCAAACTGATAGGGACAGCTCTGAATGCTTCAGCTGGGGGGTGGGGGTGGAGGAGGGTGATGAGAGCAATGTCCTCAACTGATATTGACGCCGCTTTGTTTGTGGAGGTCTTGGGAGTCTTTAGAGTAGGGTTACCAGATGTCCCCATTTCCCGGGGACAGTCCCCAGATTTGCGAATAAGTCCCCGGACAAATTCCATCCCCGGAATGTCCCTGGATTTCATCTAATGTCCCCAGGAAATGCAGCAGTGGCAGTCTCAGCAGACCAGAGCAGTTGGCTCTGGCTGGTTTCAGGAGCTGCTCGGAAGTCCCCATATGATGGTGGTGCAGGGGCTCTAAGATGCAGCTTCCGGGCTGCCTCCACTTTCCCTGACCCCAGCAACTAAGCTGCGAAGGGAGGTGTCTTGCAGCCTTTTGGAGCAGCCCTCCTTCGCCACCTTCCATGCCTGACCCACTGCACACCGCTTCCCCACCACCACCACCAAAGAACCAACAACTCAGGGGCTGCCCAGGCTCATGGACAAAGGAGATAGAAGCCTCGGAAGAAGGTGAAATGTGGCGGTTGAGGTCAAGGCGGCAGCCGCCCCTCTGCCACCACCATCGCTGCAGCATCAATGTCCCGAACATGTACCATTTATTTATTTAAAGTGTCCACGGGTTCATTGAAAAAAATCTGGTAACCTTACTTTAGAGGGCAGCGACCCATCCCTTGGTATGATGGGCCAACACTCTTCTTTGTTGTTTTCAAACCACACTTTAAAAAAGGGGGAGGGACAATTATGAACGGGGATCCTTAATATTTTCTCTTCTGTAATAGGGAAGGACCATTCATGAAACTGAATCGTCTACTCTATTGTTGTGGTCCAGCGACTGGAGTAGCCACCTTTATAAGAAAGTTAGCACAATCTACCACTAAAGGCTACACGGGTATAAATCACCTGTGTTCTCAGGCAAAGTACTACACGCCAATATGTGTGTTTATATATGACAGACACAATCCAAGATAAGAGATGTAACAGTAACACATGCTCCCTAGGCTAGGACCAGAGCCAATGGATTCAAGTTACAAGAAAGGAGTTTCTGACTAAGCATCAGGAAGAATTTTCTGACACTAAGAGCTGTTCGATAGTGGAACAAACTCCTAAGAGAGGTGTTGACTCTCCTTCCTCAGAGGTTTTTAAGCAGAGGTTGGATGGCCAGCTGTCATGTATAATCTAGTCAGTGCCATTTTTCTAGGTAAAGGGGTGCCAGAACTCACCATGAACACCTCCCTTGTTCTCTTTGAATGGTGATAGCACCCACCTGAGAGGTGCTGGAACTTAGTTCCAGAGAGTTCTGGCTGAAAAAAGCCCTGGATCTAGTTGAGATTCCCTTGGGATCCCTTCCAACTCTACAATTCTATGAATTCCTGTTTCTTACTGCTTTTGAAAACATCTTCAATAAGTCCACTGGGGACCAGATAACATTGTTTTGGAAGCCACATTTGGCCCACATTTGGTTACCTCATTCTCAACCCGATAACAGAGGTAGGCAACTGGTGGGCTCAGGAGCTCGCTCTAGCCAAGAAGAGCTTCCTATCTGACCCATATCACAGCTCCAGATTCAGAGGTCACGCCATATTATATCATCACATTTTTCTGATGCAAAGGGTGTCTTAATCCTCTCCCCACCTCACAACCAGTAACTACCCTCCCTTACGCATCTCAGTCATAGATTCCTGCTATAATCCAAGAAACAAGCAAGATGAGAGCAAGAAGCATTGAGGGAGGAATGATGTGTTGTGGTCTGCAAGTGCATTCCCATACAAAAGAGTCACCCACAGACCAAGAGGCAACTCACAAACCACAAGTGCAACATGATGGTGCACAGTGCAGTCACCATCAATATGTACCACATGGACCTCACAACCATGCACAATTTTATTATACCTTATATACCCATTAGGTTAGGCAGGGAAGTTTTACTGAGTCCCTAAAATATTTGAAGTAACTTGAAACAGGGCTTTCCATGTGGCTTCTCTCTTTTGGTGCTGACTTTTAAAGCCCCAAATGGTCTCAGACCAGTATATCTGAAGGAGCATCTCCACCCCCATCGTTTTACCCGGACACTGAGGTCCAGTGCCGAGAGCCTTCTGGTGGTTCCCTCACTGCGAGAAGCCAAGTTACAGGGAACCAGGCAGAGGGCCTTCTCGGTAGTGGCGCCCGCCCCGTGGAATGCCCTCCCACCAGATGTCAAAGAGAACAACAACTACCAGACTTTTAGAAAACATCTGAAGGCAGCCCTGTTTAGGGAAGCTTTTAATGTTTGATGCATTATGGTATTTTAATATTCTGTTGGAAGCCACCCAGATTGGCTGGGGAAGCCCAGCCAGATGGGCGGGGTATAAATAATAAATTATTATTATTATTATTATTATTATTATACAGCATCCCGATTCAGGTATGACCAGGGTCTTCTTAATCATATCCGGCGCCTTGGTGCAAAGATAGTTTCCCAGAGTTCCCCCCCCCCTTTCCCAGAGTTGTCGACCTTTTTTTAGGGCTGGAGGAGGCAGGCAGCGGCTGGAGGGCGACTCCTCTGGCAGGAAAGAGGTGGAGGCTGGACACAGCACACGTTCCGGCTCGCTCTCTCACACACATGGTCAACACTGATGGGCAGAGAGAGAACTGAGCAAAATAAGCAACATAATAAAGTTTAAAACCAAAGGAAAAAATAAAGTTCGTTTATTATTACAGCAATAATAATAATAACTATTATTATTATTATTATTATTAATGTTTGTGTTTCACCCTTCCTACAGGATTTGGGGCAATGAACACATCCTATTTTATCAAGTTCTGTGAGGTAGGTTCGGCTGAGAGAGAGCAGTCAGGTCAGAGCCGTGAAAGTGAGAAATTGAATCCAATTCTCCCCAGTGAGTTCAACATTCTGTACGCTATTCTATCCCTGGTGCCTATTGTTAGAAACATTTTGTGGGGAACATGTGTAGCTATAGTTTATTCCTGCTACCTGTGGAGCCACTTCTTAGTCTCCATCTACTGCTTAAACTTCCTCACTGTTACAAACCATTACAGAAGTGCATGCAAAAAAATAAATAAAAAATTCAGATTATTTCTGTACCCTGCGCATTACATTGTTTTACCACAGTTAATGTTTTATTTATGAGGAAAATAAATTGTCAGAGTTAAAAAACAGTGCATTTTGTTCTAGGCAACACATTGCTTTTATCACACAAATAATTTATTGGTTCTGCTTCCAGATGAGTTCTCTGCTGACCTTTGCAGGTATACTGAATATTGCTGCATAATTCGTCTTGTTTGGAAAGTGTATTTAGCATGGCCATTAATACATACTGTCATAACCTTTGTGTTCAGCAGAGAGTTTATTGCATTGAAACCTGGAGTTCCTATTTAAAGATGTGCCAAAATCGGAACCTTCCACTCAACTCATAAATTTGGGGGAAGGTAATACATTTGTATGCTCAGAACTTAACTGCTATAATTTAAATGACCGGCTAGATAAACGGCATCATCCCAGCAATACCAAAGACTATGTGAGAAATAAGGGACTAAAATTCAGTGGTAGAGAAAGTGCTTTGTTGTGTTTTCTTAGTGCCAAGCATCCCATTGTACTCCAGTCCAGATGTTGTGATTCAAGGACCCGCCACCCGCTTGGGGATAAGAAAGACACATAGACACAGTATATTAGGTTAATGGGCTAAAAAAGGCCACAACTTTAATTGATTACAGCATGTGAAAGGTATTGGCTTAGGCAATGGATAAAACAACAGAGCGTGACTCCACCCCCTCAGGGAGGGGTGAGTCTATCAAGGGTTAACGACCAGTGGGAGGAGCCTGTTGATGCAAATACAACTGAAAGCTCCCCCTGATGTCACCGGGGGTCATGCCATGGCCCTAGCCACCAGCAAGGGCGTCGGACAGGATCCACGACTGCCGGATTCCTTTACCGGAATACCCATAAAGTGGAGGGGTAGGCGATGGCCACACCCTGCCGTCCAATACACAAACATATTCCAATGCCTAACCGCCAATACCTAAAAGTTATGACGATTTACTACGAGGTAGGCGAAAAACCAAGTGGCCGGTGCCAATTTGCCAGTTGGATAAAAATTCCGACGAAATCCAGCAGCGGAATGAAAGGGCAGTGCTGCCGCGACCACATTTGAGTGGCAAAACCCTGCCCCCAAGCCTCCACCTGGTTGGTTGGCTACCTGGGGGCGTGGCGCGGCAGCCAGGCCAGCTGGGCAGGGGCTGGAACGCCCCCTGCCAATGCGGGAAAAGGCTCCTGCTCACAACTCCTCCCCTCTTTAAGGAGGAGAGGCTTTGTTGGACCCCAGATCCATTAGCCCCAGCCAGCATGGTCACATGGTGACAGCAGCCACGAAGACACCTGCTTCTTGGGAAAAAAGCAATGACAAACCTAGACAGCATCTTAAAAAGTAGAGACATCACCTTGCCAACAAAGGCCCATATAGTTAAAGCTATGGTTTTCCCAGTAGTGATGTGTGGAAGCGAGAGGTGGACCATCAAGAAGGCTGATCGCCGAAGAATTGATGCTTTTGAATTATGGTGCTGGAGGAGACTCTTGAGAGTCCCATGGACTGCAAGAAGATAAAACCTAGCCATTCTGAAGGAAATCAGCCCTGAGTGCTCACTGGAAGGACAGATCCTGAAGCTGAGGCGCCAATACTTTGGCCACCTCATGAGAAGAGAAGACTCCCTGGAAAAGACCCTGATGTTGGGAAAGATGGAGGGCACAAGGAGAAGGGGATGACAGAGGACGAGATGGTTGGATAGTGTTCTCGAAGCTACCAGCATGAGTTTGACCAAACTGCGGGAGGCAGTAGAAGACAGGAGTGCCTGGCGTGCTCTGGTCCATGGGATCACGAAGATTCAGACACGACTAAATGACTAAACAACAACAGCATGGTCAATGGTCAGGGATGTTGGGAGTTGTAGAGTCCAAGAAACAGAACTGAAGTGAGTTCTACACAGATAGAATATGCTTGCTTCTCAATGGTTCAGCACACCAGAGGCAGATCAGGTATAGCCACCATCCTTATATGGTGTCCCTAAATGCAGTACCACCTCATATTCTTCCATAAATGGTTGCCACTGACTCCAGTGGCTAAAGGAATGTTGTGTTTGGCGACAATGCCATGGTAGAAAAGGAGATGTGTGCAAAAGCCACTGAATGTCAACTCCTGGCTTCTTTTGCCTTCATCACACTGTAGTGTGGTCAGAAGACAAAACCAGGCTGATGTTATTTAGATGAATAACCTTTATTAAAAAAACCTACATCAGCATTCATTTTAGAGAAGGGGTGGAAAACATAACTTCCAGATATTGTGGACTTCAACTCCCATCAGCTTCAGGAAGTGTGGTCAACAGCTAGGGTTGGTGTGAGCTGTAATCCAAAATAACATCCCATCTTATACAGTATAACAAACCTTTGGCTATCACAGCCTAGGACTTCCGTCAACCTCGACTAATGGTTTTCTAACTTTCTTTCTGATTTTGCATTTTATTTTAACAGTTATTGGTATAAAATCCTAAATAAACCCCTTCTTAGTCATTTTCGCAATTCATATAGTTCTCCTTACAAAACCTCTTGCAACCCTACAAGCGATGTCAATTGATTACAATTGTCTTTCAGATATATCATAAATTTCTTCCAGTCTCTCAGGAAAGCCTGGTCTTGCTGGTTCTGAATTTTCCCAGTTAATTTCGCCAACTCAGCATAGTCCATCAGTTTCATCTGCCACTCTTCTTTTGTTGGTAGTTCTTCTTGCTTCCATCGCTGGGCTAATAGTATTCTTGCTGCAGTTGTCACATATAAAAACAATTTTTTTATCATGCTTGTATATCTCTGCACCTACTATACCAAGTAAAAGGGCTTCTGGTTTTTTTTGCAAATGTATATTTCAACATTTTTAAAATCTCATTATAAATCATTTCCCATAAGTCCTTTACTTTCTTACATTCCCACCACATATGGTAAAAAGTACCTTCTTTTTCCTTACATTTCCAGGATTTGTTATTTGTTTTGTACATTTTAGCTAATTTTACTGGTCTTATATACCATCTGTACATCATTTTCATTATATTTTCCTTTGAAGCACTGCAGGCAGTGAAATTTATTTCCTCTTTCCATAATTTCCCCCAATCTTCTAATTGTATATTATGACCAATGTCTTAAGCCCAGTGTATCATCACTGATTTAACTTCTTCGTCTTTCAAATGCCATTCCAGTAATAATTTATACATTTTGAATAATATTTTCACTCACACCTCACCATGGAAAGAAGTGAAGAAACAGGGAAAACATCACTTCTGTGTATGACACAAGTGTTTCAGTTGCCACAAGTTCACTGTCTGGAAGGTCAGTGTGCTGTGAAATTATTTTTCCTCATTATTCCTTAGGGAATACTTTGCAAAAAACAAGACCTACATTTACACTAACTAATTAAGAGAAGTGGACAGGAGCAGACTGAGGCCATCGGAGGGTGTACCCAAATCAAACCTGGAGGGTGTGTTCTCCAGTCTGGAGTCTGTAGACCAGACCCAACCAGAAGGCCCTATTTCGAGCATTTATACCAGGACAATCAAACCTTGAATCTTCATGTTGTTGTTGTTTAGTCGTTTAGTCGTGTCCGACTCTTCGTGACCCCATGGACCAGAGCGCTCCAGGCACTTCTGTCTTCCACTGCCTCCCGCAGTTTGGTCAAACTCATGCTGGTAGCTTTGAGAACGCTGTCCAACCATCTTGTCCTCTGTCGTCCCCTTCTCCTTGTGCCCTCCATCTTTCCCAACACCAGGGTCTTGAATCTTCATACTACTTGCCAATTTGATGGGGTGATGCTGCATATGACTGAGTGGCCTTTAAGGGTTTAGCACACAGAGCCTTACTAAGCCACATCCCAGCTTCAGACAGATATTCCTGGCTCAGGCCTTGAAGTCCCTGACGGAGGGTAAATAGTCTGACAGATGTGTGTGCTGGTATTTTTGCGTCTTTCCAAGAATAAGTGGCTAGGAGTTTACTTCTTTTCTCTGAAAACTACTTGTCGTTTGAAACAAAGATTTCAGTGCATTCACTGACAGTGACATCTTACCCTAAACCAAATGTTTTGATGGAAATGTATTTACTTTAAGAAGTGCAAAGTGAGACAGACTTCAGGAGCCCTCTGTAGGTGGAGTCTGGAAATTTGTTCTTTCACATCTCAGTAGGATCTGAAACGGGGCCGACTGCAATCCAAATAACGGCAGCAACTGCCTTATATTAGTACAAAATTGTTAATAAGCTAGAAATCTGACATGCTTTTTCTAAACGGTTGCAGAGTAGAATATGTGCATCACCAGGGCCCATACAGTATGTTTCTCCATACAATTCTGTCACTCTCTTTAAAAGGAATAGCCCAATCTGCAACCCAGATAATATTTGAAGCCTGGGAATTTCAACTACCTTAAGTGGGTCCTGGTACACCAGTACTGAACATATTTAGTTGTTGTCAGGGATGTCAAGGTGATGTTCAGTCTTGAAATGCACAACTATGGGTGAATAACAGCTTTCAAGCTGATATGTCAGTCTTTGAGGGAGGTATCATATTGCAATATATTTTGTATATTTCCTCCCCACGTTGGAAACTGACGCAGTGGTCAAGCTACTGCTTGAACATTAAATGAAGAATGAATATGCAGACTAATACTCAATGTGGTATCTGCATTGCAGTGTTTTTTTTAACATAATTTGTAGGCCCCTTGTAAGAAGGCGAGTAGGCCAGGATCTTGTTTGGACACGAAATGGAGAATTGTACCTGAGCATGTGCATTCAAATATTTCAACAATCCATTGAGATATCAAATTAAATAAACCTACAGATGAACAGAATGCCAAAGAGGGGAGTTAAGCCAAAGGCCTTGCTGTGTTCAGCCAATTATTATTTATGATTGACAGATTTAATCTAATTGATTAATTGTCTAATCAGTTAATCAGTTTCAACCTATTCTGGATGAAGTGGCACCCTCCCAAAGGAATAGGTTTGGGCTGTGGTCCTAAATCTAACTCTGTCACTGGAAAAGCAGATGATCTTCATGGCAAAGGGTACGTTTCACCAGCTCCAGTTTTTGTGCCTTCCTAGACCCTCAGTTATCCATGCCCTGGTAATTTGCAGCTTGGGCAGCTGTCAGAGCCAACCCAAGACATTTTGGCACCCGAGGCAGAGCTACAAATGGGTTCTGCTTCCGTGCCAGGGAAGAAGGGGTCAGGGAATATCTACATCAGGAACGAGGAAGAGGGAAAGCAGGATTGACAGCAGGTACTGCTGCTCAGTATGGTGCTGGAGGAGACTCTTGAGAGTCCCATGGACTGCAAGAAGAACAAACCTATCCATTCTTAAGGAAATCAGCTCTGAGTGCTCACAGGAAGGAGCTGAGACTCCAATACTTTGGCCACCTCATGAGAAGAGAAGACTCCCTGGAAAAGACCTTGATGTTGGGAAAGATGGAGGGCACAAGCAGAAGGGGACGACTGAGGACGAGATGGTTGGATAGTGTTCTCAAAGCTACTAAAATGAGTTTGACCAAACTGTGGGAGGCAGTAGAAGACAGGAGTGCCTGGCGTGCTCTGGTCCATGGGGTCATGAAGAGTCAGACATGACTAAACAACTAAAGAACAACAACAACCGCTGCTCAGGTAGACTCTGTTGCCTGTAGTGGTTACCTCACGTTGCCTCATCGGTGGACCAGCCTTGAATAAACATCTACATCTAGATCTGCTGCCCTGGTGGATCCTGCCACCTAGGTAGGCTGGCCCTGGCTGACTTTGAAGAGAGCTCAGAAACTTCAGTTAGTGCAAAATACAGCTGTGAAACTGCTACCTGGGAATATATGTTGGGAAGACATCTTCCCAACATGCAATTTGTACACTGGCTCTCAGATTGTTTCAAGACTCAATTTGAAGTGCTGATGCATACCTTTAGAACTTCAGTCAAGAGTGCCTGATAGACCACCTATCTCCATAAGGAAGCTACTCACAGTCATGTTCAGGTTCCCCCAGTACTATTGATTCAGTGAGTTCTGCAACTGGGGAGATGGCTTTATCAGTGGTGGTGCCCTGATTATGGATTATGGAATATTCTCCCAAGAGATGCCCACCTCGTTATTTCTTTGATGTTACAGTGGTACCTCAGGTTAAGTACTTAATTCGTTCCGAAGGTCCGTACTTAACCTGAAACTTTTCTTAACCTGAAGCACCACTTTAGCTAATGGGGCCTCCTGCTGCTGCCGCGCCGCCGGAGCACGGTTTCTGTTCTCATCCTGAAGCAAAGTTCTTAACCTGAAGCACTGTTTCTGGGTTAGCGGAGTCTGTAACCTGAAGCGTATGTAACCTGAAGCGAATGTAACCCAAGGTACCACTGTATTTAGATTGCAAGAAAAGGCCTTATTTGCCCAGGCATTTTTAGCTATGAGTGTTTGGATTTTATGCTTCTCTTTTATCTGTTTAAGATGTTATTGGTGTTGTTTTATTGCATTCAAATAAGCTTTTTTCCTTCTTTCTTTTTATTTAATAATAATAATAATAATAAATTTTATTTATATCCCGCCCTCCCCAGCCGAAGCCAGGCTCAGGGCGGCTAACAACACCAAAATAGTGCGACATTATAAAAACATTATAAAAAATAATTAATTAAAATCAAGATTGATGGCAGCCATAAAGTTTTGTAAAGGTTGCCAGAGGAGGGAGTCAGGCTGCGCCCTAACCAAAGGCCTGGCGGAACAGCTCTGTCTTGCAGGCCCTACGGAAAGATGTCAAGTCCTGCAGGGCCCTTGTCTCTTGTGACAGAGCATTCCACCAGGTTGGAGCCGCAGCCGAAAAGGCCCTGGCTCTAGTTGAGGCCAGCCTAACCTCTCTGTGGCCTGGGACCTTCAAGGTGTTTTTGTTTGAAGACCGTAAGTTCCTCTGTGGGGCATACCAGGAGAGGCGGTCCCGTAGGTACGAGGGCCCTAGGCCGTATAGGGCTTTGAAGGTTAAAACCAGCACCTTAAACCTGATCCTGTACTCCACCGGGAGCCAGTGCAACTGGTATAGCACCGGATGAATGTGATCTCTAAGCGAAGACCCCGTAAGGAGTCTCGCTGCGGCATTCTGCACCCGCTGGAGTTTTTGGGTCAGTCTCAAGGGCAGCCCCACGTAGAGTGAGTTACAATAATCCAGTCTGGAGGTGACCGTCGCGTGGAACACAGTAGCTAGGTCAGGGCGAGAGAGGTAAGGAGCCAACTGCTTAGCTTGGCGGAGATGAAAAAATGCCGCCTTTGTAATAGCTGCAATCTGCGCCTCCATGGAGAGGGAGGTATCGAAGATTACACCCAAACTCTTAACGGACGGTGCTGGCACTAATTGCACCCCCGCAAGAGATGGGAGTTGCCCCCTCATTCCCATATCATCCCGTCCCAGCCAGAGGACCTCTGTCTTCGAAGGATTTAACTTCAACCGGCTCCCACGTAACCATCCAGCCACAGCTTCCAAGCATCTGACCAGTGTGTCTGGGGCCGAGTCAGGATGGCCATCCATCAACAGATAGAGTTGGGTGTCATCAGCATACTGATGGCAGCCCAGCCCAAAACTCCGGACAAGCTGGGCGAGGGGGCGCATAAAGATGTTAAAAAGCATCGGGGAGAGAATCGCACCCTGAGGCACTCCACACACCAAGGAGTGGCACGATGACAATTCCCCCCCAAGCGCCACCCTCTGTCCCCGACCAGAGAGAAACGAGCGCAGCCATTGAAGGACTGTGCCCTGGATCCCCACGTCGGCAAGGCGGTGGTCCAGAAGTTCGTGATCGACCATGTCAAAAGCTGCTGACAGATCTAGAAGAATCAGCAGCCCCGACCCGCCTCGATCCAGCTGTCTACGAAGGTCATCTGTTAGGGCAACCAGAGCCGTCTCGGTCCCATGACCAGCGCGGAAGCCGGACTGGAATGGATCCAGAGCCGATGTTTCATCCAGAAACCCACCAAGCTGTTCAGCAACCGCTCTCTCAATCACCTTACCCAGGAACGGAAGATTCGAAACCGGGCGGTAATTGGATAGATCTAAAGGATCTAATGATGTTTTCTTTAAGAGCGGGCGCACCACTGCCTCCTTCAGTTCCCCTGGGAATGTCCCCGTGCCAAGGGACAAATTGATGATATCCCCCAGGAGAGCCCGCACCTCGTCTGGACACGCTCTAATCAGCCAAGACGGGCACGGGTCAAGAGGACAGGTGGTGGGCTTTCCAGCTCGGAGGAGTCTGTCCACATCGACTGGGGATATCCGGTCAAAGTGGTCCAATACTGGACCCGAGGACAGTCGAGGGGCCTCCAGTTCCTTTATTGTATCCAAATTGGCAGGGAGGTCATGGCGGAGCAACAAGACCTTCTCCGCAAAAAAGCTCGCAAATGCCTCACAGCTGTGTGTCAAATTGTTATTTAAATTTGGCTGTCCTTCGAGGGACGTTAAAGACCGAATTATACTAAATAATTGTGCCGGGCGAGAGCTAGCGGATGCAATGGAGGCCGAGAAGTAGGACTTCTTAGCGGCCTTCACAGCCATCTCATAGGTTTTCATAAAAACCCTATAAGATGTTCTTGAAGCTCCGTCACGGGCACGCCGCCATACTCGCTCTAGCCGTCTGAGGTCCCGCTTCATTTTCCGGAGCTCCTCGGTAAACTAGGGAGCCCGGTTTCTGCGGGGTCGCAGAGGGCGCTTAGGTGCGATCTCATTGATGGCTGCCAGGAGATGGGTATTCCAGCCCTCAACAAGCTCAGTCAATGAGTCGCCAGGGGGAGAAAGGTCCCGCAAGGCTTGACGGAATCTATCAGGGTCCATCAGCCTCTGCGGGCGAGCCCAAATCGGCTCGCCACCTAAGCAGGGTGGGGGTGGAACGTCAATCCTGGCTTTCAGAGCGTAGTGATCAGACCATGGCACCTTCATCGAAGGACACATGATCACATCTATACCAGCGCCAAAGATCAAATCCAGCGTGTGGCCTGCTTGATGTGTGGGGCCCGAAACAAACTGGGAGAGCCCTAGTGTCGCCATGGAAGACACCAGGTCCAGAGCCTGTGAGGAGGGAGTGGCATCAGCATGGATGTTGAAGTCCCCCAATACCAATAGGTTAGGGAACTCCAAGGCCCAGCCGGCCACCGCCTCCAGTAGGCCTGACAGGGTGGCTGCTGGTGCGCTAGGTGGCCGGTACACCAGCCAGACAGCCAAGCTCACCTCGGAGCCCCACACTAGGCCAACACATTCAATGCCGGGGATCGATGGCGATGGTAGAGCCCTGAAAGAACAATCTTCCCGGATTAATAATGCCACCCCTCCCCCCCGGCCCACAGTCCGCGACTGGTGGAGGACGGAGAAACCCGGGGGCGCCATCTCTCGTAAAGTAACAGTATCCCCTTCGCGCACCCAGGTCTCCGTCACACAAGCCAGGTCGACCCCCTGCGAGATGAAGAAATCTCGCAGGGTGGCGGTTTTGTTGCCTATAGACCTGGCATTGCACAACACCAGTGACGGAGGTGAGTAATCTTTGCTCACCCTACCCTCGTCTCTCGGGATGGGGCGCAGATTGGAAGGGGTACGAGCATATCCATATCTCGATCCCCTTCGCCTATGACATCTGCCCCCACCGCCATACCTCCCTCGCCCCTCCACAGTAGGAATCCCAGGCCTCATATTCGCCTCCATTTACAGAATATAAAAGCAAACAAACAAAAAACAATTACACGGAAACAAACCAATCCCCATCCCACTCCACAATCACCCCGCCCCAACCCGAAATAAACCAAAACAAAATAAAAATACATAGATAAAAACCACCGCTTATGGTGGTACAACAAATAAAAAAATAAAAACAGTTTAAAACATATAAAACATATAAATTTTCCCTGTGTTGTTGTATTTTTATATTATTGTAAGTGACTCTTGGAAGGCTTTGGAAAAAAATACCTAAAATCAGTTAATTATTTTTTAAAAAAATATATTTGAGGGGGGGGGAGTGGCCTGAGTTAATCAGGCAGCAGAATGTTAGAGATGACGATTATTATAACACAAAAGCTGAAGATAGCAAGCACAGTCTTAGAAGAGTCATTTTGCCCTTATTATACAAGTCATAATGCTTTTTTGTAATAGCATCTATACATATGCACTATGGACGCGGGTGGCGCTGTGGGTAAAAGCCTCAGCTCCTAGGGTTTGCCGATCGAAAGGTTGGCGGTTCGAATCCCCGCGGCGGGGTGCGCTCCCGTTGCTCGGTCCCAGCGCCTGCCAACCTAGCAGTTCGAAAGCACCCCCGGGTGCAAGTAGATAAATAGGGACCGCTTTCTAGCGGGAAGGTAAACGGCGTTTCCGTGTGCAGCTCTGGCTCGCCAGAGCAGCGATGTCACGCTGGCCACGTGACCCGGAAGTGTCTCCGGACAGCGCTGGCCCCCGGCCTATAGAGTGAGATGGGCGCACCAACCCCAGAGTCTGTCAAGACTGGCCCGTACGGGCAGGGGTACCTTTACCTTTACCTATATGCACTATACCTTTAAAACACATTCAAAACACATTATTTCCCTCAAATAGTTCTGGGCACTGGAGTTTACTCCTCACAAGAGTTTTAATTCTCAGTAAGCCTCAACAAACTACAGTGCCCAGAATTCTTTGAGTGGGAAGAATGTGTGTTGAATGCCCTTTATAAGAAGGAAATTCTGGGAGAGGGGGGTCGTTCATATAAGTTTGGTTTTTATTCTTGTGCAAACATATGCAGATTTACTGAATTAATTTAATCTAATAAAAACTTCTATGATTAATCAATTAACAGCAAAATCCATTATGTTTCTACTCAGAAGTAAGTCTCACTGAGCTCAGTGGGGTTTACTACCAGATAAGCAGGTATAGGATTGCAGCTTAAGATATCTTTAATCGGGTAAAAGGCATGTTTCCTGCAACTGTGGAATACACTGGGAATGGGAGGTGTAGTATTTGTGAAGCCATGAATGCCTATAGAGAAAGGGGGAGGTAGGAAATAATATTTACTACTTCATTCAGAGAGAAGTATTTTCAGATGCTTTGAATGCTGCTGTGTTTTCAGCTGTATAAACCAAATTTTGTCAGGAGAGATTAGCCCGAGAAGGCTCCAGAAACGTTACCTTCCAAATATAAATCTAGTGCCTTAAAACTTTTTTCTACCTCACATTTTACTCTAAATCTGACTAAAGAACCTATCAAGAGACTTAGCAAATCATCATGTCTTACTGTAAAGTAATTTACGGCTGCATTCGCAGGCAGGCAACAGCAGGCTCAAAACCCATTACAGCCAAAGATAACAACATTAAGTTAATCCTGACAGGCAAAATACTCCAGTCAATACATTCGCAGGTATGGTATGCTGGAATAGCCAACGACAAACAAGTCTGTGGAAGGTCAGTGCCAAAGATTTTTCTGTTTTAAAGAAGAAAACGGGTTTCAGGCAGGGGGCTGGCTCCCCCGGTGCTAAACCTATTTACTCAAAAGCAAGCCCTATTGATTTTGAAGGAACTGGGCCCAATTCCAGTGTGATACTGGGTTGCGTAGTGTTACATGGACCCAGAATCTCAGGCTCTACAAAAACAATGCTGGTACATCAACTAAGTCGGGAGTCGGCAAACTACGGCCCAGGGGCCAGATGTAAATCCTGCTGTGGACCCTGCCGCCCGCTAAGTAAGTCCCTGCACTGAGCTAAACCTGCGTGGCGTGGCGTGGCATTTCATTGAAAAGAAGCCGTGGGTGCCTCGCCACGCGGGAACTGACTTCCTCGACGCTGGCACAGTTTCAGATTGGCTGCAGAAAGCTCCTGCAGCCAATCCGAAGCTGCGGATGCCTCTGGGCGGGCGGCGATGCTGGTGCCGCTTTGGATTGGCTGCAGGAACTTCCTGCAGCCAATCCAAAGTCTTGCCACCCACACGCTGAGATAAACCCGGTGCAGCCCTGGGCGGAGAGGGCGGCGGGCGGCTAGTTTGGGCTGCCCCATGGGCATTGTGATGGGCTTGTCGTGGAGCTTCAGCCGGAGCTTGGCGCACCTGCTGGTCCCACGCCTGGCACACGGCTCGGCGCTGCTGCTGCTGGCGCGCTCAGAGGCCGCACTGGAGTAGCTGGAGGGCGAGCTGCGCACCACCTGCCCGGCGTTCCGCAAACACAGCCTGCCCATCGACCTGGCCTCGGATGACGGGCTGCAGCCCGTGCTGCATGCCACCTGGCAGCTCCATGGGGATGGGCCGATGGAGCGGATGCTCGTCAACAATGCTGGTGAGCAGGGGCACCGAGACGTGCTCCTGAGCGCATGCAGAGTGCGTTCCTCCTCCAGGTCTGGAGGCAGCTGCGGGACCAGCTTGCGGGGTATTTATGTTTTTCAAAATATAGTCCGGCCCCCCACAAGGTCTGAGGGACAGTGGACCAGCCCCCCTGATGATTGGTTTCAAACAGGGCCAGGGCCTTTTCAGCACTGGCCCCGACGTAGTGGAACGCTCTGTCATAAGAGTCTAGGACCCTGCGGGACTTGACATCTTTGCGCAGGGCCTGCAAGACAGAGCTGTTCCGCCTGGCCTTTGGTTTGGACTCGGTCTGACCCTTATGTTTCCCTCCCTTTATGGTCTTGATTTATCAGCTACTTTAAAATGAAGCTGCATTTTAAACTGCATTTTAACCTGTAATTTAAATTGAGGTGTTTGTTCTTCCCTTCTCTCCCCCCCCCCCATTATGTTTTTACTGTGATTTTATTGGTGTTAGCCGCCCTGAGCCCGGCTTTGGCTGGGGAGGGCAGGGTATGAATAAAATTTATTATTATTATTATTATTATTATTATTAAAGGTTTGCTGACCCCTGAACTAAGTGTTCACTCAAGATGAGCATCCCTAATCTGGCTCTAACAGGGACATACCTCAATGGATGCAGAATCTCCAAGGTTCAATCCCCAGTATACCCAGGTAGGGTTGGGCATGTTTCCTGCCTGAAAGCCCAGGAGAGCCACTGCCAGTCAGTGCACACGAAGGATAATCCAAGTGACACCCTCCAGTTGTTGCGCTACTGCACCATTTTCCCTTGCCACTAACCATGGTAGGAACTGGAGTACAACAATGTATGGTGAGCACCACATTCACCAACCCTGGTGTAGATAAAACTGAGTTAGACAGACCAATGGTCTGACTTAGTATAAGTCAGTTTCCTCTATGATGCTCAAAGGAACAAGAATGCAAATTAACTAGGATGCTAGACCCATGCAATGATTCAGTGTTAGGTTATTTGTTTGCCTTCGTTTCCTGGGAAGGATGAGGTAAAAATCCAACTCTGTTTGCATTTGTAGCCAAATCTATCACATCCATGCTTTCCAAAGCAGTATGAGAACTGAAAGAAGAGCCATCCTTCAAAATTTGCACAACTGAATTTTGCAATGCATTTTTCCAACCAACCAACAAAAACGTATACTTTAGAGTAATGTGTGCATGAAACCGAGTAAACTAGTGAGCTAACATATCAAAATGCATTATATTGGGAGAAAATATTTGCAAAAATGTGTACATCACCGGTCAAAACGGCATACAAAAATGTGTTTAATAGGAGAAAATAACACTAAAATGCTATTTTGAGGATCTTTTTAAAAAGAATTCACTAATTGCTGCAAAGTGCAGAGGAGTAAATTTAAGACTGGAAGAATAAGAAACTGACGGAACTAACATCATGAAGAGATCATGCCATACCCATTTCCAAATACAACATTTCAAGGTAGCCATTTGGCAGCCCAGTACTACAGATGCAATTTAACTGATATAGCATAGAATCTCTCCCCCTGTACATGATAACCAGGGCAGATATGTCTACAACTCGTTGCAAAGCAGATGAAGTTCACCACAAGCATACACATTATGTGATCCCCCAGTCTTACTTCTAGCCTGCTCACTTTGGCAGACGCCCACAATTGCCAAGAAAGCTATGGATTTAAAAGTGTGGTGTTTTAGCTTATAACTGTGTATCTTAATGGCCTCAGGCTGAACTCCTCGCCTTCTCCAGTGCAGGCCTTATAGGGGAAAAACATCCTGGGTAGTGGTTCTTAGTGGGTTAATTCAGGTTCCTTACCACCAAAGTCTATTCTGGTAATCATGGGGACAGTCTGGTATCTTGACCTCCTCAGAGGGATCTGTTTAGGGTTCTTGTTAGACTGTATGTTGTTTAGTCGTTTAGTCGTGTCCGACCCTTCGTGACCCCATGGACCAGAGCACTCCTGTCTTCCACTGCCTCCCGCAGTTTGGTCATACTCATGCTGGTAGCTTCGAGAACACTCCAACCATCTCGTCCTCTGTCGTCCCCTTCTCCTTGTGCCCTCAATCTTTCCCAACATCTGTCCTTCCAGTGAGCACTCAGGGCTGATTTCCTTCAGATGGATAGGTTTGATCTTCTTGCAGTCCATGGGACTCTCAAGAGTCTACTCCAGCACCAGAATTCAAAAGCATCAATTCTTTGGCGATCAGCCTTCTTTATGGTCCAGCTCTCACTTCCATACATCACTACTGGGAAAACCATAGCTTTTACTATACGGACCTTTGTTGGCAAGGTGTTAGACTGTATAGTTGGATCCAAACAAACTAAGAATTGTTCCTACATCTTACTCAGAGTACAGTGGTACCTCGGGTTAAGAACTTAATTCGTTCTAGAGGTCTGAAACTGTTCTTAACCTGAAGTACCACTTTAGCTAATGGGGCCTCCCACTGCCGCAGCGTCACCACCACACAATTTCTGTTCTCATCCTGAAGCAAAGTTCTTAACCCAAGGTACTATTTCTGGGTTAGCAGAGTCTGTAACCTGAAGTGTCTGTAACCCGAGGTACCACTGTACACCCACTTGACTCAGTCAGATACAACCCTGCGTTAGTTGTGCTTAGTTCTCGGTGAAATCAATGGGACTTCAGAAAAGTCAAGACTAATCTTTGCATCGATTTCAATGAGATCTAAGTGCAATTTGCTTTGGATCCGACCCCATGTCAAGGTCTGCATGACTCCTTGGGCAGATAATATGAAGGTGACTTTTACCAAATTGGACCATCAATCCCAGTACTGCCTATTTTACAGGAGTCATTTCCCCAAGGTCTCAGGCACAGGTCTTTACCCGAGAACCTTTTTGGTGGAGATTAGCCTGGGACATTCTGCATGCAAAGCAAGTGTCCTGGTTCAAGGTCACAGAGGTTACTGTTGAAAGAAGCTCTGACGAGAAAGAGAGGGGAGAGAGAGAGAGAGAGAGAGAGAGAACTAATCTGGTTCGTTCCTTCACCTGAACCATTGAGAATTCAACCCAGTATCACAGGGATACATATTAAACCAGCAGCTATAAACGCTGCTACATTTAAGAGAGCGTGGTTTCATTTCTGGAACTTTAGTATTGTAATTACACAGATGACTGAGGCTTTGTGATTTTGTTCAGCAGCAGCGGCGGCAAGACGAGGCTTTGTAATGTAGGTACCTTATTTACAGCAAGTGAGAAGTATCAAACTGTGCCTACGATGGAGTGGAGAATTATGACTACAATAATAATTAACATGTTGCTCTGACATGACTCAATTTCTAGGAGAAAGCGGATTCTCCTCAGGGAAGTACAGTCTAGAAGGTTAAGTCAACCATGCATCATTAAACAAATGCAAGGCACTCGATCAACTGCCAATAATGATACAACTGATGTACAGCCAGAGACAGGTCTAAGCTAAGATGTTTCTTTCCCTTCTCGCTACCCCCACTTTTCTTCTATATAGCTTTGTGTGGGACCAGAGAAGGAAGGAAGGAAGGAAGGAAGGAAGGAAGGAAGGAAGGAAGGAAGGAAGGGAGGAAGGAAGGGAGGGAGGGGTACATGGAGATAGAGGGGAAAGATGCTGATATAATTATTCAAAGAAAGGGGACTAGTAGAATGCAGACTTTCTGAATTGTGGATAGGGAGGTTCTGTGTAAGTGAAAATAAAACCAGTAAAATAGGAAGCCCAGTGGAGAAGGTGTTGGATGGAGACATGCGAGAGACCTGTGATTTTTCTTAACCCCCTTCAGCTATTAATTTACAGGGAGGTGGAGGACTTTTACAGGAATATATAGTCTGAGGGAACTGAGGCAAATAGTAGTGACAAGAGACAACCTAATAATCAAAACAGAAGCTTACAAAATCAACCAGGTCCAGAAGACTTCCACTTGGGAGTTCTCAAACAAATCAAATGTGAAATTGCTGATCTTCGAATAGAAATATATAGGTAAAGGTAAAGGTACCCCTGCCCGTACGGGCCAGTCGTGTCCGACTCTAGGGTTGCGCGCTCATCTCGCTTAAGAGGCCGGGAGCCAGCGCTGTCCGAAGACACTTCCGGGTCATGTGGCCAGCGTGACGAAGCAGCATCTGGCGAGCCAGCACCAGCGCAGCACACGGAAACGCCGTTTACCTTCCCGCTATAAAGCGGTACCTATTTATCTACTTGCACTTTGACGTGCTTTCGAACTGCTAGGTGGGCAGGAGCTGGGACCGAACGACAGGAGCTCACCCTGCCGCAGGGATTCAAACCGCTGACCATATGATCGGCAAGTCCTAGGCACTGAGGTTTTACCCACAGCACCACCCGCATCCCTTATAGAAATATATAACTTGTCCCTAAGATCAGCCCCCAGCTGATCAGGCCCCCTGAGGACTGAAAAGTGGTCAATATAATACTAATTTTCCAGAGGGAGGGGCAGATCCTGGAAATCGCAGGCTGGTTAGCTTAACAAATGTCCAGAGGAAACTCATGGAAAGTATTGTTAAAGATAAAATAAGCAAGCATACAGAGGAACAAGCCTTGCTGAAGAAGAATCAGCATGGCTTCTGTAAGGATGAGTCCTCTTTCACTAACCAATTAAAGGTTTTTGAGAATGTCAACAAGCATATAGTATTCCAGTTGACATAGTGTATTTGGGATTTCCAAAAGCTGCCCATAATGTATCCCACTAAAGACTCCCAAGTAAGCTTAGCAATCATGGAATAAGAAGAGAGGTTGTCTTGTGGATAAGGGATTGGTTGTGTAACAGGAAACAGAGACTGATAATAAATGGACAGCTGATGTAAAAAGAAGTCCCCAAGGATCAATATTGGGACTTGATAAACCTTCGGCCTGATTCAGCAAGCTCTTCTTATTTTCATATGTTCTTACCAGTTCAGATTGCAGTTTCCCAATGTAAAATATCTGGAATTAGAACACTAGCACTTCTACTTGTAAATATATATTTTAATGTGGGGAAAGGGAAAACATTCAGAAATGGTATCTTCCACCTTTAGTTTGAAGTGGTTTGGTCTATTCTACCACCTCATCCAGAGCCAGAGAAGAATCCAATAGGCTTAAGGTAGCAGGTCAGTGCAAATATGGGCCGAACCTGGCATTTACTGTCTTACCAGACCTCAGTACAGTGGTACCTCGGGTTAAGTACTTAATTTGTTCCAGAGGTCTGTTCTTAACCTGAAACTGTTCTTAACCTGAAGCACCACTTTAGCTAATGGGGCCTCCTGCTGCCGCCGCACCGCCGGAGCACAATTTCTGTTCTCATCCTGAAGCAAAGTTCTTAACTTGAAGCACTATTTCTGGGTTAGCAGAGTCTGTAACCTGAAGCGTATGTAACCTGAAGCGTATGTAACCCGTGGTACCACTGTATTGACTACCTGACAATATAGTTCAATTGTTCACATTCACAAACCTAATACAAAGCTAGGTCATAATTGCAGTAGGAGAATTACTACTTCAGGTAGCTTTGATTGTAGGGAAAAGGGAAGAGATATCTTTAAAAAACTAAACATCTCCATTCTTGTTTTAGTTACCTAGACAGACATGATAAACAGGGCCACCCACAGATATTTTGCTGCCGGGGCAAAAGGCAAGAAGGTTTCCATTTCACATATGGTAATCAAATGGACTGGAAGTTGAATCTTATTTCAGCTGTGAAGACTGGACAGCAGGCTAGCTTAGGCGCAAGGACTGATCGCCGAAGAATTGATGCTTTTGAATTATGGTGCTGGAGGAGACTCTTGAGAGTCCCATGGACTGCAAGAAGATCAAACCTATCCATTTTGAAGGAAATCAGCCCTGAGTGCTCACTGGAAGGACAGATCCTGAAGCTGAGGCTCCAATACTTTGGCCACCTCATGAGAAGAGAAGACTCCCTGGAAAAGACCCTGATGTTGGGGAAAATGGAGGGCTCAAGGAGAAGGGGATGACAGAGGACGAGATGGTTGGATAGTGTTCTCGAAGCTACCAGCATGAGTTTGACCAAGCTGTGGGAGGCGGTGGAAGACAGGAGTGCCTGGTGTGCTCTGGTCCATGGGGTCACAAAGAGTCGGACACGACTAAAGAACAGCAACAACAAAAATCAAATGGACTGGAAGTTGAATCTTATTTCAGCTGTGAAGACTAGACAGCAGGCTAGCATAGGAGCAAGGACAGGCTGTGTGCTACATGCAGCTCTGTCCTCCAATACTTCAGCACCACTCCATAACCATCTACCTCTGCATTTGCTGCATGAAGCAACCAACTCACTCTGCCCAATAGTAGAGCCGGCTAGATAGACAGGCAAGCAAACAGAATAACTTTTCACCAATTGCTTAAACTTTAAAGCAGAAAGTAAGACTTTGCTATTAAAAGCTGTGTGTGTGTGTGTGTGTGAGAGAGAGAGAGAGAGAGAGAGAGAGAGGAGTCCTTTAAGTTGGTTTCTGTTTATTAAGGCCTCCGTCCTAAGCTCATGAACATCTATGAAAGCTTCAGTGTTGACTTTAATGAGTTTAGAGGGAGACCAATAATGTCTCCTATATTTCTTCTGGAAGTTTCCAAGCAGTTCATATTATCATCATTTTTTGTTGCTCACAGAAGCAACATGAACTTTGTATACAAGCAAAAGATTAAGGTTCCATGAAGATAGAAAAAGAAAAGAAAAAGAAAAGGACAATGTTGCTTTAGCAGACAATTTGTCACATAGCTTTTAAGCTTTACTAGCCCGGAGAGGTATCCAACAACTAAATAGCGAAAGGAAAGTGAATGATTAGCTGGCAGGCCTTCAGGCTACTGAAAGATAGTTTTAGTAGCCTGTCATGAAAATCTGTGGCCTGAGGCTCCAGGGCTACTTTTTATTTCCAAGCCTGTTATTGATTTTGGTATGAAGAAAAATAATTTGGTATTGTTGCTTAAGGTGTCACTGAGGAAAGGGGTGGGGGGTGAAAACAGCAGCCCGCTTTCATTTGCGAACTGTTTGTCCATATTTACATTTTATTACAACCGGTCCCGGGATGGTAAATGAAGGCTTTTACTACTTAAAGGTACTACTGTCTTTATGAAACATGGCACCCTAATCGAAAACACAAGTAAACTGAAAATTAAATTTAAAAGCCTATAATTTAGTATCTTCCTTGCCAAGAATGATGACTTTCATTTACGAAGGGAATCCAGAGCCGCTCAGGGTCAGCCCGGTGTGTGTGTGCCATTTTCAGGCCTATTGCAAAGGCTGATGGTGTTGATTAATTTCTAAGGACTCCGCTTTGTCTTCTCCAGCTCACTGAACAACTTCATTTCGGCTGATGAGTTCAAACAGGGGTCAGAACAATCCTCATTTCTGACAATTCCACAAAATGGGAATTAATTTTATGAGTTAGTACCACCACATTCAAAACTAAGCAGAAGAACTATTGGGCCAAGTTAGCATAAGGAGGGGGAAAGGAAATCTGTTTGCTAAGCCCTCATAGGATAATCGAGTTTGATTAAAAAATACAGGCGAATATTTACTTAACCAAGCAGGTGGTGAAATGCCCCACATGATCAAATGCCTACAAACCAATCAGCCAGGGCCCTTATCTTTGGTAAATAGCGGGTGCTTTTTGGTTGCTCTTGATCATTATTTAGCCAACAATCTGGTTGTTATATTAAGTCTGGCAAAGGCATGACACTCAAAAGTTAAAATTCCACGAGACCAAAGAAGTTGCATGTAATAATACATCTTCACTGCTTTAGAGTGAGTTGCAATAATTATCAACATCTCTTCCATGTCACAGATTTAGTGACCTTTTACATTTTTCCTGCTGCAAATGGAAGAGACTGAGATCGCGTCAGCTAATTCTGCATTACCCTGAAAACTTCCAAATCCTCATACAATTTTTAACTACAGTGGTGCCTCGCAAGACGAAATTAATTCGTTCTGCGAGTTTTTTCATCTTGCGAATTTTTCGTCTTGCAAAGCACGGTTTCCCAAAAACCTCAAAAAAGGCTACCACACCGTGTACTATGAGTTGCTCTTGCAAGACGTTTTCATCTTGCGCAGCAAGCCCATAGGGAAATTTGTCTTGCGAAGCAACTCAAAAAACGAAAAACTCTTTCGTCTTGCGAGTTTTTCGTCTTGCGAGGCATTCGTCTTGCGAGGTACCACTGTATACTATTTTCTTGGAACACCTTCAGCATAAAAACAAGAAAACACTTTGTTGATGACAGCAGTCAAATTCAGATGGAAAGAACCTGCAGAATGGACCAATACAGCATCCTAACAAGCTGAGAAGAGGCTCAGTTTCATGTTAAGAAGTACTTACATATGCATCGCCATCTGAATTTCTTTCTCCTAAGTGACAATTTGGAACACAGTGTCAGAAAATACAGAAACAGGAATTGGTAACACAAAGAGTTTATTTTCAGTGGTTTTGTAGAACTGAAATTGCCTTGGTCAACCTGGTGGACGATGCCCAGTGTGGGACAGGTGGGAAGTAATCTAGTTGATTTTCCTGGACCTGTTCATAGTTTTTATTTATTTATTTGATAAATCCGTATACTGCTTTTCAAGAAAAATTCTTGCCAAGGCAATTTATAAGCCCCATATCAAACATACACTAAGATATCATTTAAATCCATAAAACACTACAAATATATATATAATATATAAATATATATAATTCAAAGCATAACTTAAAAACAAGAGGACTAACACCCAAACATCATAATATAAAACTATAAAGATGTGATGAAAATTGGGGAGTTTCTAGAACTCATATCAAATCAGTTGCTAAAGGCAGTGGCAAAGAGGTAGCACTTCAAGGCCCATTTAAAAACCTCAATGGATGTCTATTATCCCATAGAATCACATTTCACAATTGTGGGGGGCCCTTTTCTCCCCCTCAAAACAATAATCACACAAACAGTCTTGTAAGTGCAAAATAATAACATTTGCTCACTCAGAATACTTGTTGAAGAGTAACAGTTACAGCAGCATTGTTCAGGCAGGCTTAAAATGGTAATTCAGTTACAAAGACGTGCTTTAGTTTAATTTAAGATGTTCTTCACATTTCTGACTTGATGATGAAGGTGACAGAAGGTGAATGTGCCCAGGCAGGTAGGAGAATATACTTTATATAGCTAAGCCCTCCCCCTGTCACGGCCATAGCCGTCAACCGTCCCTTATTTGGCAGGAAAGTCCCTTATTCCAGCACCGTGTCCCACTGCTGTCCCTTGTTGATGATGTCCCTTAAATTTCCCGGGTTTCAAAGGAAGCAGCTCCTCTCCCTCCCTGCCTGCCGGCTAGGGAGGAGGGAGGCTCCAACTGTGTTGCTTGGCTGCGCTGCTCACCCAATAAGGAGTCTAAGAACAACTGGGGGGTGGAGCTTGCATGCCTTGTGCCGATCAAATTCGCCGCGTTGCCTGGGGACTTGCCTTTGCTCAGCACTTCCCAGCGGAGAGGTGACGGTGGTTTTCCTTGCTGCATCCCCTTTGCCGGGTTGCTGCACTGTGGGAACCACCACTTGAGGCTGTTATTAGCATATAAGTTATTAGCACCTGTCTCAAGCCAGTAGCTGGTTGGCCACTTTTTGTGCTATCTGAAGTTTCTGGACCATTTTTTTAAGGGAATCCCACATAGATGTTATTACAGTAATCTACATAGTAGAGCATATTCAGACACACATAATAGGAAAGACACAAGAAGAGCAGTCCAAAGTCATGGGTTCTGAATAGTAATGTAGTCTGGATATCACTAGTGCATGGAAAGGTGAGGTGAAGTCCATTCTCTCCAGATAAGACCACAGCTGACATACCAGCAGAAGCTGGCAGAAAGTGGTTCTGGCTACCACCACTCTCTGAGTCTCCCCTGTTAGGGCTGTGTCCAAGTGCATTCATCCTTATCCATCCCAGAATGCCACCTTCACATGCTGGTTCAGAACTTTGACAACCTCCCTTGGATGACTACATGGGAAAGAGAGGTAGAGGTGGCACACGCAAGCAGGCAGGATCAGAAGTTTCAATAGACACAGAATGCAGGTGTGAGGTTTCTGACATAAGCTGCCTATCTGGCATTAATGGTTACCATTAATGGTAACCAGAGTCAGTCAAAATGTACCCTCTGGGGTGTGGTGGTACTGTTCTCATGTCCAGGAGAGTGCTGCTGCACTTACATCCTGCTTGTTGGGTTCCTACAGACATCTGGTTGGCCTCCGTGAGAACAGAATGGTGAGCTGGAGAAGCGCATGGTCAGATCAACAGTTCTTATGTTTAGGTCCATAGGCTTTCTCAACCACATCCCAGATTACAGCCCATTTACTTTGTCCCACAAAATTCACTGAAAATTGAGCCACCTTCTCTGCCCATAGCTACAGGTTCAATTTCTTGGTCACGTTGGGATCAGGAACTTGATTTTATAGACAAAGACAAAGGGTTTTGTAAGTATAGGCATGGTTCTCGTGCCATTTCTTCCTCCTGTGAGAAGTTATGATTATTCACAAAGGGCAAAATCAATCATTGAAAGTAAAACCACCACTTGCAGTTGCCATAACTTAATTTATGGACATGACTTCTCCAGAACCAAGACTACTCTTCCAGATTGGACATTTAATTCTTCATATTTATTGTCTCACTTTCTTCATTCAAACCACTTGGCCTTAGACCAAACAGAACACCATTTGTAGTTTCAACCTAGTCTCTCTAGCTTTCCTCTCTTTGACCTTTGAAGAAACACATTCAGTGGGAGAATGTAGAGTTCTCACTAATCTAGTGAGCAATACGTGAGCAATACGTTCAGCCCCAATGGTCACATCGGAAATGCATAATGAGTCACTGGGCCGCAGCTAGCTTTCTTGTCTTTATTTACATTCTATTAGTGACATTTGCATTGCCGGTGAATGGAAGATAGATGTTTCTGAAGGTGTGCGTGTGTAAAAACTATTTGTGTAGTCTCTGATGTGAAGCCAAATCTTGCTTTTTTTAAAGAATGTTTTCTATAGGTGGGCCACAGTTAATTCAGGTTCCAATTTCAACAGACACTGGTTATAAAGTTCTGGGCTGATAACTGCCCTCTTGGAGCGTTGAAAGTTGTGTTTTATTTACTTGCGCATTTCCTTTCACACTTTCATGCAGATATAACAAGGTGGAGTACGGCATTTAAAAACAAAATCAATGAACATAAGAGCATCATTAAGTACTGACTGGATTGAAATGAAAATTCACGTTGCAAATAATAATAATAATAATAATAATAATAATAATAATAATAGATTATTTATACCCCGCCCATCTGGCTGGGTTTCCCCAGCCACTCTGGGCAGCTTTCAACAGAATATTAAAACACAATAGTCTATTAAACATTAAAAGCTTCCCTAAACAGACTTCCCTAAAAAGGCTTGTCCAAACAGGAAAGTCTTCAAAGGACGTCTGAATGGAAGGAAAGGTGATTCCCCGCCAAACTCTTGCCGATAGGGAACTGCACAAAACAGGGCCTGCTGCACTAAAGGCTCACTTGCTTGTGAAGGCCAGCTGAACTTCAGGGACATGGGAAACCACCAGAATTGCACCAGCAGAGGATTTCAGTGCCTGAAAGATCAGACGGTCCCTAAAGTACTATATGCCCAAGTTGTTTAGGACTTTGTAAATTAATTCGGATACTCTGAACGTAGCCCAGTAGCAAATCATCAACCAGTGTAGCTCCCTCAGCAGCAGGATAAAATGTTGCAGTAATCCACTGCTGTGAGCAGCCTGGGCACTGCATTCTTCACTAGCTGAAGCTTCCAGACCAGATACAAGGGTGGTTGTTGTTGTTGTTTAGTTGTTTAGTCGTCTCCGACTCTTCATGACCCCATGGACCAGAGCACGCCAGGCACTTCTGTCTTCCACTGCCTCCCGCAGTTTAGTCAAACTCATGCTGGTAGCTTTGAGAACAGTGTCCAACCATCTCGTCCTCTGTCGTCCCCTTCTCCTTGTGCCCTCCATCTTTCCCAACATCAGGGTCTTTTCCAGGGAGTCTTCTCTTCTCATGAGGTGGCCAAAGTATTGGAGTCTCAGCTTCAGGATCTGTCCTTCCAGTGAGCACTCAGGGCTGATTTCCTTCAAAATGGATAGGTTTGATTTTCTTGAAGTCCATGGGGCTCTCAAGAGTCTCCTCCAGCACCATAATTCAAAAGCATCAATTCTTCGGCGATCAGCCTTCTTTATGGTCCAGCTCTCACTTCCGTACATCACTACTGGGTAGCCCCACACAAATCGCATTACAGTGATCAAGCCTTGAAGTTACCAGTGCATGTACCATGGTGGTCAAGCTATTGGACTCTAGGAATGGTCACAACTGGTGGACCAGCCAGAGCTGGCAAAAAGTTCTCCTAGATAAAGAGGTCACTTGGGCCTCTAAGGATAGAGATGGGACAAGGAGTACCTAGAGACTGTGTCCCTGCTTCTTCAGAGGGGCACCACCCCATCTAGAATTGGTAATGGACCTAAGTCCCAGATACAGGAATCACCCACTCATATCCCAAGGATGTGGTCCCTGAAGAATGATCTGAGAGGTAGGATGAGGAAAAAGTAAGAGATCAAAGGCTCTCAGTGGTCAGTAGCAGTCACTACTCCCTTTCCCAGTGTCCCTGGAATTGTCAGAAGCTTCAAATCCCCAGGACCCATTTCTCCTTGGCCCCAAAGGGAGTGTTCACTACCTTTCATGCATAGTGCCAAAGCCTTGACCTCTACCAGCTGTTGAGATATTGCTCCATATTCCCCCATGGATGATCCATGAGTTGTGGGAGCCGGCTAATACCTCAGAGCTTCTGGGCCTAGGTGGGTTCACTGGCTCACCTGCTTTTGAAGGAACAGAGACTCATTTCTGAAGAGGTCAGCCCCCACTGAACTGAAGGCTAGACTCTAGGCACAAGAGTCTTACAGAGAGGCCATTTTGGATGTCACCAGGAAGAAGCAAATTCCACACCCTCAACATGCCACAGACCTGTTTTTCTAGGGTGGCTTGGCAGTGACTTTTCCTCAGTGATGCAGAGAACTGAGTACCCCTGACATGTTTCTGAACAGCAGCTCCCACTCTAGCCAGCTAATTTTGAAACCTGAAGAAGCTTTCAAAGCAATTTCCAGTGCAGCAAAGTATTGCTTGGCATTTGGACATACTTCCAGGAATGTGCTATTAATAGCTCTGTTTGAGGTCATATCCAAAGATAAAATAGCCATCTCAAGAGTTGGAGATGTAACAGACAGAGTCAATGAGCCCATGCGTGTTAAAAGGGTAACGTTGTTTGTGGACAAGCTGGCTAGGTCTCAAACCAAACAAAGTTAGATGTCCTCACTTCCATACTTTTAGCTTTCAAGGCATGGTTCTTGGCTCTCCCCATCTCTCCAGTCTTGGTCCCATCCCTCCTGCTCCCAAGCCAGTGCAGGCATTAAAAATCAAAAGGAGGTGTTCTTCTCAACTGGTAAGCAAAAAAATGTGATGTTTGCAGAGCATGGGCAGAGCCTCTGTGGATGTGTTTAAAACTCCCAGGGGGGCTGAATGTGAGGGGCAAGGAGGTCAAAGGGCAGAGACCTGACCCCATTATTGTCCGCCATTTGGGAAAAGGAAGGGGGGCTGGCTTTTGCAACACAGCCCAGAGCATTCTTGCCTGATCCTGCATCACACAGAAACCAACGGCAAATAACTATTTATAATTGTGAACTACCTTTCCCTATCTTTTGGGGGGTGGGGGGGGTGGAAGAATCATATCTGGGGAAGCAATCAGAATATAAGGAACAATGTCACTCATTAACCACGTTTCAAAATGTTGAAAGCTAAAAAGCATATCAGCTCCGATATGCAATGCAGCGTATCTTTGATTAGCACAGATGCCAGGGGCAAGTAATGGATTGTTATCCCCACTCTGCTCTCTTTGTGGATGTCTCTGGGGCATCTGGTTGGTCACTGCTAGACACAGCAGACTAGACTATGAATTCTATATGGCGATTCACAGAGTTCCATAAGCAAACAATAGACAGGTCCTTGCCCGCAAGGAACCTACATTCTAAAATGGAAAAGGGAGGAAGACCACAGAGAGAGGGAGAAGGAAGGAAAGAATGTGAGCAAATACAGTTGCATGTAATTAAGGCTGCAATTCTATGCACACTTGCCCTGGAGAAAGCCCCATTGGAATCAATGGATCTTGGGTAAAGGTAAAGGGACCCCTGACCATTAGGTCCAGTCGTGACCGACTCTGGGGTTGCGGTGCTCATCTCGCTTTATTGGCTGAGGGAGCCAGCGTACAGCTTTCGGGTCATGTGGCCAGCATGACTAAGCCACTTCTGGCGAACCAGAGCAACGCACGGAAATGTCGTTTACCTTCCCGCCGGAGCGGTACCTATTTATCTACTTGCACTTTGAGGTCCTTTCGAACTGCTAGGTTGGCAGGAGCAGGGACCAAGCATCGGGAGCTCAACCCGTCATGGGGATTCGAACCGCCGACCTTCTGATCGGCAAGTCCTAGGCTCTGTGGTTTAACCCACAGCGCCACCCACGTCCCCAATGGATCTTACTTCTGTGCAAACTTGTACCCTGAAAGATCAAGTGGGTAAGCCAAAGGGCAGGTGTGAAAGGCAGGGCTTAAGGGCAAACATGTCATTTGGTATATCTATGTCAAAGTCTACACAACACAGGCAGCCTGGTTTTTGTTGTAGATTAGATGCAAATTTTCAGGTGGCACCTTTATTCATCGGGCTAATACTGCCCCATTCTGCAAACATTATCGCATTCCTGCACTCAGTGATATCTTTATCCCAGTACTCCATTTGCAACTATGGCAGTTATTTGTTAACATTCTGTTTTCTTTTTTCCAGGCACAACTAAAAGGAGAAACTGATGTCAAGTCTTAGGAGACACTTTCCATCTGAAAACATGTCACAAACTTATCCCAGTGGCTGGCAAGCCTTCATGCACATGTTGAAACTTTGTCTGACTTCCTCCGGGACAGAGAGGGAAAACCCTGGGGCATCGTTGGTTGGCATCCATCTGTCTCAGAAGACAACAGAGGAGTGTGACTTTGGGGGTGAAGTCAAACTGTTGGAAGGTTGCAGTGCCTACTGTGGCTGTAGAAACTGATATGGGATAGACATGTTTTGTTGCAGCTGGGGCAGATGAAGGCATCTGGTTCTGCTGCAGATGCACCATGGCATTTCTTCCCTCTGTGCTCCTCCCAGTGGTCACTTCTCCTCTGGTCACAGTCTGTTTCCAGGCACTGTGGTCATTTGCAAGGGTTTCCTACATGGCAGAGTTGATGTTGCCAGCCTTCGTGTCATGTTTGCAGACATCTTTGTAACACAGAATTGGTCCCAGAGCTACTGCTAGGATAACTGAAATGTCAGCTGTAGGGCAGTGGGGATGGTGTTAGTCTTTGACCTTATTTTGCAAGCTATCTTGATTATTATTTTTTACATGGAAGGGTGGGGTCTATATTGATTAAAAAGATAAACAAATGGGCTACTGCTTCTCCTGGAAGGATCAGGATGTCTCACAGGAAGATGTAACACCCCATGGTGCTGTCAAGAGCTCGTCCTACACTCGAGTAGGACCCTGGCCGAGACACATGGCCGACTGGCATGTTCTCTCCTTCCTGGTCGATCGTTTGGGAGCTTCAAAAGATTTCTTCTGCCCAAACATCACAGCAACCAATGCCAAGCAACACCGGCACACTTAGGGATCTGCAGAGTTTGTGCATCATGCGTGACAGACCTCAGCAACTCAGCATTTTGGCTAATCTACTTTATTTACATATAAACACACACGGAGCACTGCAACATGGCTCCCTCTCTCTCTAGCATCAGACAGCAAAGAGAAAAAGAACAAAGGACAATAGTCCCAGTTCACGGAACACAGTAACACAAACATCCTGTCTCTGTCACTTCCCACTCTGTGGAGTCAAAACATATACCGTCATGTTATAGACAGCAATCCCATGACTGTGATCATGGAGCAGGAATTCTAACAGACACATGAATGCTTACTGTGGGAGCTTCAACATCAGAGTGGAAGAGGCCAATGGTTAGGCCCAGATCTCTGCTGCCAGTTGGTGGAGCACCGAAAGATGCAGAGGAAAATGAGTTGAGGCATTTCTGAGGTCTGAAGGTAAGACAAGGAAAGAAAGCAAACCAAGGGGTGGTATCTCCAGGGAAACACTAGAGGTGACCAGGTCTTGTCTGCTGGGATGGCATGTTCCCAAGCTTTGACAGCCAGATGCTAAGTAGCATAGAAAAACAGAACTCGCTTACACATGCAGAATAACCACATGACACGGCTTTGTTGTCATTGTCCACCTCTGTGGGAAATTGCATACCTGAAACATTCTCTGCAGGACCTTTTTGCATGTAGAAAAGAAGCACATGAGGGGAAAGACCATGCTTCCATTTATCAGGTCCAAGTTACTTTCTTGGGCTCCATGATCACTGCAGATGGTGACAGCAGCCACAAAATTAAAAGACATCTGCTTCTTGGGAAAAAAGCAATGACAAACCTAGACAGCATCTTAAAAAGCAGAGACATCACCTTGCCAACAAAGTCCCGTATAGTTAAAGCTATGGTTTTCCCAGTTGTGATGTATGGAAGTGAGAGCTGGACCATAAAGAAGGCTGATCGCCGAAGAATTGATGCTTTTGAATTATGGTGCTGGAGGAGACTCTTGAGAGTCGCATGGACTTCAAGAAGATCAAACCTATCCATTCTGAAGGAAATCAGCCCTGAGTGCTCACTGGAAGGACAGATCATGAAGCTGAGGCTCCAATACTTTGGCCACCTCATGAGAAGAGAAGACTCCCTGGAAAAGACCCTGATGTTGGCAAAGATGGAGGGCACAAGGAGAAGGGGACAACAGAGGATGAGATGGGTGAACAGTGTTCTCGAAGCTACTAACATGAGTTTGACCAAACTGCGGGAGGCAGTGGAAAACAGGAGTGCCTGGCGTGCTCTGGTCCATGGGGTCATGAAGAGTCGGACACGACTAAACGACTAAACAACAACAACAAGTTTTCTAAATGCAGGGAGTTCTTCCGAAAGGGACAGCAGTCAGTGCCCCACTTAACAATCCCAGCAGGGCCGTGTCACACGATGACTCTTGATGTGTAGTTGGGATCTCAGCGCTGATAGTGATTGAGTTATGCTGATCGTATCCACAAAACAGTCGTCGCCGGCAAAGGAGGCCTGGGACCATCTGCCCTTCTCTTGGCAGTGATCATCATGGCGCCTGACATCAGCCAGATAATGTTAACTCCATTGCTGAAAGGGGATATGAACTATGATCAGAGATACAGCCCCATCAATAGACATCTATTTTCTGCTTTGCCATAAATGTCAGCATCCATAGACTCGCTCACTTATTCAGGGCTCTGCTGAAGGTTAAAAGGCCTAGGAACGATTTTATAAGCCAAGCTTGACACTTATTATTGCCTCTGACCACACACACTAATATAAACTTGGAACTTCATAATAAAAGAAGAAAATAGGTTGCCTTAAAGTCGATATTTTGCACCAGTGACACAAAATAAAATCTCTTGATGTTTGAAAGAAGCAGCTTTCAAAAAACAAAGGTTCCTAGAAAGGAAAACACTGATGGCATTGAGATTTTCCTTTTCGTGCTTTCCTTTTTGCTTCCCCCTCCACACACACACTCCAAACGCCACATTCACAACCCGCATTACACTTTTATGATGCACAAAGTGGAGAAACTTTCCAAAATGTCAAGTTTTGAGAAAGATTACTATGAATAATGTATAACGATACAGCTTTGTCAAACTGTTCCATGGTACATACATTTGTAATTTCTTAACACTGAATTTGCTGGGAAGTGACACTAATGTGGTCATGTTGTTCACACTTGTTTACAAATGGAGGCAGTCGGGCTCGGAGATTCACATGCAGGAGTCCAGACACTGACATGACTTGCCTGAGAGCGCTGGCAGGAGGGGGAGGGAAAAGTAGTGTGTCGTGTTAAAAATTCATAAAGAACACTGCTTTTTATTTCAAGAGTAAAAGGAGCAAAAGGTTCTGTGCAGTGCCCAGGGAAACAGAAAGTTCAAATATTGTGAAGTTGCAGGAGCAGATCAGAGCATGGGATTCACAGCTAAAGCCTACAAGGCATTTGGGCGCAGAGAAAGAGAGAGAGAGAGAGAGAGAGAGAGAATGGGGTGAGACAACTAAGGAAGAACCCAAGAAGAGCCAATTTGCTGAGCTTTCTTCGGTTTGCAAAATGAGTAATGTATTGGGGGGGGGGCGTTATCTAAAAGAGCTATCACAGGAGATAGCTGAAATCTGAAAGTTAGAAAATAAACAACTGGGACCTGCAGCAAAGCTCTGCATTGTGGAACCAGCCAGTCACGCCCTTTCCTAGGAAACTCCATTCCATTCCCCATTCCCCCTTTTCTGTTTACCACCCAAAAGATTATACCCGCACCCGCCCGGGATCCACCCCTTCTCCTTTCCTATACTTCTGCAAACTTTGGGGTTTGCCCCAGCTAAGGATGGGGGAGATATCTGTTCAGATCGCAATGCAAGCCTACCTAATTCACATTTCCCGAACTAGAATGCAAACTGAAATGCAACTATCCTTTGAAATTTGCACTTCTCTGAATTTTTGCAACACAGTTCTCAAACCAAAACAAATGCATACAGAGATGAATACGTTAGGCAGATTAGTTAAAATAACATTATAAATGCTACACACACACACACACATGGGGAATTGCTTGCAAAAAGTACATGTAAAGCAAAACTGTGTGCAAAATGTGTATGTTTGTGTGTGATAGACATAATAATGTGTGCACCAGATATAGCTGCTGAAGATTCACTGGGCCAGAATATCACTATAATTTTATGTCACTGTTGAAAGAATTGCACCGGCTGTCAGCCAGCTACCAGGCTAAGTTCCAGGTGCTGGCACTGGTATACAAAGCCCTATAGAGCTTGTCTTCAGGATACCAGAAATACAATCTTACTTTTTATAAGCCCAACAAATCACTGTGCTTCACAGGATAAGGCATCCTGCATATTCCATCCTCTCAGAAGGCCCATTCCATACGATGCCTTTAGTGTGGTGGCACCTTTGGAAACGCCCTCCTGTTAACAAACCAAACAAGTGCCTTTTTACAGTGTTCACCAAAAAATCCCAACACCCTCTCTTTTTCAACAAGCCTTTTAATTGGATATTTTTATCCTAATTATGTATTGGTCTTGAAATTGTTTTTTGTTAATGTTTTGACCCCCTAATGTTTTTATTGATAAATTCCTTTTTGGCAATTTATGGGAAACAATTCCTAAATGAAATAAATAAGATAACATGTCGGAAGCTTGATGCAGACTTCTAAGGCAAAGGAATTGCACACTCAGCTGGGAGGCAACATGAGAGAAGGCAATGGGCAGGGGTGCCAACAGGATTTTCTGAGCCAACGACACTGTATATGGAGGGACCCGCTTCACACACACCCCTTCACAAAAAGAGAGCACAAATTCGCATGAAATCTGTATGCACTTTGTGGCATATGCAAATCTGTGGGATGGAGGACTGAGAAAATTAAAACCCGGGTGCTGCCTGCAACTAAATAGATGTCTTACAGAGAGAATGTCAACAGGTGAAGCTGATTGTTCTATTTCCACACTAGAAAAGGCTTAACCTGCTACATTTCTGCCTGTTTTGTTGTTGTTTAGTCATTCAGTCGTGTCCGACTCTTCGCGACCCCATGGACCAGAGCACACCAGCCACTCCTGTCTTCCACTGCCTCCCACAGTTTGGCCAAACTCATGCTGGTAGCTTCGAGAACACTGTCCAACCATCTCATCCTCTGTCGTCCCATTCTCCTTGTGCCCTCCATCTTTCCCAACACCAGGGTCTTTTCCAGGGAGTCTTCTCTTCTCATGAGGTGGTCAAAGTATTGGAGCCTCAGCTTCAGGATCTGTCCTTTCAGTGAGCACTCAGGGCTGATTTCCTTCAGAATGGATAGGTTTGATCTTCTTGCAGTCCATGGGACTCTCAAGAGTCTCCTCCAGCACCATAATTCACAAGCATCAATTCTTTGGCGATCAACCTTCTTTATGGTCCAGCTCTCACTTCCATACATCACTATTGGGAAAACCATAGCTTTAACTATACGGACCTTTGTCGGCAAGGTGATGTCTCTGCTTTTTAAGATGCTGTCTAGGTTTGTCATTGCTTTTCTCCCAAGAAGCAGGTGTCTCCTCAAGGGCCAACCCTAATCTATGCTAACAACAACAACAGTCCCTCCTGAAACTTTAGAGTAGGGTTGGCACAAGGAAGGCCTTTAACAGTTATGTAGGTCTTTCATCAATTGATGGTAGGAAGGTAATAATACATTCAGTGCAATAAGAGGTGGATATTTTCGATGGGGTGGGGAGAGTCAAAGAGATTTAAAATTTACACTTCACAGCAGTCAAGGTTCAGGTGCCCATGCTTGGATAAATTTGGATTAAATTGTTTAAAAGCAAGCAATCTGTTCCAAGAGCATTTGTTGTGGTTATTAATTTATACCTCACAAAAACTACAAGAATGTTACCATCACGGGTCAAACTACCACCCTTTAACAGGAATATACCAATTAAAGTGTTCCATCAGCAGCAATAATCCACCCACAAGAGTTGCCCTATTTTCTCCCACGAGTGGGAAAGCGATAAATCTTCGCCTCCCCTTCCCAAATGGTTGCTACAAATGCCACACACACACCCAATGCATTTCCACAACAATAAATAAAGGAAGCAGACCAAGAGACTGGATGAAAACACTGAACTACATAGCCATACTCAGTCCTTCTCCTACCTTGCAATATGAGTATAATATCCTTGTAGGGTTGACATAACCCATGTTGTCCCAACACTTCCCTGTTCTCCACCCCACCCCACTATACAAGTCTGTAGTTGTATCTGCAAAGTCATTTTCAACTGTGTGCATACTCAAATAAAATAACACGAGTTGCAATATGAACTAGTTAGTATCTTAGCTGTTTACCTTTTGCTTTGGTGTGGGCAGACTGTTGCCTAATCAACAGCTACACCAATGTCCTAGATTTCTGCATTATTTTCTCTGGGTAACAAACACTTATCTAACTGGGGGATGGGGGAGGTTCAACGTGAAGAAGGTGGTTCCTTCAAAATGGACCGGGCAGTCCTTATCCACTAGAAAAATCCACTCTAGAAGAATTCTGTAGTTTGTTTGAAGCTGTTTTGGTGTCTTTCCTGCCATCTAGTGACACAGATGGCAGGGAAGACTCCAAAACAGCTTCAGAATGAGCCAAGAATTCCCTTCTCCATTGTCTGGAGAAGGAACCTCCTCATGGGTCATTTTACAGCCACTTTTTTGTGGGGGGTCTTTCCTTTGGGCTTCTACAACTCTAAATTTCTCTAAAGCACTCATCAATCACAGCTGTGGCTTCACTCATTGGCTAAAAAACATGGAAAGATGGAAACAGGCTCATTTGTCACAAAGCAAATACTTTGAAAGGTGCCTGCACATTTAGCTTCACAACTGTCTTTCTAAAGGGGCTAGAGATATTTAAAAATAAAATAAAATAGAACACTCAAACTCTGGGTTCCTGGCTTGCTTTGAAAGATTTATACAATTTGAAGAGAAACCAGAGAATGCTGTGGGCACCGTATAATAGCACACCATTCACCTCCTTTCTTAGTGGCCATGCCAGATTCTGTAATAGCCTATGAAAAACCTTCTCCCTCAGAGATCGTGTCCATTTTAAAATACAGTGGACACTCATGCATGACCACCAAAACCCAGAAGTAACCCGTTCCAGTACTTCCGGGTTTTGGCGTGTCCGTAACCCAAAAACACGCAACCTGAATCGTCTGTAACCCGAGGTATAACTGTAAAATTATTTTAATTTGGCGTAATTATTTAACAAGGCCGCTTGGGTTATTAGCCAGTAATCCTCATACACGGTCTCCATTTTTATTTAAATAAATTAATACAATTACCTTCTACACAATTTTCAGATGTTATCGGCTTACTGGGGAGTACCCATGCACCACAGAAAGCTAGCTGTATCTCACTTTTCTGTGCCAAACGATGTTTGGTTTGTTTACAACTCTCATGCAGCTATGTTTTGTGAAATTAAAAACTGAGGCTGGCTTCCACCATAGAGTGTTGCATATGGTGGGCTTTTGGTGAGTTTCGTCGGGGCTTGCCAACGAATCGTGACCAAGCACTTTGGGTAAGCTATTCCAAGTGCTTCAGCTAATAGGTTTTTAAATATACCAACACCTACATCACTCCCCGCCCCCTGCTTTGTGTTACCTTTATCTGGTCTGTTACATGTGGTTTTTCAATGGCACCTTCATTCTAAAGCTCTCTCGGTGAATAATTGGCCACCTCTGCACTGGGTATCCATCACATCACTTTCATATCACCTGGAATGAAAACCTGACTTGACTCAAGTTTAAAAAAAACGGTGGGGGAGAGAAATCATGTTTTATTGTTTGGAGTCGGCCTTTCCTGGCATGTAATGCTTTCAACAGCCCTTCCATAAACTCTTTGTTTCCACTCTGTATGCATAAAAGCCTCTGTCTGTACCTTCCTAAAGACTACCTAGACTGTTTTCTTTGGCCGCCTCTTGTTTTCATTGAGTTATCCAATTATGCCTAGAGCTTTTTCCCAGAGTTGTTACACTTAATTTAGAACCCACCAATGCATGAGATTAGTTCAAATGATTCTTTCAAATGGGCATTACCTTGCTTTTGTCAACAATGAATATGATCTGGCAGGGAGCAGGCCGTTCACCTGGCTCCATCAGGCCCCTGAGGAACTCTCTCTCTCTCTCTCTCTCTCCTGTGTCCTCACAGAAACTGGCACCCTTCTCCGGAAGATTAATAAAAATAACACCATTTCTTAAATGTATCCTTGGTAGTCCTATTATTTAGTTTCTTTTCACACTGAGAGATGGCCGCCACCCTCGGCCAGTTTCCTTTTCACTCTCAGCCTGTTGCTCTGGTTCGCCAGAAGTGGCTTAGTCATGCTAGCCGCATGACCCGGAAGCTATACACTGGCTCCCTCGGCCAATAAAGCGAGATGAGCGCCGCAACTCCAGAGTCGGCCATGACTGGACCTAATGGTCAGGGGTCCCTTTACCTTTACCTAGCCAACCTTTTTATTCCTACTACCCACCATCTTTCTTGGTGGTAAAATTTCCTTACCACCCACCAGTGCTCGATGGAAGGAGGATTCAGCTTGTGCCGTAGAACCCCCTACCGCCCACCTAGAATCCTGAAACACCCAATGGTGGGCGGTAGGGACCAGGTGGACAACCCCTGCAGTAGAGCATGCGACTCCTAATCTGAAGGTTGTGGGTTCAAGCCTCACGTTGGGCAAAATATTCCTGCACTTCAGATGGACTAGATGACCCTCATGGTTCCTTCCAACTCTACAGTTCTATGAGTCATATCAATGAAATGGAAAAGTCCAAACTTTCAGTCTACCATGAAGGCCCCTGGGTTGGACCATGCAGATAAAAGAAGCGATGCTACGAAAATAAAACTGGCTCAGTGCACAATGGCTTCCATTAACTTCAGCAGAACAAAGCAGTTGGCCTACAGGTGGATAGACTGTTGAGTAGTGCTGGCTGCTCATCTGATAAATTGGAGCCGGGAGAAAATTTGCTTCCCTCTCCATTTGTGCTTCTTCCCTTTTCCTTGCCTACAACAGCCGCTGTTCACACATATGGGTGCTGCACCCATAGGCAATGCAACAGGATGGAGGGCAGAAGATGTCTCACCCTCCTTGACATGGGAATCCATCAAGAGGGACCCCTTCCCCTCCTGAATCTCTGCAACGTATAGCATGATACAGTGGTACCTCGGGTTACAGATGCTTCAGGTTACAGACGCTTCAGGTTACAGACTCCGCTAACCCAGAAATAGTACCTCGGGTTAAGAACTTTGCTTCAGGATGAGAACAGAAATCGTGCAGTGGTGGTGCAGTGGCAGCAGGAGGCCCCATTAGCTAAAGTGGTGCTTCAGGTTAAGAACAGTTTCAGGTTAAGAACCGACCTCCAGAACGAATTAAGTTCTTAACCCGAGGTACCACTGTACTCATCATAAGGACAAATAGTTTGTTAATATAAGAAGCTTGGCAGTTTATGAAACATCCAGATTTCAACCCAGACCTCAAAAACCACACACACACACACACTGAAGTTGGGTGAAGTGACACTTTTGCTATTTCATTCTGCCAGCTCCCTCACTTGAAGGGGGCTCCTCTTTTAAAAGTTAAAATTTCCTGTGATCTTCAAAGCTGCCTGAAACTCTACCCATAAGGTGTCCCTCTGCTAAAGGAAGTCAGCTCGACTTATCAAATCTATTTTTGAGTCCTGCTCTGTGTTAAGTGCCGGTTCCTTAAGATTCGCCGGGTCTGCAAGCTTTTACTATCAGCGTATTTATTTCACCTTCTAAATGAAATCCAATTTGAAGCTATTAATATTAATGCACTGAGATAATTCTGATGATGAATTAATAAAACACTTGGCCTCTCAATATGCTGTTTGCTCTTACCGTTTAATGATGCTCTTAACTGGGAGGAGGAGGTGAAGGCAGAGATAGAGTCGGCTCCACTAGGAGCCTGAAAATTAGAAGCCTCTTCATTGTTTTAGCTTGCTACTTTAATGGCAATCGATGGCATTGATTTTGGACTAGAAAAGTATTTACTAAATCTTTACCATGTGCTACAATCCCTATTTAGATTCCTGAAGTATCGTCGGGATGTTACACCTGCTTAAAGTATTTTAATTGCCTGCAAATAGCAGGGTCGGGAATATGAAATAGTTTTTTAAAAAAACGCTTTCAAATCTTTCTCATTTGTTACTTTTCTCATCAATGAAATGTTGTTGTTGTTTTAAAAAAAATAATCCCAAAGCTATAAATGGTGGCATTATTAAACTGCCCGAGTGGTAGATACTCTTTTCCTCCCTGAAGACACCATTCTTCTTTAAGAAAAAGCAGGTGCCATGGGTAGTCTCATTATTTTACAAGAACAATCCCAAGCCGCTAAACCATTTGGCTGAGATAAGTCTAATTCGCCCACTTTATACTGCTGAATTACAGACTTGCTTGAAGATATGGGCCTGAATAACATGTGTGACTTTCTAACGTTTATCTTATATTGCAGTCAAAAGAAACAGCAAAGCAACAGCAGACTGCTAGTTAAAGAGTGTGTGTGTGTGTTTGTTTGTTTGTTTGTGTGTGTGTGTGTAGTACTTTTTTTCTTGAAAAATGTTTAGGGGTACTCTCATTTTTCTACTCATATTGAAATACTGCCCCTCAATGATGCGAAACTCAGATTCACAAAAGGTTTAGGGGTATGCATACCCCTGATTCCCCCCCCCCCGAAAAAGCACCATGTGTGTGTGTGTGTGTTACATGTACAGTCAGTCGACCACGATTGACAGGTAGATCCCTGGGTGATCGTGGTCGTTCATGGTTAACTGCGGGACCGTATAGGATCGCCGGTTAGGAAAAAAAGGGGTACTTATTACTCCCCTGCCTGCCCCTCACTGTTTTCCTCTGTCACTGCGTATTGGGGCACATAGCTGCTGTCTTAGATCCAAGAGGCACCTGTAGTGCTTGTTACATAAGGTAAAGGTAAAGGGACCCCTGACCATTAGGTCCATTTGTGACTGACTCTGTGGTTGCGGCGCACATCTTGCTTTATCGGCTGAGGGAGTTGGCTTACAGCTTCTGGGTCGTGTGGCCAGCATGACTAAGCTGCTTCTGGCGAACCAGAGCTGTGCACAGAAACGCCGTTTACCTTCCTGCCGGAGCGGTACCTATTTATCTACTTGCACTTTGACGTGCTTTCAAACTGCTAGGTTGGCAGGAGCAGGGACCGAGCAATGGGAGCTCACCCCATCGCGGGGATTTGAACCGCCGACCTTCTGATCGGCAAGCCCAAGAGGCTCAGTGGTTTAGACCACAGCACCACCAGCTCCTTCTGTCTACACAGGGAAATGTCAGCAGGTATACAAAGCTCTGGGAACGTGTTTTTGTTTCTTTGTTTTGGAGAGAGATTGTGCCACATGAGGTAGTACTATTACCCCTCGCCCTCATGTTACTAGTCTCAGAGCTTCCAGGACAATCTTTGCCTCTCACTTTTCCTCATGGGACCCTGTTGAACTCTGAACCTATGCATTGTCCTGCTCCATCCCTTTGCCTTGCCTTACCCTGCCCAGGCCATGACACCAGCGGTGCATTGTGATTGACCTGGAATACTTGGGAGAAAAGCAATGACAAACCTTGACAGCATCTTAAAAAGCAGAGACATCACCTTGCCAACAAAGGTCTATACAGTTAAAGCTATGGTTTTCCCAGTAGCGATGTATGGAAGTGAGGGCTGGACCATAAAGAAGGCTGATCGCCAAAGAATTGATGCTTTTGAATTATGGCACTGGAGGAGACTCTTGAGAGTCCCATGGACTGCAAGAAGATCAAACCTCTCCATTCTTAAGGAAATCAGCCCTGGGTGCTCACTGGAAGGACAGATCATGAAGCTGAGACTCCAATACTTTGGCCACCTCGTGAGAAGAGAAAACTCCCTGGAAAAGACCCTGATGTTGGGAAAGATGGAGGGCACAAGGGGACGACAGAGGACAAGATGCTTGGACAGTGTTCTTGAAGCTACCAACATGAGTTTGACCAAACTGCGGGAGGCAGTGGAAGACAGGAGTGCCTGGTGTGCTCTGGTCCATGGGGTCACGAAGAGTCGGACACGACTAAACGACTAAACAACAATGATGGACCAACCTGCCTTTGGTGTCCGTCAAGGGCTGCAGAAATGCAGAGGTTGCCACAATGCTTGCCTGGAAGGCCAAGCATGTCGCTATGTATGACAGCTGCCAAATGTCTGCCAACTCCCCTGGTTTTACAGGAACAAATGCAAGAAGCACCAAACCTCAGGTGGGACAAGCTGTGTTTGCAGTGATGGGTCACTGGTTGTGCAGGCAGACCCAGTGTTCATTGTCCTTTGATTAACAGGTTTTCTGCCTCCCTTGTGAAGCCCCCCCCCCCAAGCGTGTTGTTGTGAAGAGGAAGTATGAGTGTGCCATGAGATTGAAATATCTGCACAATAAATTACAAGGCAGCCTACCCAATGTGACACACTCCTTGCAAACTAAACATCTCAAACCAACTCCCATCTGGTGATTACATTAAAAATCCCATCGATACCGGTCAGGATAATCTGCTTCAAGCTTCTGGAGGAACTGAAAAAAATTAAACTAAATCCAGCATTTCTAAGTTCTTAAATACATATACACATACACACATAACCTGCTTCCCATCACTTTGGGCACCGAACCTTTGTATATAATGAAAATAGGATGTTATTGCTTATTCCAAGGTGACCAATTTTCAAATAAAAGTTGAAATTTAAAGTAACTAATGGTTTTAATCAAAAGTGGGTCACATTTGTTAGTAACAAAAAGGCTGTTTGTCCCCATCTATCTTGTACTAGGCTTATAGCTGAGAAGTCTCTGGCACTGATTTGATGAGATGAAGCGCGGCGGCATGGAATGTTCATAAACAGCCTAACTGCAAAGAACGAAATTGTCAGAAACACTTGCAGTCCAGCTTGTGTGAGGAATATAAAAGTTGCTGTTTGGGTTGATTTTAAAACCTTGCACAGGCCCTAGGAGCGGGACTGGCTTTGGGAGAACGGGAAAGAGGACCTGGGATGTATACAAGCTGCAGGGCAGAGAGGCCAGTGAGGGAAGGAGTCACGGTGAACACAGTGAGATTTGCTTCTGTGTATCACATGGAACTGAAGAAGGAGGAGTCAAAATGAAAGTAGTTCAAGGGCAAAGCTCACCCAGAGCCTAGAGTCACGAGGGGTAGCGCACTACTGGTAGGGTGGAATAAATAATAATAATAATAATAATAATAATAATAATAA